>JAGFMI010000013.1:600000-1059796 GCA_021030905.1 Pyrenula massariospora
GAGGTTTCAATTCCTGGCATCGACTCGTACTGGGATCCTCTGTCTGGTGAGAGAATTTGATAGGTGGACTAAGCTGCAACAGGAAAGAAGCTTTCCGAGAGAGCTACCAGAAGATGTTCAACCGGAAAGGCAATACGTACTACTCAATTCTCATCATCAAGTTACCCGCTACAACTACGTCAAGCAGGAGAGTGGCCGGTAGAAGCAAACGCCAGAGCCGAAAGTCAATCCGATTTCCTAATTCTTGATATCATTAAAAACCAAGGGGGCTGATAAGAGCACGAAGGAGACTCTGAGGTTGCAAATAAATCATACCCTACAGGTCTGTGCATGAGCATATACTACGATATGATCCCGAGCTGCTGTCAGTGGTGACTGCATAGAGCCCATTTATCTCATGTGGTTGTTATCCGTTCTGTGACATCATCCCCTTTTCAGTTTCTCTTTCCTGTGGTCTTGCCTCGAACACATGAACATTGCGCGATTTCTTTCCAGCAATAGCCACTACCATTTTCAGGCTGCGTCTTCCGACTGTTTCCGGACAGCTGCCAAATCATCCTGCTCTTAAATCATGATACGATCTCAATAGTTCAATCTTATCACCACACCCATCAATCATTGTTAGACTCTACGAACACACTTACATCCTATGCGACATCCGCTGCTTCCCTTCCCTCCGAGTCTGTCCACATCGAACCTTGTAAACGGCAAAAAACTTCAAGAATCAGAGGCAAATCTGAGATCTGGATAAAACTAGACTTAAACAGACTCGATTCATTAGACCATACATACCGTGACTGTGTGTGAATTTCGTCATCATTACCACGCAGATGAAGAAGTCAATCCAATCTGCACAATTTCTACAGCTGCACCTGGTGTGAGAATATCAAGCCAGCAATCCACAGCCGCTACCACCGTTTCGTTCGCACCTTCGACCCCGACCTTATCCGTGACTTCGAGCTATATATTCATTCCTGTCAACTTTGCCCGTTCCTGCCAAGACGCATTTTCACCGCGGTATCAACACACACTCAAAGCTCACATCTGTACGCATCTGTCTTGAACTTACACTATACGGTCCGGGGACGAGGGCACGGGCAAGCGAGTTAGCAAAGTGAGTAGCCTGTGGAGACTGATGGAGTGATCGGTTCTCTGTTTCAGCGGTCCAGGGAAGGGAAGAGAAGAGAGAAGAAGAGTCACTGGGTGAGATGGGGAAAGAGGGTGTCGAATCTTGGGGAGATGGGTTTGAATTTGAGGTCGTGTTAAGGTGAGGGAGGTGATAATGTATATAGGATATGATAGGATAGGATAGTATAGCTTGCTTGCTAGGGGTAGGTTGCGCTCTAGTGCTTAAGTTAGGTTAGGTTTAGATGGTGGGGTAAGTTGAAGCATAGCCGCGGCGGGGGGGGAGGGAGATTTGCAAGGGCGGTGGCGTATAGTTTGGGCAGTTTAATGCTGTTTGCGGGTAGTATGGGTATCTTTGTAATGTTTTCAAGCTGCGGCATGAATGAAACATAAATTCGTTACCAGGCTGCGGGAAGATTCTCTAATGCTTATTGAGTTCTGCCTCCAAGTGCACCGAGACTCTCACGAGGGTTTGGTAAATACGATAAAACAAATATTCATGAGGCGATATTTTTTTAGACATGTATGATAGATAAACACAGGATAATTGCTCGACGTGGCAACGATCAGTCGTTAGGTTATCAAATGTTCCGCTACATCTTCTTCCCGAGCGCCATTCTTTCCTATGCTAGTATTCTTTGCTATCGTCTTTTGGTTCAAGAACACATATGACTATACAAAATTTCAATCTAGCTATACACTTTCCTACATCTCGCTCTGAGACCAGCAACCTCTCATGTTGAAGGTTCTTGATCTTAGGGTCCGCACTCTCGTTTCTGAAGCAGAAGTGTCTTGTGCTGAACGCGCTTCAGTAGTGCGCCTTGGCTTTTTGATAGGATGAATTGTGCTCGGATCATGTGTACCAGTCTGCTCTTGTGATACTTCCACATCGCGTTCTCGCTTAGAGGATCCAATGCTCCTACGTAGCGTGCTAGACCTCGTGGCCGGGAACAAATGTAAGGCACGTTCGTTGGCGGCGCGAATCAACTCATCTCTGTAGCTTCTCGCCAATTCACGGGCATTGTGAAACGCAACAGTAGCTTCGCGGAAGCCGGTTAGATTTCCAATCATCACATGAGCAAAGATCAGCGTCATGTGATACTCTGGATGTCCATCGGTGGCTTTTGGTGGTGTGAGGTGAGTCACGTAGAGCCGAAACAAACCCGAGCCCGTTTGCAGTGTGCAAGCGAATGAACGGGCTTTACCATCGTAGACTGGATCATCGGCTTTGTAGTTCTGGAGGTTGTGCATAGCTCGGGCGCCGATGGCTCCATCGTGACAGGCCTGGCGTTTAGCCACATCATTTCGGCCACTGCTACTTTTCCCCTCAACGAAGAAGTTTGGGGCGGTAAGATAATGCTTGTTCTTGGATGGGGTAATTACGTGATCCAACTCATGACGGACATGGAGGTTAATGTCGTCTGGCCGGGCCCCATCGCAGTAATCCGGCTTTGCAAAGGCGGTGCCTTTAGCAAACTTTGGCAGATGATTGAAAACGACGTCTGACATAGAATGGTATGGCTCGAATTCTTCTTTGCCAGCCATGATTGGAATAATACCGGCGATTCCCGAAGGCTCGTGAGCAGCTCTCTCACATTGAGCCGTAAAATTTTCTAGTGCAACAGCTCCAAATTGTGATGAAGACATTGACGCATTGGGTTGTGCCAAGTAGTCTTGTATTTCTTGTAAATTCTGGGGTTTGCTAGCTCGGTTGTGATGGTAGATGCCAATGTCGGCTAATTTCTGCTCAAAGTCGCCGTTGTAAGGGGTGGATTTGGCCATGGAAAACCTCTTGCGACCTTCGCTGCTTGACGCTTGTATTGTGAGGAATGAACGTTGGTACTGCAGATACTATTAGTCAAATTCTTCGCTCTGAGATGCTACTGAAGGCTTACCCCCCTTAGATGGCTTAGCGGTGGACCACCGTGACGCGCAAACCGCTTGAGACGATCTAATGCTGGTCCAGGATATCTGAAGTTCGCAAAACCGTGTCTCTGGACCCTAGCTGGCCGGTTTTGGACAGCACAGCGACGGTCAAATTCTTTCAATGCTCTTCGACTTAATCGTATTTTGGAAAGTGTGTTGTAGAAATCCGCAATACCTTCCGCAGCTGTATGAGGTATCAAATCGGAATTCCTTGTATCTGGCGCAAGGTCTGCCCCAAGACGAGCGGGCTTTCTCCTCAAGCCTTTTTGCGAAGACATAGAAATGGCTGAAGCTGGAGTGTTCATGGATGGAGCTGTGTGTAGACTGCAATTTCTCGTTAAGGTCTTCGCTTTGTCCAGTGAACAACGTGTTGTCGGTTTCCCGCATACTTATACGCGTATGCACCGGTAGGTGACGCACCTCCTCTAGGCAGCAATGGGATAGAAGCGTTGAAGGATTTCAAGTATGGTTATGAAGTCGCGCCGTGATTTCTAGCAAAGGTGTGAGGATTCGATCTGACGAGGTGTAAAAAACGTGCTAGCAGTTGAGGAGAGGTTATGGAAGTGAGTTGCGGTTGACCCAGAAGCTTAACATTCCTAAAGTGTTTTCTTCATGCAATTACCCGGAATGCCTATTTTTGTGTGCTCATTATATTAGTAAGGCTGGGATGGAGAGCTTAAGAAGAGCATCCATGGATCAGTTTGTTGAACGTGTGCGCGCAATCCGTATCGACAGCAGATATCAACTCGTTCGTCTCATAGGTTCTGGGAGTTTTGGCAAGGTCTATCTGGGTATGGTACCCTGTGGTCTTGGAAATGATGCGTTGCCAACAATTATAGGGCGAGATACTTTCAGCGATGACGAGGTCGCCATCAAGCTTGAGCATTATAGTGTCGATCCTTCATTTCTCGACGAAGAAGTTCGGCTGTATAGGACTTTGAGGCGTTGCACTGGCTTTTCTGATGTCTATTGGTACGGCCAGCGGGACGACTTCCGCGTTATGGTTTTCCAGTTGTTGGGTCCCAGCCTCGGAGATCTCCTCCAATACTGCGGGGGCAGCTTTTCTCTAAAGACGACTTTGCTACTCCTTGAACAGTTGCTGCGACGCCTACAGTACATACACAGAGCAGGTTATATCCATCGTGACATTAAGCCAGAAAACTTTCTTCTTGGCACCGGACGGCAAGGTAATACTCTCTATATGACAGATTTGGGTCTCGCCTTTCCCTGGACGCCCGAGCTGGCATCTCCGACGGTCAACCTCAATCAGGACCGGGAACATCAGCTGGTGGGGACTTGTCATTATGCCAGCATAAAGGCTCACATGGATGCCGGTAAGGTTGCAGCGAAACTGATTCCAGCAAAAACATCACGTTGATCTATCTTTTCAGCAACGTCGCGACGAGACGATCTCGAATCGCTTGGATACATGTTGATACACTTCTTGAAAGGCTCCCTTCCGTGGGGAAATGTTCGAGAAGCGACTCGGCAAAACAAGTACCGGGCAGTATTGAAAATCAAACAAAGCATCACAGTTGACGAGCTCTGTGCCGAATTACCAGCAGCTTTTTCCGAGTACATGAAATACGTCCGTTCAATGGGGGATGACGAGATACCTGACTATCGCCGATTACGACAACAGTTCCGCAAGCTCTTTCACGCGCGGGGGTTTGAGAACGACGCGCTGTTCGACTGGACAATCCTCGAATTTCGCAACCATGATAAAACTGATGGTGGAAAGATCTCGCATGTGTCGTGACGGCTTTGAATCATTTCCAATTTGTATGACCTTTTCTTCACCGGGTTCGCCTTTCCAAACGCATACCTTCTTTCTCTCCATCTTTTTGTAGCCGGGATTTTGCCTCCTCTTTGCACCTGAGAGGAAATTGTCAGTGCAATTTTGTTCCAACAAGCTATAGCTAGGACGTGTAGAGACCCAACCTGCCGAATTAATCCTCCACTTGCGGCTCCTGTGTTGCTCAAGATGGCCCCCCTCACACTCAGCCACCCTCCTTCGTAGTATCACTGGGTAGTCGTACTGATTCTCTTCTGGGATTCCAAGGGTGTGGTTACTACTTAGATCTTCGAGCTAATCTGTTAGATGTGATGGAATTATAGGTACCTTAAGGGGGCCATTATCGTGGTCTAGACGAGTTCTCTAAAGTCGAAGTTAAAACTAATAGATAAATTGCACGTAATAACTATATCTCCGTTATCTTGATATCTTTAAAGTTCTTTTAATTTATTACGCCTCGTATAAGAATACTTAGAGGGATTTTGTACTATGCAGTAATATCTTCAAAACTTACCGTTTTTAACAGCGTGCATAAAGGTACACGGCCATCCTGCCGGTCGCCGAGACGACCGGAATTTATAGCCGTAAGGGCTAGAGTGGAAGCGATTTCTGGCTGTAAAGTGGAAAAGGTCTAGAAAATGTGCGTTATGGATTTATAGGATGGTATATGAGTAATGGGATGAGCTGCGCGAGGTGGGTACTAAAAGCAGTACGGGGCGGGTGAGCACGGAGGGAGCTCCCCGCGCATTTACGTCGTCTTTCTAGTGCCCAAGCCTAGATACCTTTGTCTCACATAAGTTGCCTGTTTCACAATTCTAAATGTTCGATTGTCTCTTCTTGTATGTAGAGATCCTAGATACTTTCTTTTGAACGTATTATTTTTGAATATTTGCATCAATTTTAGACTAGGTAGGAATAGAGCGGCCCACAAACGTCGAATCTCTATCCCATGGAGAGCTCTCTTCAGTCTAGCGAGCCTGTCCCTCCCCTTCCGCGCAAGCCATTGTCCTTCTTCCAGCGATTTGCTTACGCATCCCAACTTTGGGCCTTTAAACTTTTTGTGATCGTCGCTCTTAAGGTCATACGCACAGTAAAACGAAGCCATTTCAAGAAGATCGGACCAACCTACACAAAACGGTACGGTGCTCGACCACATCTGGAGCACAGAGTATTCATTCCCAAAGATTGGGAAACAGGCGAGCACCTGCCATTATACATTAATGTTCATGGAGGTGGCTTCTCCATTTCCGACGCAGGAATTGGTGCGCCTCCTCCCATGAATTTTGCTTTTTCCATCCTAACATCAGAGCCAATCATAGACGATGAGTTTTGTCACTTTATGTGCAATACCTACCGGTACTGCATAATCAGCCTCGATTACCGAGTGAGTGCCATAATTCTTCAATCCTTCGCGATATTTCTCTTACCCAAAATTCCGCAATTTCTTCACTTCTGGTCCCGAAGAACGGCAATAAAGTCTTAACCCTCCGCGATAAGGAGGGTGAAGTGTTTCTACGAGCACTAATGCTTAGATGTCTATAGGATGCACCGGTACACCCATTTCCAACCCCTGTTCATGATGTCGCGGCGGTGATGTCGGCAGTACTCACGGATCCGGAGCTACCAGTCAATCATTCTAACGTAGCTGCTGGAGGATTCTCTGCAGGCGGCAACCTAGTGCTTGCTGCAACACAAATGGCCTCTCTGAGGGGCAAAGTTAAGGGGCTTGTCCCTATTTATCCCGTAGTGGACTTTTCAGACAGAGTCCCGCGTGTGTACCGTCGGAGTAAGAGTGGCAAACCAGACATGTTGAAAAGTATGGGTAAGCTCTTTGACTGGGGGTATATCCCTGCCGGAACAGATCGAAGGGACCCTCTTCTCAGTGTCATATACTCTCAGCGGGCTTCCTTGCCCGAAAAGATCTTCCTCGTCGGAGCTGAAGAGGATGTGCTGTGCGATGGAGCTGAGGTTATGGCGAATGAACTGGCTGACCATGAGGAAGGCGAGAAACAAGGAGACGCGGCAAGCTTTAGAAAGGGAGGGATCAAATGGAAGAAGGTGTTAGGCCATCAGCATGGCTTTACTCATGTCGTTAAAAAGGGTCAGGAAGAGCAAGACCGGCAGACGGTTTGTAAGGAATTGTACGCAGAAATTGCGGCATGGCTTCAGCGAGAGGTTTATGTCTAGCCGCTGTCCAGCGGGTTCGGTAGCCTTTGGGTATTTTCCGTATGCCTGATCCCTCCCTGCCAATAGCTTCAACCAACCATCAAAATCCGTCTCTCCATCACGGATAAGAGAAAAAGTGCGAGAATGATCAAGCAGTAGGATCGAGCTTAACGAGGATAATAATGTCAACCACACTGGTACAGATGGACGGTTAATACAGGCCACGGCTAAGCGGCGCTGAAGCCCTGGGCGCAATTTGGTGTGGAATTTGAGCCGAGGTTCGTCACCAGCCTCCTGCCGCGGAAGCTTTCTCCTGCGGCTCTCGAACATACCTGCAAAGCTACGACTTGAAATTATTTTGAAGCTTTGTCTGTACAAGTCTCTCCTTCAAGGCTTCTCCTACCATGTCCACTGGGGATGGAATATCTGTCCGCTTTGCAGTCGGAACACGATGACCTGAAACCATCCATCTTTGAGCTGCTCTCCGAGCAGCAGTTGGCCGCACTGCTTCCTCCGACTTTGCGCTACCTCCTGTCCGTGGCAACCCTTCGACACCCTCGATACCTCCTGCGCATTCTGAATTCGTTCGATGAAGTCTATGCCCTCCTGTCTCTTGCCGTAGAGCGCTTCTATCTGCAAAACTTTGGTGGCGGCTTTACAGAAAACTTCTATGGCCTCAAGAGAGAACGTGTTTTGCGCATCAAGGGCGGCGAAGTGCCTCGCGCACAACTGGGAGTTTCGAGCCAAGTTCGAGAGACTTTAAAGCTACAAAGCAATGATGTGTGGAGAAACTTAGCGGTTATGGTCGGAGTACCATATTTGAAGCGGAAGCTTGACGAAAGCTATGACATCCATGCTGCCGCAGCGAATTCTTCATTGCTTCGACGAGGGAATGGTCCTCGCTACGAAAATCAAGAGAATCTGTCACCGGGGGCTACCGTCCGACAGAAGATAATGTTCTACTACAAATGGTTTTTAAGAAAAGTCTATCCTTCACTAAATGCTGCATATTATTTTGCCATCCTTGCCTTTACATTGCTCAACCTCTTCGATTATATCAAATACTCATCGCCACTATCATGGCTCGTCGGCACGCGTATGCGTCGTATGAGTGAAGCTGATTATCGTGCCATTGATATGGCCAGCCAGAACTCTCCTGCACCAGCAGCTCATGCAAGCCGTAACCAAAGCCCAACGAGCTTTGTCAGCCCAACAGCGGTCTATCATCGCTTACTATCTAGCACGAGGTTTCTTCTCCCTACAAGTGTGTTTGCATTGAAATTTCTCGAATGGTGGCACGCAAGCGATTTTTCCAAGCAATTAGGTCGAAAAGCTGTCGAAAACATTGAACTGCCCCCACCTCGAGTTGACGGTCAAGAAATGCAAAATAAGAAGAAGGAATTCGGCTCTGAAAAACCAAGAAATAATGGATTGATGACGCAGGAAAGAAGCCAGGAGGTTGAACCCCCAATCTCCTCCATTTCCCTCCTGCCAATCTTTACTGTACCACCTCCGCCGTCATCAGAGCTCTGCCCGATATGTTTACATCCTCTCTCAAATCCAGTGGCATGTCAGACTGGTCATGTGTTTGATTATACTTGCATTTTCAAGTGGCTAGAGGGAAACCACCCCAGACAGGAAGCGTTTATGACAGGTGGGCAAATGAATGAATGGGAAGAAGCTCCAGATGAGACGTCACGAACTGAGTCAGGCATGTCGCTAAGCGATGCCTCAAACAAGAAAGGAAAATGGGAGGCTGGTGCTGGAAGATGTGCCGTCACTGGACGAAGGGTTCTTGGCGGTACGAGCGGTCTTAGAAGAGTCTTGATTTGACGATCCTTCCGCATTAGTGGCATCGCAAAGGACATTGCTATACCAGATATTACTGGCCCCAAAAAGTCTATTAGCTCAGTGTTAAGGAGATCAATACTCTCCTTTGATACGTGCAGCAGCAATTCTTCCGGACCATCTCCGAAAAGGGATAATGATTTTCTCACGCAGCAAGGCGTCAACTGGCTTCACTTGACCCCGTGCATCAATGTCCTCGACCTGTGCCCGCGGGAAAGGCGCTGACTTTCCCTAGGGAGCTATGAGGATTTTTTTCATCGCGAATCCTGAGACCCGCACTAAGGAGACTTTAATTGCAATAGAGGAATATCGAGAACAGGTCTTCCTCTTTACCGGTCAACACTTGAATTTTGATGTACCGGTGCCTGCTTCCCAGGGAGAACACTAAGGGTCGATAATTTACTCTATCCGAAAGCCCCTACATTCCTCAACATGTGCCCTCCTGCTTTGCGCACGTCCCATCCCCACGGTGACCGCATCGATAAGAGACCAATCTTCCATGTCTTTAGTTCAGTCATGGCAAGCCTTAACTCCATAACTGGTTGAAAGCTTTTTGCAAGCTTCCAAGCAGCACTGTCCTCCTTGTTGGTAGATGCTTGTCCAGATATGGGATTTCTCTACAGGCTTTTCTAGCGTCTTATAAAGCTTTCCTCATGACTATGGCTCCGTCTTATGATCTTCTCGATGCAAGCTTCACAAGGAAAACAGCAGAAGCCTCAACAGCCGATTCCACCGTCGGGCAACACTCTACTGCAGGATTTGGTGCTTTGAGCAGTCGGCAAATCCAAACAATATTGGTAATCTCGCTCGCTAGCGCGTCGGCGAGTTTAGGTGTGACCGCGGTCGCCTTATTCTGGTTCATGAGGATGAGAAAGAGCTTTCGACACCAGTAATCTGCCATGTACACTTCTTGTTGTCTAATGATTGCTAACAATAGTTTTCAGACTAATAATTTTGCTCATTGCTGGAAACCTCTTCAAAGCGTTCTGGTATTTCATCTTCCCCATAGTGTCATTTGTGCGTGGACCGACCACAAATCATTCGACCTACTGTCAAGCAAGCGGCTATTTTCTCGCTGTCGGTGTAGAAGCACCAGGTATTTGGTCCACACCCATCTCGAACTTTCGCTAATGCGCTGCAGACGTGGCTATTCTGGCGATTGCCGTGCATGCAGCACTAATCATATTCCGCCCATTCCACGGAGGTGGCGAAGGAGGTCTCTATCCATACCGCCACTGGGTCTATGCTACGTATGTCCTATGGCCTCTTTTCACAGCGTCACTAGCTTTCATTAATCATGATGCTGCTTTCGTAAATTTTGGCATCTATTGTTATCTGCCGAAACGACCCTTCTGGTATCGTCTAGCACTGTCCTGGATCCCAAGGTACCTGGTGTTCTGCGTAGTATTCTGCGTTTACGCCGCCATCTACATCTTTGTCCAGATCAAATTCAAGGGGTTTGACAATTTGGATAGCGCTGTGGAGTCATCTACTGGAAGTCGAAATAGTGCATATGCCGACCTTTCGCACCCTGGCACAGAAAGCAACAAATCAATTACAATTATGCCACATAGTACCGTCTGCAGCAGGCGAGCCTCTGCAATTTCTGCAAAGCTTCCTATACCAGATTCTAAAGCTGACCCTGTTCCTTGCCTGGAATCGCAAGCTGTCCCTGATTGGGAAAAGATTGACTACGTTGGCACGACCTCTTTGGCAGACAAACTTAGACATGGAAGCGGCATCTCTGCCTCAGATTCTGCACCTGGTGCAGAAGTCGATCAGATAGTCAATTATGCTGCTGAGGCAGTGGGCGACAGCCGTAACACGTCAGATTCGAGTAACAACACCACGATCCCGCTGACTCGGAATGTCCCTGAAGTTTCAACGGCGCGTACATCGGCGACTACGGACATTAACGTAACCGTTCCGGACAAAGATAGAGAACGTCTTCCCGGGCGAAGGCAGAGACCTCCTGCCACGCATATCGCTGCAACTAGGCGTGCAATCAAGCGACAGCTTCGGTTTATGTTCATCTATCCCCTTGTCTACGTATCGATGTGGACTCTTCCGTTTGTCAGTCATTGCTTCAATTATAATGACTACTGGGCAGAACATCCACCTTTCACGCTCACTATCTTGACTACAGCCTGTACAGGGCTACAGGCTGGGATGGATAGCATCGTATTTAGTTGGCGTGAAAGACCATGGACAAGACCTCATGAACCCACACTGCTATGGGTCAAAAAGCTTCCTGAAGTTCTTTCGAAAATTTTCAAGCTGGACATTCCACGTGCAGAAACCGGGGACACTCAAAAAAGACCGGCGGATTCAAAGGCGGTAAATGTGGAGACTATGCCACCGACCCTTCGACGATCATCCCGAAAAGGTGCTCATTGGTGGGAATGGGAAGGTGGAAAATTGCGAAAGGAAAGTCTTTGGAATGGCACAGAAGATCCGGACAGCCCGCCGCCGCCCCTTCCTACGCGACAGTCTGGGGACAACATTGAGGGTCCTTGCGAAGAAGACCATGGCAAAAATGTTAAACATCCGTAGATTTCTTTTAGCAGGCTTCCAGAACAGCTTGAGGAATATGCACTTGGAAGCTCGTAAAGGACGTTTGTCTTCTCTACAATTGCTGCAGGGGAAGCGAAATGCGTGGAATCGGGTGACGAAAGCTGGGCTCTAGGTACCTAGAGGGGTCGAGATTGCTCAAAACCACCTGAAAAATTGCGGTTGTGCGAAGCAGTGAACGGTGAGATGAAGCATGTGGCCGTGGCTGCTGACACTTGCTTGATAAGGCATGAACATGGATACAAGCATGCATGCATGGAGAAGGGTTGTGGCAGGGATCCGAAGGCGATCACCGGACTGAGAACAGTTTCGTGGAGAGTAATATACTCTGAATTAATAATAATGAACACGAACATTGACCTCTACCTTTCTCGTAATGTGGGACATGTTCAATGGTGAGCTTGGAAGTGAAGGTCGGCAGTTGTGGTGTCATTATTTGAGGAGATGCACGCACACGCAGACGGCAGGATGGCAAAGAATCCACATAGAACCAGCTCATAAATGAGGTTTTTCAGTTCGGCTATTTGCAACGAAGTCGAACATAGGAGGATTTAGGTCGTGGAATCTAGGTTTGGCGGGCATCTGGTGAAGTGGAGTTCGAGCACGATCTCCCGCGTCTCAGGAACCCGTCTTGCCGTCGAGCCCCGTCCCCTTCATATCCGGCGGTCTCGCTCGTCGCACACCATCAGTACCGCATCCACCTCAAGGGACTTCCCTAGTTCCTCGGCCAGCCCGACCTTCTTCTCCATTCACACTCTTGGCCGTCGCCACAGTCTGAACGGTTTTGGCGTTGGCATTGGGGCTCTGCCGCTGGCTACCCGCCAATTCTGCTTGTAATCTCGTCTCGTTCAGGTCGACGGATGAACATGGCATAAGGGTAAATAGTCACCTGCTCTTGTTGTGGACACCGGCATCAAACCACCCCTGCGTTCGCCGTTCACTAAGTGGACAACACCAGCACTCAATCGCTTGCGCATCGTCTCTTCGGTTACTTCTCGGTCTACGATTTCGCTGCTAGCGTTCCTAGTCCCTGATTCCACCAGTGGGTCAGTTGCCCGCTCCGTGCCTCTCCAGCGCCATGTCTACACATGATCACCCAGAAACTACGGCCTTGAGCGAAGCTCAGGATATCCCTCCGCCACAGCTTGCGGCTAAGCCTGTGGATGAGCCAAACTCATCAACGCCTGTTGAGATGAGCACCCTCCAGTCAAAACTTGGCCCAGACACACCAGCAAACACAGATCCGTCGCCTCCAAGGACAGAAGATCCAACATCTGGTCAAGAACATCAGCCGCCAACTTCGAATCAAGTCGCCGATAGCTCTGCTCCTGCTCCAGCTTCTGGGGGAGCGGGGGTATTAACGTCAGCTTCAAACCCACCACTCCCCTCAATAGTGACAAGGCAGACGTCTACACAGATCGGACCTTCGACCGACTTACCAATAACCCTGCCGAAGGAGCCCGAAAGAGAAGGACCAACACTTGCTATAACATTACTCTTGACAAATGGGAACAGGCACCCTTTCAAGTTGGATTCGGTATATCTGCAGAAGAGGAATGTCAAAGTCCCTAGTGACGATCCATTCAACATCAGTGTATATACGCTTAAGGAGCTAATATTGAGGGAATGGAGAAACGGTACTTACCGCAGGACACTACAGAGACCATTGCTATACTAACATTCTGCATAGACTGGGAGGCTAAACCATCAAGTCCCGTTGCGATACGGCTGATCTCATTCGGCAAACTACTAGACGACAAAGCGCCTCTAAAAGGTATGGTCCATATTTCCAGTCCACCGCTACCACTCATTTACCAACAATATCAGACTGTAAATTCAACCCAGACGCACCAAACGTTATCCACATGACCATCAAGCCCCAGGAAATCGTCGATGAGGAGGACGCCAAGGGCGGAAAAGGAGGATTTGGCCCAGGTTCATCACGCGACGGGAGAGAAAGAAGTCCTGGCTGTCGATGCGTTATCTTATGATCGACAGTCCTTGCCTCTCGCGAGAACATGGCAACGAGCGGTCAGGGCCGCATCGCCACTACATGACAGTGTTAGAACGCTTCACGCTATACACAATTCCAGGACCGGGTACGACGGCACCAAGCCCCGGAGGGAGGCAGGGAGGGATGTGTCCACGGCATGATGAACAGGTCCAGCCAGCACCAAGATCGCATCGTCCAACCATTTCTCATCTGTTTGGGGAACTGGGAACTCGCGCGCATCATGGATTCTGCATACCCCCCTACGATTTCATGTACAGTAAAATTGTGTGCGCTCTTCTTTTTTCTGTGGAGGAAGCCTGATTTCCCCCCACGACCCCTTGTGCGGGCGTTAAATAGTGGATGGAGTATAGTGCACTGCATATGGCATTGGGGAAGCACAGTTGACACATGAAAAGATTTGGTTTTTCTCTTTTTAGGTAAAGGTTCCCATTGTTGCGCCTGCACTGAGCTAGATAGAGTAGCTTGACTGGAATAAAGTCCTGTGCATGATTGAATGGTGCGGGAGGCTTTCCTGACTGGTCTAGCGACATGTTATGGGAGTGCTTCTTGAGTACACAGAAACCAAATATCCCGCCACGGCATTGTAACTCTATCACCCTCCCTCCCTCCCTCCCATCTTCCCATCCACACTTTGTATAAAGAAAGCCTCTCTACAACCCCCTCCCCCCATCCCCCCCAAACCTCACGCCCATCCCCCTCTCCTCCCCCTCCCCCCCACCACCACCAATCTGCCCCCCATCCTCACCACCACGATACACATCCTCCCACCCCACCTCACAGTCCCGTCCCAGCAAAATATCCTCATGCACCCCCGCGGAATGGCCCAACAGATCCGCCCTCCCCCACCCGTCCCCCTCGCGCACGATCGCGAGCTCCATGTCCCGCCGGATCGGCTCGGCCATGCCGAAGGTGCGTGCGCGGAGGGTTTGTTGCAGGGCGTGCTGGGTGGCGTGCCAGTGCGCGAGGCGGGGTTCGAGGGGGTGGGTGGATGTGACGGAGGAAGAGGTTTGGGTTTGGGAGGAGGGGGGGGAGTGGTGCGGGGGGTGGCGGAGGGTGTCGGGCAGGCCGGGGGCGGAGGGGGCGCCGGTGTTTGTTTGGGGTGAAGAGGAGGTGGGTGCGAGTTTGTGCTGGGCGGTGTTGGAGGTGCTGGTTGGGTGGGTGGAGGGGGGTGCTATGCGGAGGGACTGTGTAGGGTTGGTTAGCTGGATGGGCCTGGTATGATGAAGAGAGGGATGAGAAGATGGTTGGGAACTAACCATTGTGATGGTGGAAGTGGGAGAGGTGAGAATTTGAGGGATTTGATGGTGGTCTGTGGTTTGCGACTCGCGATCCTTCTGAATTTGAATTTGATCAGATGCACACTAAAGACCTGCGATGAATAGGTCTGGGAGGAGGTGAGTGTCAATGTCTTGTTGGCGGAGTCGTGGGATGTGGAAAGACAATTTGACGTTGATGAATATCGGATGGAGCTCTTTCAGGCACGAGCTTGCAGCGCGTCCTCTGGGCTGACGCAGGGAAGGTTTGCCGGCCTTAGCAATATCCTGATCAATTGTCGCCGGGACAAGAAAGAAACCTCTACAATGAACTTGTCACTCTTTGTCGCTACGTATATCTAGAATGTATTATACCTAGACTCAGAGACAGGAGATTGAGCACAGATGGTTTCTGACGCCTTGCAAGCCGAATTTGCTGCAGAGACTCTCTGCCATCCCTCGACCATAGTTTGGCTTGATCCAAGGAATTTTGGGCTGGTGAAGGGCAACTTTGCCGAGTAATCGGTGCTAAGGTGAAAGCTTCAAGTCGTGTGCTAGGGGAATTCACCCTCTGTAACCTCAGTAATTACTTCAAATGTATATAAACTCAACCCTATAGTAGAATAGGCTGTTCAGAATGTGTGCTGCACATACTTGTCTCTTCATCCTCCTTCAACCATGACCTCTCCTTCCACAAATCCTCGACTACAAACAATTTC
This sequence comes from Pyrenula massariospora, assembly GCA_021030905.1. Classification (NCBI taxonomy): domain Eukaryota; kingdom Fungi; phylum Ascomycota; class Eurotiomycetes; order Pyrenulales; family Pyrenulaceae; genus Pyrenula; species Pyrenula massariospora. Next base: position 615,418 of record JAGFMI010000013.1, read on the forward strand.
ACCAATCTCGCCCGTTCTTTCAAATCTAAGCACCCAAAAGGCGCACTATTCGCCACCATGGGCGGACATGAACATTATTGGCATTGCGGGGAGTTCAGGCTCTGGAAAGACGTCGCTTGCGATTGAAATTGTGTCGCAATTGAGTCTGCCATGGGTTATTATTCTGTCTGTTGTCAGTATCTAACCTTCCACCCCTACGATGTCAGGGGTTAACCCTTTGTAGGACGCTTTTTACAAGTCTTTGACGCCAGAGCAGAATGCTCTCGCCCACGCAAACGAATACGATCTAGACTCGCCAAAATCCATAGATTGGGATCTTTTGGTCGAGAAACTTAAGGAGCTTAAGAAAGGGTAAGAACTTTGTTATGCTCGATAGTATGGAATGAAGCTGATGAATGAGCAGGATGCGGACGGAAATTCCCGTCTACTCCTTTGAGAAGCATCAACGAGAGCACCAGACGACGCCTATCTATTCTCCCCATGTTGTTATTTTAGAAGGCATCCTCGCCCTTAATGACCCTCGTGTCCTCGAAATGCTGGATATGAAGATCTTTGTTGAAGCCGACGCTGATGTTTGCCTTTCAAGGAGAAGTAAGTCCCACCTTCCTAGTCCATTTCATGTGTTTGTTTAATCTTTGAGTAAGTTGTTCGCGATGTAAGAGAAAGAGGAAGAACGATTGAAGGCACCATTAAGCAGTGGTTCTCGTATGTCAAACCAGTCTTTCAGCGGTACGTCGAACCACAAAGGTTGATTGCCGATGTCATCATTCCAAGAGGCATCGAAAACAAGACGGCAATCTCTATGGTATCGAACCAGATCAAACGAATGCTCGAGGAAAAGTCGATCAATCACAGCATCGAGCTTGAGAGACTCGGCAAACAGGTTAAGGATGAGGCTCTGTCTAAGAATGTTGTGCTGCTAGACCAAACCCCCCAAATCAGTGGAATTAGAACGATACTACAAAATCCAGCTACAGAGCATGTCGACTTCAACTTTTACCTGGACCGTTTGGCTGCACTTCTCATTGAGAAAGCTCTTGACAATCACAAGTTCAGACATGTCCGAGTCATGACGCCTCAGACATCAAAGTATGATGGTCTCAAGTCTGTTGGACCCGTGTCAGCGGTGACAATCCTACGTGGAGGCGGTTGCCTTGAACCCGGCCTCAAGCGAACCATTCCTGATTGCCTCATCGGAAGGCTCCTGATCCAGTCAAATTTTCGCACGGGTGAGCCGGAACTTCATTACCTCAAACTCTTCCCCAATATCAAATCACACGAGACAGTCATGCTCCTAGACTCACAGATGTCAAGTGGTGGAGCTGCTCTGATGGCCGTTAGAGTGCTGGTGGATCATGGCGTCGATGAGAGCAAAATTGTTTTCGTCACGTGCCTTGCAGGAAAAATGGGCGTTAACAGAATGATGAGCGTTTTCCCTAGCATGAAGGTAGTGGTTGGCAGGATAGTCAACGACCAGGAAGAGCGTTGGATAGAGCAGAGGTATTTCGGCTGCTAATAGATGTGCAGCACGTTGTAAAACCGAATTCCTGTTGCTGCCGACTCTGTTTGCTTTAACTCATGAGACCTCAGGCTGCATATACCGCCCTTTTGGTAGAGCAACTAGATTGTGCATGTCCCCCTTCGCAGCGTTCCAAAGCAAGTGGTCCTTACATCACCTGTGAATTTTAAATCACAGTAAGGTCAAGCATTGGCGCTCCCGGTTCACCGTACACGTATAGGTGCCATCTGTGTGATTGTGATTACCTCACTTCAACTTCACACTCGTTCACGTTTGTTTATCATGCCATACAAATTATGCAAATGGAGCAAACATCCGTTGGCCTTTCACCACCAGCCTCACCACCGGAAGGTTGGGGTATATAAACCTCTGCCGCCCGCCCAACACCCTCTTCTTTTTCCTTCCCCCGCAACACACATATCTGAGCAATTTTTCCATAAAGGATGGCTGCACTGGTATGTTGGAAGTGACCAACATCTTTCTCTATTCACTCATCTCGTTTGGTTTTCCTCAAGATCCCTCGCGTTGTTTTCAGCTTCAACCGTCAGCGCTGCCTTTATGAGGAGTGTGAACCATTTGATATGTCTTGACCACCTCAACACTTGGTGGCTTAACAGACTCGGCGACGGGAGCTACGGCAGATAGGTCAGTCGCCGGCGGTGACCTAAAAGCTCATTGTGGTGTTCCTCCCGCTTGATGAAATGACCCAAAGTGGGGTCCAGGCCACTGGGGCAAGAAGAGGGTACTAGTGATTGGCGGTTTCTTAGCTCTTTGCGGTAAAGGGACGGTTGAGGGACCTCGGGGAAGCGAACGGACACCACACCGAGTCTGGAGACCTCTACGGTGGCTTGACGGGCAAGTATCTCTTTGCTTGAAGATTGACACGAAACATTATCGACCAGTGGATGAGCAGTCACTAACAGACAACCATTGGTTTGGCAAACCAGTGCATTGTTGGCATGCTGGTCACGGACGATACGGAGCAGTCGACTGCCCTCTCACTTGTCGCCCACTGTTGTTAGTGTCCCGGCGGAGATACAAGAAGCTTTTTCGTGTTCATTTGTGCTGCTCGCCAGCCATTGCAGGGGCTTTTGTCTGTTACCACGCGGCGACCTGTCGGTCACTTGATAGTTGCTTTTTTTCTCTTTCGCATTGCCATTAGTCTCAGGTATGAGCACGACTGAGGCACACTGAGTCTTTCCTCCGAATGTATTTTGGGCTGTGGAATTCTCATAGATCAAGTCTGGTATCAGACATGAATCAAGTTTCGTCGATGCTTGCGGCTACCACGCCCACGTGCAAGTATCATGATCTTGTCTTCAAACAATGGATAGTTAATAGCTTATACTAGGCAAGCGGTTCCATATTACAATCAAATCCTTTATTGATCAGTTTATTGTAACATCTCTTGACTCATAACATCGCTCACAAGTAAAATAAAGGTAAAGTGACACTTAGCTGAAGAATCACTACATCTACGATATTGATGAACCTCTCTCCGCCAAAAATGTGATGATAGTCTCCAGGAATGCTAGGTACGCTGTCAGAGTACATTTATAACGCGTCGCCAGTCATCCAGCATGTGTCTTCAACGAGAGACATAGAAAGCTGTTGGTGACGGAGAACAGAGGTCTGTTCGGGTCGGCTCGGGGTGCAGCCAAGCTTCTCCCCCACGTCCTGTATAGCTTCGTCTTCTTCGTAGCTCCTCCAAACTCATAGACAAGTCGCCTAAGCAGCTTTGGGTAACGTCAGAAACGATACGCGCACAGTGAAATCTATGTCATAATACCGTGCTTGGATTTTCATGAGCCCCTCAAGAGGGTCGAGTACCCCTGCCGACTTCCAATCGCTGCTTGGCCCTCTAAACCTCGAAGCTGGACACCTCTGCCCACCATGGTAAGTACGGAGAAATGGAAGTAGTTGGTTGCGGCTAACTTGAAATAGACGTCCTCTACGACCTCTACTACTGTGCCTGCAAGGCATCCCTTTGAGAAGAAAGTCGAGGAAATTAAAGCGTCCAAGACGTGAGTCCGATGGTTGTCGTAGCCTTAAATCCTCCCTTACACCCAATACTATGATGTTTCTTTGCCAAGTTGGGAATCTCTCCGAACATTTTTGAGGAAAATCGATTTAACTTGATCTCTGATTACGGAATAATGGCGACCCTGCAATAATGTCTACGAGGGAAAAGTATGCTAATTACAAGGCGTGCAGGGACATCAACAACCTCATCATGGACTACCTAATAACCGAAGGCTACCCATCCGCAGCTCGAAAATTCGCTATGGAAGCAAACATACAACCGAAGACGGACTTTGAGTCTATACAAGAACGGGTCGAGATAAGAGAATCGATCCATCAGGGCGACCTGCAAACTGCAATTGAAAAGATCAATGAGCTTAACCCTCAGGTACGGTTTGGCTCTGCGTGGCGTTTCCTCGTGCTTTTATGATTAGATTTGTTTCATGCACCACTCAATAGCCTCCGGGCGTTGATGAGAAACAAAAAACCAACTTCAGTCCTCAGTATGACCGGCAAATCCACCGAACAGCTTCCATAGCCCAATATCCCTTCATAGCCTGCTAACTTCCTACCTTCGTGCAGCTTCTCGACACAGACGGCTCTCTCCACTTCTCCCTCCTCCGCCTCCAACTCATCGAGCTCATCCGCTCCGCCACCCCTGACCCCTCTAACCCGACCGCGACCCCTGACACCGACATAAGCACCGCCATCGAATTTGCAACGACACATCTCGCCCCGCGCGCTCCAACCAACCCCTCTTTTCTCGCCGACCTCGAACGCACAATGGCACTCCTCATCTTCCCGCCCGAAAATCTTGGCCCTGAGCTCGCCACGCTCGTAGATCCCAAACTACGCCGCGATGTCGCCAACCGCGTCAACGAAGCCATCCTACACAGCCAGGGCGCCAGGCGAGAAGCAAAAATAAGAGATCTGGTCAGGTTACGGGTGTGGAGCGAGAAGAAGGCGCGAGAGCTTAAAAAGAATATCCCCGCCGAAGGCGAAGGCGGGCTGGATCTAGACGTCTTTGGCGGGGAAGGGGAGAAGGATGGGGAGGCAAACGGGAGCGGGAGTGGGAATGAGAACGGGCATGCGACTGCGATGGAGGGCGTCACGACGGAAAGCGGGGGCGTGCCATTGCCGGTTGCGATGGAAACTTGATGTAGGTTGTGCTCTTCGTGATGAGATTCTGGATTGGCGTTGTGGGGTGGTGGCTATTAGTTGGTGTATTGTTCGCAGAGCAGGCGTTCTTGAAAGATCGTTTCGAAGCGCGAGCTTGATGACGGGCACCATAGCGGGTTTGTTACTTCGCGTCAGAGAAGCTTTATTTTTGTAGATCCTCACCGACAAGTGTACGAAGGGTTCTATCGGACGTTTAGGCAAGGGTCATGGGGTGTTGATTGGCTTCCAGGGCTTGAGAAGCTTAGTGGCGCAGGAGACTTGAGTATGAAACGTTATCCTCAATGGAGAATTGCCTCACTGGCAAGTTTTACAATATCACCTCGTGGACTTGGTTGGACTTACGTGAAAGAGGGGAATCTTACGTTATGCGATGTATGTAATATGCTTCATGATACGTCGACCCATGGCTCACCGTAGACCCCTCATATTCGATTCGGGCAACCCTGGTTCGACTATCTACCTATTCTTTACTAGGTATATCCGAAGGGAATTAATCCTATACAATCGATGTACAGGCTAGCTTAGAGAAGTACAGGTCTTGTGAAAGTGATGTACAGAGCCATTTGGTTCAGTAGGAGCAAGTTCTCTCTTCTATTTTCACAATCCGATATTGCCAGAACAGCCTGCCTTCATGAATTGCAACCAGCACGAACTTGTGCTCTAAGGCTCATTCAGATATTTGATTCTGAGGTCCGTGATGCGCTTGACCGTGCCACTTCTCTGCCGCACAGCATCGACATGGAGTCTAAATTTTCGCTTTGTTGATCAATCCAACCGCCCCCACCAGGATCAATCGTCAAAATCCTCTCTAGTCTCCACAAATGGCATCGTCGTCCGAGGTCTAAAGAAGCCTTTTCTTCCGACTTAGCGTGGGCATTATCACGAGTCATAAGGTAAGCAATTTCCCATCTATCAATAAAAAGACAATTTTCATGTGTATCCTTCTTTCGAGATTATTAAGACCTCTCCTCTCTACACATCAGAACATCTAGCGGGCATCATCGAGCTAATCGCGCACCACCTTCCAAGTTTCCCTCAGTCCCTAAACCAAACCCCTCAAAAGTCCCCCTCGCTAAAACCCTATTCTCTCAAATCATCATCCATGCCTCTCTCCTCCTCCCACATCCTCCCCCTCCTCTCCTCCGCCCTCGCCACCTTCCCCCTCGCCCTCGGCCTCAACGCCCTCTTCCGCCCCCGCGCCGCCCTCTCCCTCTTCCAATTCCCCATCACCCCAACCTCCCACACCGACGCCCAACTCGCCGACGCCCTGATCATGCTCTACGGCGCACGCGACATCTTCATGGGCCTCGCCATGGGCGCGGCGGCCTGGGCCGCGCGGGGCAACAACGAGCGCGCACGCAAGGCGGCGGGGCTGATTCTGATCGTGGGCGCGGGCGTCGTTGGGGTGGATGGGTGGGTGTGTGAGGGGTTAGTGGAAGGGGCGGGGTGGAACCACTGGCCACTGGCGCCGGTGATGGTGGGATTGGGGGGTGCGATGATGGGGGTGTTTGATCGGGTTTGAGATGACGTAGTAGGTACGGATGCTGAGAGGGAGTGGTATTGGGTGATGGGTGGAATGAAGTGAATCGCGGGATTCATCCTTTTAGCGTCAAAATACTTGCGCCAGCGGTACTTTTGCTTCTCAATCTGATTATAATATTTCCACATTACCAGCTCTCCCCGAAACACAGAATGGCAACGTTTTTCTCTTCAAGCAATAACGTAATCCATTCCTCAACGTACAGTGCCTGAAGCAACAAGCTCAATGAACGGTGCAGGTCGGTAGCCGCATCCCGCATCGACTCTGTTACATGAAATCGAGCCGAGATATTATTACACTCATGTTACGCGAGCCGCGACATCGACCCAGACCATTCAAAAATGACTCCGACCAGAGACATAAAACCTCTTCCACCTTGTCAAGACAGATATCTATTCCCTGATCCTCCCTTGATCAATCCCCGTCATCAAGGACCGTGTTCCGCTCAGCTAGCGGCCCCGCTCCCCTCTCCCTTCCCATCCCGCTCCCGCGCCCTGAGCAAACCCCGCCTCAATCAACTCAACAAGAAGAAAAAAAAGCTTGGTAGGAGTGGGGCTCGAACCCACGAGGATCTCTCCACTTGAATAACATTAAGTTTCAGTTCAGAAAGTAACTTACTACGAGTTATTAGCAACGAAAATAAAATAACTAGAGCTCTACGTGCAGTCAAGCGCCTTAACCACTCGGCCATCCTACCAAAATTTATCTCGCCCAGGACCGTCAAAAAACTTAAATATACGTGCTATATAATTTTAATCAAAGTATCACCCAAATTGATATCCTCACGAATCTCCCCAACATTAACTAGTCCCAAAAGCCCCTACCAAGCCCCCTAAACCCCACCACCACCACCAATATAACAGCGCAATAGAGGCACCTTCAGGAGAACCAAGCGTTCGTCTAGCAACGCTGTCAGCGTCGGTACAGTACCTGGAACCTCACGGAATCATAGGCCAATCCTGCTATCGATATCTTTGCTGCCTACATCACAACCATCATTCGGACCTGCTTCGGTCCTCCTGTTACGTTGTTCTGTGGCTGATCGCTGACGCTGACAATAAAGGTAAAGAAGTATTACGGAACGGAGTTGAAACCCCCTTTTAAGAACCATGCTTGAACGGTGCGAATCCATTAAACCTGCCGGAGGTTCCCTGGCGGTCTTTAAAATAATTAAGAGACCTTTTTTTGTCCTTATATAGCAAGGTTCACCATTGTCTGCGTTCCTTTCCAGATGCTTAGCGTTTCGTCCAAAAGCAATAAGCAAGCAGAGATCCTGTCCATCCCGTTCGGAGAAGAAACGAGTGCTCAACCTGTTCTAGGTCTTCCTATCTCCAACACTGATCTCAGATATAGTTCTCGCCAGTATCGGATGCCAGATCTTCAAGCTCGTCGTCCTCAGCCGTCGAACCACGACGTTTCTGGCATGTATATATACTCCGTTCGGCTCCACTCCTCCATATTCGAAAAGTAATCGCTGCATGCCTCGTTCACGCAGACGCAGTCAACATCCTTGGCTTGATAGAATCTTCCACAGTCGCAGTACTCATTCATCATGGCATTCTCAGTTAGTGGCACGTGAATGCGTTGTTCGGATTGGAGATTTTTGAGCACAGCTTGTAAGTCGAGGCGATGGGAGACCCATGGATTGCCAGCTTCGATGCGTCGATAGGTCAGAAGCTCGGTTTGGACGGCCGCCCAGAGATCGCGGAGCGTAAGGTCGCCATGGAAATGATTGATGCGATGGCAGTGCATGCATTTAGTTCGGTCTGGTGAGGCCGGCTCTTCGCTAGTATTGTCTAGTATCATTGAATTTCCATCTAGATTTACCCATGTCGATTGGCTTTGAAGGGGACCGCTTACCCTCTTTCGAGTATTTTTGGCACAACTGATGAGCCGGTAGAAGACGTACCATCCAGTTTGTGTACAGTTCGGCCAGGAATTGCACAGATTCAGAGTGACATAATTAGCGAGTTCCAACGTATCGGTTTCTTTGTGTGTACATTCATCGGCTGTGTCGATGTGGAAGAGGGCTTGCACTGACAGTTCGACTCGCTCGGTCGGATCGGCTCCTAGGCTCAACAAGCAAAGCAGGCATGCAATAACTCCAAATAAATCTTCGTCTTCAAATCCTTTTTGCGCAAGCATGCAAGCTACCATGACAAGCGTTTGCAAGGGCGTCAGCTCTAGCTTGCGGCCACAGTCCACATTGGCGCATCTTGATAAAAATAAGCCGGACGGGATGTTGACATCCGGTCCCCAAGAACAACTGAAAAGACGTGATATACAATGACAAATAGCTTGAGCAGAGGTATGACAGAACTTGTGCTTCCAGTGGCCTGGAATAGATGGCTTTCCCTGATCTAGCAGCCTGCGAACGCAGTCAGAGTCAGCGTCCCATCTTCCACACACGCTGACTTCTTCGCCTATAAAGAGTCTTTCTCGCTTGCGACTTGCATCAATGTCACCAATTTTGCAGCGAGAATGAGATTTCAGAATAGACAACATTAGCACATCCAAAATGGTGTAGCCGTGAGAATCAACGTAGAGCTCTCGCGGCGATAGCTCCATTGGATTGTGAATGAGCGTACAGACGATATTACAGCACGGATACGACCCATCCAGATACGCAGCCGCTAAGTGATAAGGGTAAACTTCGCTCACGTCCATGCCTAAGGAGTGGATTTTGCCAGAGAGTTGCATGATCAAGTCGACGTTGCGACCCATGATGCTGAACGCGAATGCATCAATAATTAGGTCTTCTTTCTGTCTGCGACATCTTCTGAGAAGCCGAGGCACGTCTGCTGGGAGACCGTCTGCGGTAAGGTTGCTGAAGTCATTACTTTCAAGGCCATCCCTAAGTTTCTCCAGGAAATCGTCACCATCCAACCAATCTTGGGGCCAGTCTTTCCAATTTCTAACGGCGTCGAGATCATCCTCATCTTCGGATAGTGGAATGCCAGCTCCATAATAAGTATCGGCATGGACACTCCATCGACATAGATCTGACGGCTTCGTACTGTCACCTGCGGTTGAGGCATCTTGTGGGGAACTTGCAATGAACGGGCTTGAAGCACTAGTGCCAGGCGTGTTTGCAGCAGAGATTGTCATGTTCTCAAACCCCTTCCCAAGATCCAGGAGCTGTGCATTCCAATCTCGTGGGCCTTTACCCCAGTACCTCGCGCTTTTGAAAGCGAATAGCCAAAATTGATATTGCCATGTATATAGCATCCTGTAAGGCGTCAATGTCTGATTTAGGGGTGATCGGTATCTTACCCTCGATCCTGCTTTGACAATTCCATAGCTAGCCTGGCGTGATCACCTTGAAGAAGCAATTTTGCTCTATCAAGCTTTGCTTTCTCTATCAGCGCTTGGGTCAAAGGGGACGGAGCATTCAAAGCCATGTCAACTCCAGTCTCAGCGGCTGGAGTGCTAGCGATAGAAAAGGCACCTTCCGGAGTTAAGATATTGGCTGAATATGGGGACGAATGCTCCATAAATGACGAATGTGAACGAAGAAGAGCTCGAGGAGGAAGGTTCCAGCCCGCGAAGCTGTGTAGGGTGAGCCAGAGAAACCTAAGCTTTGACATTCCCTGAAGAAAAAACTTACATTGGTTTTCCAAAATTGATTCTAGGGCCAGGATAGGCGTCAGTTTCTCGCAAGGCTAGGGCGGCTTCTGATGTAGGCCCTAGCAGATTTCGAATTTCGTCCTTAACCATACGTCGAGTTCTGCTCTTTATGCTGGCATTATTTCTTTTGAAATTTGTTGATTTGCCTCGGTTTGCCCGTGACAAGACAACATCAGAGACTGTGGCTTTCTGCGTTGACTCTATACTTCTTTTCAACTTCCATTTCTTGTTGATGCGGTATTTGTATTCGCTTTCACTTCGCAAGACGATCAGAACTCAAAGGATAAAGGCTCTTTTCGTAGATAGGTATCAGCACGTACAAAGCATCGAAGTTGTGAAGTCGGCGAATCTCCTCCTTGACTTCCGAGAGCTTTCTTTTCTCGATGATATAGAGCCTAATAATCTCTGGTTTAAGATGTTCCCATTTCTCTGCTTGGGGAAGGTAGTGTAGCTCTGTCGAGCCTTCTCGCAAAGGTGCAATATCCATGTCCAATTTCGCCTCAGTGAAGAGCTATTGGAATTCAGGACATTAAAAACATTGGAAATGGAAGTATCATTCGGCAAAGCAGAGAAGGAAGCAAGAGAAGGACATGAAAGAGCAAGAAATAGGCGGGCTTCCCCATAGCAAGCGGCCCAGCAACAAGGACATGCGGGTACAGGGCACTGTCATGCACATGTAGCTGATGCCTAGCAACCCAATTTACCAAACCCCGGGAGGGCCAAGGAATGCAAAAGGGGAAGATCCAGTCAAGGACTGCAGATAGGAACATGGTGTGGCCAGGTCTTGCTGAAGGGAACAGTGCAAGGCAACCGTTAGACCGGTCCCTGTGCGCGCTTGTGTCACACATTTGAGGAGGTCCTCGGGATCTGTCGAGAGGGAGCCTCGCGCGCGAGAGTCCTGATATTACGGCTCGAATCACCGTAGGTTGGCCGTTACACACATGCAGCCACGATGTGCCGTGGTGGTGTGCAGGCGTGGCAGGTTGTGGGTCTTGTGGGGCCAGATGGCCGAATGCCAAGCCTTTCAAAAGAGTTCGTTCCACTGAGATGGCATGCCCTCAACGACGTCGTCATATCAGGTCGGAAAGACTATGGCCTGAGGAAAAGAATCTCCCCCTAACAACGAAAAGACGCCCCCTTCATATCTTGGGACAAGGGGTCGGAAATGGCGGTCTGGCGGCGGAAGCGCTGAGTGTAATAGGAAAGCTCCTATCAAACGCCAATCTTCAATCGGCGACCACATATTGCGCCCACCGAGCTTGACAAAAGTGTCAACACCAACGATAGCCTTCAGACGGAAAGCCCCCCTTTCGCCCTTCGCTCTTCCGTCGGCGCTGCGCAATGTCATATGCAAGGCAGCGGGTGACCTTTGTGGCTTCTCTGTGAATCAAGTTGGCCAGATCGGCCGTTGACTATGCCGCTTGCACCGGAAATACCGTTTTGTTCCCTGCCTCAGAAACCGCGATGAAAAGTCTGAAATTACACTAGACAGAATCGAGGAAATGTCTGGGAGCATCCATGGCCATTGTCGAGACCGTTATACGAACTGGCCTGCCTTCGATGACAGGTGAACGACAAGAGGAGCGTCGTATACCACACAATGCCTTGTCATACGCTGGGAACGTCACTAATAGACATCAAAGGCGTGCGTTGTCCGGTAGCTCCATTTCTAGTGACGGTCCGCCTTCGCCACTCGTCAGTACTACATTGTATCCTCACATCACTCGGTCTCATACGTCGCATTTTCGCTATCACAACACGATTCCGCATCCCGGTTCTAGCATCAAGATTCCTTACCGACCTCCAAACACTAGCATTTGATCGTCATACTCTGGCATTCTTTGTTCGTTTCCTCTTGACCGTCTTTACAGACACTATGTTTCGTCCATCATGTATTTCATGACCGAGATTATCTCTCTATTAGGTGATGCTCAATTGCTTGTGCCGTAATGAATCCACTTTTCAATGATCCCTGTTCTGCTTTGAGTGGGTTCAACTGCCCCCGGAATACCTGGCCCATGGCCCTTTGCTGGACAAGAAAGTTTCTGAACCCGCCAACAGCCGATCCAGCCAAACCGCGAATGCTGCGATAGCAGGCTATAAAAGGTTGATATTACCTGAGCTTCTTTCATTCTTTTGATCCTATTTAGCATTATATCTCATTCTCCGATCTAGCCCCCGTACTTTCTAGAGCAGAATCTTCGTCACAGCCCTCGCACAAGTGCTAGCCTTACCCTCAGAAACACCAAAGCCATGGCACAAGAGGGAATGGAAAGTGCTCTGACCAAGCAGTGAGAGCCCTGTCTCAGCAATTCGGCCATTGCAGCTGACTATTTTCAGCTCTAAGCGTTCAGATAGCGGACTCTATCGTCATCAAGAATCTGAAGGCCAGTCCAAGCCCAATGCCCAAACTGGCCCTTCTGCTCGTGGCCAACACTCGGCGCGCAACCCAGCTCCGAAGCCCGCGTCCATTTTCATGCCGGCAGCTAATAACCGTTCCTGTGCTGCTGTCGGCCATGAGAGCCTGCAAGCCAACATCACCAACCTCGAGGGCGAGAAGAGCTTTCCCAACGACAAGTCGTTGACTGAGCACTATATCCGCCATGCCGGAGGATGGGCTTCCACTACCACGGCCGACCAAATGCTCGGCCCTTACCCTCCACCCCTCTGCGCGTATCACAAGTCTCTATTCCAGAACCTTACCGGAACCCCGGAAGACTCTCAAGGGCACGATCCTTTTAAACGATTCCTCTCCGAAGACCCCTTCGCGTCCCTTCGCTACCTGAACGAAGTCACCCTGTCGTCCTTCACGACATGTTCTTCCTGCGCGGCTCTCCGCAACGATACAACTCTCTAGCACAGCAGTGTCTCGCCTGTTCCACGTCTACCAGTTCTCCCAGCTTCATACCAGCAATCCGCCCTTTCGACGTCAACGAACCATCGATCAATTGTCAACGCATTTTCAACCTTTTAAGAGGCCATATGATAGAGATGACGTGGAATGAAACGCCCTCAAGCCGAGCTTATCCTTGAAATCTCTGCTGACGATTCCATGGGCTGCAAGACTCGAAGAGATACTTTGCTTCGGCTGTGCAGGATATTAGTCTGTCTATCAATAACAAATCAGAACATCTCAATATCATACTATTCCCAAGCCATGTAATTCTCCGTGTCCAAGCCCCAAGTAGACCCCTCCACTCCCGTCTCGGACACCATCCAGTTGTGTAGGACCTCATTTGCAAACCTTGACAAATGAGCGACAAAGCCAAAGGGACGCGCGTTACCTAAAAGGGTCTATTAATGGTAAGTTTCCTCCGGTCGCCATGCCAAGACACGGGAGTTCTTTTGCCTCGCAGGAAATCAGCGCGTAATCGGCGGATTTTATCTATAGCAAAACAAATGTAGTAAAAATCGCCTCGCAGGAGTTCAGTCGGTTAACAGCCAGTTTTCACCTGCAGCAAGACAAATGTAGTAAAAATCGCCTCTGAGGAATTGAGTAAGCAGAACAGCCGGATCCATCCGTCGCAAAATAAATGTAGTAATATGCGGGCTGCTTGACTCTCGTCAGGCTGCACTAGTCTGCGCAAGCCGCACTCAATCTGTTCCCCTTTCGGTCTTGTGGCTGAGGCTCCGATCAGAGGTCTATTCGTTGTACCAATGAGTTACCGATGGACAGGAAAGGCTAACTATATCGTGGGATTCACGGTCTACGAGAAAATCGTCATTCTATCTTCCGAAAGGGTTTACGAGAAAGTCGTCATTCAACATTTCACAAGCCCTCGATAGATTACCGTGACGCAGATCTATCGTGTTTTACTACAGTCTACTCTCGTTTCACGTAGACTCGGCAGCACACCTCCACTACAAACCACTCACATCCACCCCCAAACCCTTAATCACGTGTGAAAACAAAATCACAATTATACTACTAATTGTAACAATACGCGATTTCTCCGCCTGCACACACACGCGGGGCAGCGCAGAAGAAAAAAAACCGCATTAAAAGGCTAAGGTATCGAGTGTGTGTGTGTACGTGCAAAAAAAAAAGCGACCCGTGAGTTTTATTCAGCACAAGGTCTGTCCGCGGAGTGCCCCCCACCTGCCTGATCACACATGCGTGCGCGAGAAAGTGCCCCCATCCATGACCGGGGGAAAAAGCTCTTGCAAAGTTCGATGAAAAACGAAATGCGAGGTCTGCCCCCCGCTTGCTTTAGTAGTAGCCCTGAAAAGCCCATGTGCGTATACCACATTCCAGCACTTGGCATCCTATGGTAGATAGAGTAGTAAACAACCTGCCCGTAAGACCGTGGAGGATGTGTGATCTTAGATGGCTGATGTCCCTGCAGCATTGAGACTGCCATGAGACGCCATTTATGGTGAATATCTTGCGGCACAAAGTGATGACAATAGCGGCCTCTATATCATCGAGACCGCTTAGTTAGTAACATCCACCGCCGAAGCCCGACCTCCACGCCAATTGGCCTGGTGCTGTCCACCCTTTGGTGAGCTTGCAAACCCGTTTGCCGAAACGTTCACCTTCGCTGTTGAAGTCGGGGTAGGGCCTGGATGAGTTCTTGAGACTTCTCGAGACTTTGGTCCTCCTTTCCGGTTTTTCTGGATACCCGACGCGTGTCTTGGGGTTCTCGAAGTCGGTTGGTGGAGGTTCTTCCGTGGAATGACCTTCGTCTTCACTTCCGAGGCGCCAGGCACTTGAATGAAGATTGTCATGTCTTTCGATCTTGGCGTCATATCCAAATCATGGACATCAAAGACCTGGATTGATGCGGCATCAACAGCTCGCACTGGCCGGCTCTTACGAGGGTGCAAGCGAGCGGCGTGCCATCCATGAGGAAATGTTCGACTTGACACTCGCACCGTTGGAAGCGAGCCAGCGACACGGTCTTCGAACATTTCTTCCTCATCTGCGTATTTAGTAGACCAGACTTCTCCCTCTCCATCTGATTCACTGTCTGTCTGTGGTAATGACACTGGAGCGACAAGATGGCTCGTGGAATGATCCAAAGGCTCTTTGCTAGAGACATTGACCGGAAGGCTCTGCTTCTTTTCGGGGACTGGGTTTGACTTGCCAAAGAGGCCTCTGAACCGCTCTTGCCAGTTCGGCGGTTCTTGGTTCTGAGGGGGTGCAGGCTTGGGCGGCGATGGAGCTTTGGCAGCGATAGCCGCAAATGTCACGGGCTGCGGTTTAGGAGGCGGTGGAGGGGGCGCAGCGGGGAGAGGAGGGGGTAGCTTCACCACAGCTTTTGGTATTGGCAAACTGACTCTTGGCCGATCGACCTTTTCTTCATAAGCAGGATGCGTGCTTCCTGATTCTTCTGCTGGGGGGGGCGAAGGAGATCGAGGAACATTTGGAGGAAAGTGAGGTGTAGGCCGGATCATGTTGTTCATCTGCTGTTGTTGGAAAAATCGAGAGCCCCCGGCTCTTGGAGGGAGACCCGATGGTGGCGAAGGGAACGATCCCACCGGCCCGAACTGAGGCATGGAAGGTAATGATTGCCCGTTGCTAGACTTTGTTATTCCGACTACCTGCCTCTGGCCTGCCGCATCTCCAGCTTTGACTTGCCTGAAAGTCTCTTGATAAACGACCTGGGGGATCTGTTGATTTTCTGCCCTTGTCTCATCCTGCTCTTGCCGGAATCGTTCTTCGGCGGCTCGTTCGTCTTGAGAAGCCACCTGGTGAAAATTATTCCAGGCAGCCAAGTTAGGGTTTGGCGCACGCATAATCGGAGAAGGCTGCCACCGATGAGGCTGTGGTGGGCCAATTGGCGCTGGTTGCGAGGTTGGTTGAGCAGAGTCTGCTTCACTGTTGGCAGCCACTGGGCGTTGATCAGGCGAGGCTTGTCCAGATTCTGGGAGTGTTGCTTCAGAGACGGTGGGTTGAGCGGTCGGCATTTGGGGAGATTTGCCGACATTGGCCGACCGTCCGTTCCAGTGAGCCCCAATTTGTGCCTGATCTAGAGGAGGTATCGTGTCTCGTGAAGTATCACGAGGAGGGAATGTAGCTAGACCTTGATTGAAGGTACCGTTGCCAAGAGCTTTGTTGTTCGATGGGGGACCCCAAAGATTTCCGCTGGCGCCATAGGCTTGGTTCAGTCTTGCTCCGTCCCACCCGGATGTGGCACTTGGGCCGCTAGCATTAGTCGTTGGCACACTAGATTGTTCGTTGGAGGGTTTTCCGGTGTTTGAATCTGGCTGACGGTGCTGTGACGGGTCACGCAGCGGCCGAACACCATTGACCATTGTCGATTCATTATTCTGCTGTGCTGGAGGCTTCGGTAAGGGATCGGACGTTGTCTTCGATTGCGCTGCGGCGGTTTTCTCTGCGGACTTGTCTTGAACTCCCACCAGTTTCTTGACGGAGTCTGGATGATGGACTTTCATCATTCCATATTGCTTTGGCTCACCTGAGGCCTCGGGGACTGGAATAGGGGGTTTTGGTGGTGAAGTTGCGGACAGTCCGATATCAGCAGTTGCAGGAGACTTCTGAGGGAGCATCTCCACGGGCCTGCTCTCCTTGGGCTTGCTCTTATCCTCCAGCGGTGGCATGCCTAGGGATTCCATTTTCAGCCTAATTCGCTCTCGCTTGGCAGCATCTTCACGCGCCTCTTCTTCTTGCCTTCGTTTGATGGCCTGCTCCCGCTTTTCCTTCATCAATTGCTTTTGAATCTCGATCTCTTCTAACCTTGCGGCATGAGGGTCTTGGAGTGAATAAGATCCTGTTGTCGTTGAAGGTTCTTCTGCCGGTCCGGATGGCCCTGCTGAAGAGGGCGTCATTTCCGAGGGGGACGGCGCAAAAGGTGTTGTTGGCTTCGCGAATCCATGAGGATCTTGCCCATTAACTTCAAAGTCCCGCCGGTGGTTGCTAGTGTCATGAAGGGCGGATGTGTCCCTGCTCGTGGACATTCGACGACCGAAAGGGCCACTGCCTCCGCTAACATTTGAAGATGTTCGGCGGCGAGACCAAGGAGGTCTGTCTTGCTCACTGGTACGATGAGTCTGGAAGGCAGCTGAAGGTTCAGCCGGTGCGTGGTTATTGCCTTGGCTAGGGCGTTGCAAGAGTGATGGAGCCCGGAAATTTTGATCATTTTTAGAGGTACGCCGCTTCCCTTCATTGACTGCTTCATAGCGTCCAGAATTAGGCATGAATAGCTCTCGAGGATGCCCATCTGTGTCCTGGCGCCAAGATCGATTGAAGTCATCAGCTGAAATTTCTTTGGTTGGGGATGGTAATCCACCGGCCGTTGGAGGTTGGGCTATCATGTCACGAGAAGGCTCGCGAGATGGGGGCATTGGTGGCTGTGGATTTATTGAAATCGGAGAGACCTTATCAACAGGTGGCAGGGTGGCCCATGGTGACTTGGATGGCACTGGAGCAGGATTTTTGGCTGTTGGCTGAATGGGCTTCTCAATTGGGCCTTTTTGCTGGAAAGCGGCGTTCTTCGCCTGTTGTTGCTGCCGTTCAGCACTCGCACCCAATTTGAGGACTGTGGCGTTTGGTCCAACACTGCTAGTCATCTGAGCAGGCGTGCTCTTGTTCGGTATTGAATCTTCTGGGTGTTCTGGGGGAGCAGCTACTGGCTTTTGTCCTTGAGTTGGGGTTGTGATGCTTTCAGATCCTGCAAGATAAGCCTTCGTTCCGTCGCTCCACTGTAGTGTTTCTGGGAGTGCCCAGTCTTCTTCGTCATCATCAATATCGGCCCATTTCGATTCTTTCCCCTCTCCATCTGCTTGAATCCTCGAAGTAAGATGAATGCCGTATTGCTGCTTCAGTTCCTCGTCTGTTAAATGCTTGGTGGATGGAGTTGGAGCCGCTGTTCATCATCAGAAAAAATTATAACAATAGAGAGAGACTTGGCCCACGTCTGTTCTTGTTCCAAACTTGCAAAGGATCGGGTCCACCAGCGCCGCTCTTGCCACCTGATCGAAGTGCTTTTGGAGCAGTGTCTCGAAGGCCACTTGAACTTTTAGCAACGAGGCGTGGTTTGGAACTTAGTTGACTGGATGTCCTTGATGGCGTGGTGGAAACTGTTGGTGCTGAAGACGTGTGAGTATCAAGAACGTCAAAGGTGTGAGGACTTTACTCTTCTCGGAGCTGGGTTTGGCGCCAGGCGAAGCGCCAGCTCCTTTATTGACAGCAAATTTGGCGAAAGAGACTGGCTTGTATGTAGTGGGCTTCTTCATTGACTCTCTGCGCTCATGGTGTCTTGCACCGTCGCCACCACCATTGCCGTCTGCTCGGCTTGTATCCGTGTCCGATCCACCGCTGGCGTGGACCGAACCATCGTCGCCTACAGCATTATATTGTAGAATACCGTTTGTATGGTTGAAGGAAGGGGAAGATTGTGGTTCGGCATGGGTGGAATGGATTATTTCATTCGGTGTCTGGGACGAACTTCTAGCCATCCGACCGTCGGAAGAGCAAGGGAAATTTACCGCTAGGTAGCTCGATTCAACTGCTTCTGGCACCCTGTTTTCTGGAGCTTGGTCTGTCTGCTCCAAATTTTCACTCTGACCATCCGCCTGGCCCGGCACTGCACTCGCAACTCCCACCTCGTCCCCTGCTGTAGCTTGGATTGAATTTTGGGTCGCAGGAACGTCGGAAGGCGGAAGGGCGCCAACCGACCGGGATTGATCTACCACATCGTGGATTTGCTGCTCTGCCATAACAAGCTTCGGATCTGGACGACCGTTCAGTTCATTGTCAGACTCCGGTTCTTCAGGTATCAGAGTGAGGCGGATCGCTTGATCCATAACGGCGCATTTAGGAGGGCAATTGAAAAGGAGCTATACCTGTGTCAAGTTTTTTGCTTGGCCAGCTTGTAAGACAAGAGTTGTGGCCGAGGATAGATATGATGCTATGCGTAGTGAAGTGTGGTTGAGAAACGCCTCCCAGGTGCTGGCGCGGGTATTGAAGGAACCCTCTGCTAACCGTGCGGAGCAGGTGAAGAAAAAAAAGAGAAAACCCTCCTGCTCAGATTCTGAGTGTGAGTCCGCTGGGTTATTGTTGTTCTATGAGTCCCGACCGAGGAGGCTTAGGAGAGGTCTGTCCGTCTCTGCCAAGCGGTTTTGACGTCGCCCCCGCTGATTGGCCGCGCGAGTCCCGGCATCGCGATGCGGTTGAAGCGTGCGAGCAATGATAGCGGGCGCATTACAGGGTAATTAACAACGTGCTAAACTTCACTCACCATCTAGCGACGCTGATCAGGACACTGTCATGTGGACAGGTAGAGTAGGATAGGATATGCGGCCTACTGTTTGGCCGGGTTCTATAGCAGGGCGACCTTCAGCACTACAGTCACATAAGTATCGCCCGTTGATTTTAAGACGCATCTAAGACGTAAGAGTCTTGTAATCCATGAGACATCATCACGGTACCCATTTCTGAAGATTGCACCGCAAAAGATCCTCGTAGGTATGAAATCTATTTCAAGGGGGTATGTACACTATTGACCTCCATCTTCCCTCTGCTGCAAAGGTTGTTCAATGAGCATTGTTTTTGTGATGACCTGTGAAATAGCATGTTAGAATTGGTGACCAAGCTCTAAAGCTGGGAGACGTACGAAGATGGAAATAATAGTTGAAGCCATAACCCAATAATCCTAGCGCCGCAATCGTATGCCATATCGCTAAGTCTATTAGTACTACAACTGCGAGTGGTCGGATAGCTTAGACGACTAACGCGTTCCCGACGGATTGTCTCCGAAGTAACGAGCTTGATATCTTTCAAAAAGCCCTCGTGGCTTTGTTGTTTCGGCAGGACCTCTTGGGAGCTTCTCGTAGAATCGGACCACCTTCGACATCCTTGCTGCGTCCTGGGCAGCCCCAATTCCCTGAGACGTCTTAGTGAGCTCGACTTGAACATGCTTGCGTATTCTCCCCATAGACAAAAGATTGACTTGACAAGAGGTTGATTTGACAAGAGGGATCGACGACTGAACTCACTTGAGGCGACGCAATCTTTGGCGGGTATTAGCTGGACTCAAAGACTAACTGATTCCAAATAGCGGAACTTACTTTAGGAGGGATAAGGGTCGAAAGACCGCGGCGAACGATGTAGCTCATTGTTGCGCTGCAATTGACAAGTTTTAGTGAGCGGTAGATGTCAATGCGACACAATACTTTTTGAGATCAAGGAGAGCGACGCACCTCGGCCAGACAATGGTCGTGCTCTCAATGAGTTGGGTTGCAAATAATCAACGTGAAGTTGAAGTGCTCGTTTGGCTGGGATAGATGGAAGAGCGTGAGTGAAGTAGCACAACTCAAAAGCGTCAAGCTATCCAGAGGCTAAACTCCATTCGCTTTCACGACTCCACCCGAGGACCAACCAGAAGCATCACCGCTCTACAATTAAAGTCCAGTAATTAATCAAGGGAGGATGTTGTGACAGCACTTGTGCTGTGAGCTCACACTATGTCTTTAATCAGACCATCTCTGTTGAATGCTATGCATAGCCTTCGGCCTCCACTTCGCCGGTGGGCTAATATACAATCTTCGAGATACCTTAGCCGTTCCGCCACCTCATCCGCACAATCAGATCCCAAACCCACTCCGTCCGAAGCTCCTGCAGTGCCCCACGAGGAGTCGTCATTAATTCGGCAAGAAGGTTCTTCTGAAGTGCTGCCTTCACATCGGCCAGACTACGATGCTCCAATTGATCATGGCACCTCGTAAGTTGAACCTAGTATCACGAAGACATGATAGTTGACCTGTTACAGCTCATTTTCTCCAGTGCCGAAGAGGGTGATGGATGGAAGCGAGCCAGGAGATGTGACGGCAGCGGCCGTGCTATCTGGAGCTCCAATTGACCTACAAGCGAGGACAGTCAGGTTCGTTCTCGCGGCAGGACCTTGACCGGAATTCGCTAACACTTTCTAGAATCTACCGACCAGCAAAGACGGCCACTCAATCCGGGACATGGCACGGGCATCACTGGAGGATGGATTGGGACCCACTCTCAAAGGGACACCGCTGGCAGAATCCACTGATGGGATGGCAGTCATCCGGCGACGCGATGCAAGGAACCCATCTGAATTTCAAGACCAAAGACGACGCAATTCTATTTGCACAGAAGCAAGGTTACGAGTACTTTGTTCAAGAACCGAACGAGCGAATGATAGTACCGAAAGCATACGCAAACAACTTCATCCATGAGCCAAAGAAGTTGAAGCACATAAAAACAAAGTGAAGACAAGGCCTTATCGCTAATGCGTTTAGAGGCGATAAGCGCAAGTAACTCCACCTCGCCACAGCGGTACGGAATATTTACCCTATAACTCCTGTGGCTATCATCCCCTGAGGGCTTACAGAAATGTATACTTAGAAATCTTGTAAATACATCACCTCTAGAGCTCGCCGCGGAAGCAGATTATGTCAGAGATCTTTTGAAGGCTTTGTTATTGAGCGCGTTGTCAGTCTAGCATCCTGAATATTGATATAGTGAGACAAACCACTTCACGTCCATCTCGAAGCATTAGACTTGTACTTTAGTGTTTCCTAATTTGACTGCGAATCTGCATTCAACAATGACTTGGACCCAAAAATCCCACCTGCGCATGCGGCAATGAAGTTGCATTCAATACCGGTATCTTGTAGAATAATCTTTTGGACTGACGACCAAACCTCGTCCCCTGCAAATATTAGCTTTCTTTGAAATTTTGGTTCATTATTAGGGTTAACGTGCTTCTTCGCTCCCTTGTATATGACTTCTAGGATGTCTATAAGCTCTTGTTTGTCCTCGAGGACTAATGTTAGTTTGTTGTTGTTGCCTGTGCCAAAGTCGGCCATCATGTGTTTGTTTCGGAAGAAGAACATGAGTGTGGGGCCGGTGTCGTAAAGCTCGTACATCTGGTTGAAATCAGGAACTTGGTCGAGGTCGCATACGTATATGACAGCGAAGTTCTTGACACGATCTGCAATCCCTGGGACAAGTTAGTCAAAGTTATAACTAAGAGCTGAGGAACGTACTGTAGAGCACCTCGTCCTGACGCATGCAGTCCGGGTCCCAGTCTCGTCCAAATCTTATCACCACTAATCTTTCGTCTTCAGACATGATTGCTTGGTCCACGTGCCAGCCAGTGACAAGATGAGGAAGGACAACGGAGCCCATGGTGTTCCGCCTTGAAGTCGGTGGATGTCAAATGGGTTGGGGTGTGATAAGTCAAATGCGAGGATTTCTAAAAGTTCGAAAGGATCAGGAACGGAGCACAGAATATCGAATGATGTATACACAAGATTAGGTATCCCTAGCGTTGTGAGGTGGGTAGAGCGACCGTGTAAGTGTTTGCAAAGATGGTGCTAAACACAGTGCGGCGCCACGATGGCAAGATGGAGAAGCTCAGCCTTGTGTGCACGGACCAGAGCAGGCAGCCATCCTTGAATCCCGGCGCTTCACCCCACCTTGTTTGTAGATTTCGAGAGATCGGCATGAAATTTTGTGTGCCTACCCCAACTTCTCCTGCACTATCACGCCATGGCTCCCTCGACCACCGAGAACGATGCTGCTGCTACAGAAGACGATCCTACAGTCCAGGCGCTTCGCAAAGTTCTCAGCTCCGAATCCATCTCCCTCGCGCGTCGCTTCCGGGCTCTATTTTCGTTGAAGCATCTTGCCTGCTCCAAGCCGCCAACAAGCCAGACAATACCCGCCATACAAGCCATTGCAGCTGCATTTTCCTCACCATCGGCGCTCTTGAAGCATGAGCTCGCTTACTGCCTCGGACAAACGAAAAATGAAAACGCCATTCCATTTTTACGCGCTGTGCTACAGAACAGACACGAGGATGCCATGTGCAGACATGAAGCTGCTGAAGCGCTTGGTGCTCTCGGTGACATGGGGAGTATCGGAATAATGAAGACCATGAGAGATGATGAGTGCGAACAGACTGTGGTACGGGAGACATGCGAGATTGCGGTAGATCGGATACTATGGGATAAGTCCTCGCAGAAGCTGTCTGAGAAATTACGTCAAAGGTACCGATGAACTTGAGTTTCTGTACCCGATGACTGACTTGTGGTAGTGACTTCACTTCAATAGATCCCGCCCCACCATTGCCAATGAATTCTATTTCACCTTCAATAGACAGTCTGCGTCAAACGCTCCTTGACAATTCTCTTCCACTATTTCAGCGATATCGTGCAATGTTCGCACTGCGAGACCTTGCCTCACCACCAGATCTTGAAACTGCTCGACCTGCCGTGGAGGCGCTCTCGCAAGGCTTTGGGGATACTTCAGCCTTATTCAGACATGAGATTGCTTTCGTATTTGGACAGCTCTGTCATCCTGCATCCATTCCAAGCCTGAGCAAGACTTTGAGTAACAAGGATGAAGTTGCTATGGTAAGACATGAAGCAGCGGAAGCGCTTGGCAGCTTAGGAGATGAGCCAGGTGTGCAAGAGCTGCTCAAAAAGTTCCTGGATGATGCCGAACAAGTGGTTCGTGAGAGTGTCATTGTTGCTTTGGACATGGCAGAGCATGAGCGAAGTGGTGAGTCGGAGTACGCTCTAATGCCACAGGTTGCGGCTGCGTAGGTACAAGTGACCACGCCGGATCAATGATACCCATGTCCTTAGACTTTCTTCATTTCTATGCTCGGTAAATTATAATAGACGATTCTGGGATAATATCAATTATTTGTATTCCACCTATGCTCTTGTATCAGTTGACCAAAAACTGAATGAACTTCGTCCGATCTTGGAAGAACATACCCATAACCACACTGGGTACACTCATAGAAGACAGTGCTGCCTTCATCTGCGCTCCTTAATTGCATTGTATAATATCTGACTTTGGGAGCGCGGCATTCTGGGCACTCCTGTTCAATCACTGCAGCGGTTCGCGTGTCGTCAGCGCTGAGAGTCTGGACGGTAGACTGCTTCGCACGCAACGCGGATGGGAAGGCTCCTGGTTTCGATTTTGAGACAGTTGTCTTGGATGATACATCTAAAGGCGATCAATATCGCTGGCCATTTGAGGGGTGTTCTTTGAGCACTCTACCTTCGTTGTGGGTTCCACAAGAGTCACAAACAACGATCGCATTCTCCCGTGTTGTTGAATTTGGCAATAGGTTGCCGCAAGCAGTGCAAAAAAGCAGAGAGCCAATTGCAGCCATGATTGAGGTGAAGGATGGGATGAGTAGCCTTTTCAAATGTGGTGAAGGTGACCCCTGGCAACATGTATTACGGCCCCGTGAAAGTGGAGCTTATCGATAGCCCTGATCGGGTGGACCCGTCGTGCGTGGGTAGTTTAGCTCGATGTAAGGTAGATCTTGTGGAGGCTCAAGTAGCCAGATGAGCGTTAACTGTCAACAGATTGGTCTCAGGTCGCTGCAGGCTCTCTTCAACCTTCGCATGATTTTGTCTCCCATTCCTTGTTTAAGCTTCTTCGGGAGCACCATGCAGCTGCCACCGCATCGGCGACATGCTGTAACTGGTGCGATTTCTGAGCCGCAAGAATAAGAGCAGTACAATCAAAGAGCAAAGCGCATTGCGATGAACACCACCACAAATCGCCAGCCGGCCTTTCAGGTCGTCATTAACGGCCATGGCGGAGGACCTGGGCCAGGCCCAAAGCCTGCTTCCTCTCCTAAAGTCAAGCTGCTGTCAGTTGACCAAGCCTTGAAATATTCTCCCATCACGAGCTCTGCGTCCTTCGGTCTAAGTTGGTCACTTCTAGCTGTCTTGAAAATGCCTTATTCTAAAACTGTGTACAGACTCATTTCCGTTTCCTCAACTTGCCGAAAAGAACTCATTGACACCTTTCACTACTCAGTCCCAACGTCAATCGTTACAACAAGCCCTGGCACCAGGTCGAAGTCATGCATCTGAGCTCCCCAATGACGCCGCAGTTCAAAAGCATGCGGCACAACAGGTGCATCGATTTCTTGAAGGGAGCAATCTCACGGAGGTGTCAGTCCATTCACGTCTTCAAGACTGCGGAGCAATTAGTCGCTGACCCGAAATACAGCACATTCAAAACCCCTCCGCATGTTGCAAAGAATCTGAGTAGCAATATCAAAGCTTCTTCACAGCAGCATGACTTCTATCAGAACATGTCACCTGTCGCCAAGATGATTCTTGAATCTGGCGACGTCCCTTTTCATTGTAGGTCATTCATTGCTACCGTAATCAGGGTCTTCGTTTCAAGCTAATCAATCATTCAGTTGCAACTCCACTCACCCCGGATTCCTCATCGAAGACTCCATGTCCAGTACCTGCTCCGGCAAGATCATCTCTAAACCCCCCTTCATTTGTCTCAGCCAACCAACAAGCATACGCCAATAATGCTGTTATCACCCCGGTACGGCTGCCTTCTCAGCCAGATCTCACCAAAGGGCCCATTGTCCTGGTCCCCACCCTGCCTGCATCATCTCAACATGAATATGTCACCGTGACGGAGCCGGCCAAAGCGAGAACGTCGGATCAAGTGGAGAATGAAACTCTCACATTCGCAAAAAGAGATGAGATCCAAGCGAATCTGATCCAGCTTCAGGATTTATTAGGGGAGGTCTTCGAGGCCGAGGACCAACTTGAGCCGGACACCTCTAACGCAACTCAGTCGAAGACAAGTGCACACTTTGAGTTCCTTGACGTTTTCGACACCCAAATCCAGTTTCTAGCGACGAAAACGCACAGTAACCTCCAGAAAGCGCTAAAGAAATTAGTAGCATCACCAGGACTACATGACATACCAGACGATTACATATTGAGGCTCCAGAAACTTTGCGAATCTTCAATTTTTGCTTTCAGAGACTTTGATTTTAGAATTGAGTCTGCCATAGACGACAGTCAGACATGGCAAAGTACTTTGTATGCATTTGAGAACGGTCTTTCCTCGTCTTGCACCTTCTTGTGGACAATTCTCGGAAGCATCACGAAGAAGGAATTATGTCCCGAGGACATCGTGCAATGCTTGCCAACCATACTGGAATCTGCGCTTGAACGATGCATTATACCGATAGTTGAAGCCCGTCCTAACGGAAGAAACTCCGAAGTCTTCAAAGCTGCTGTAGAGACAAGAGGGATCTTGAATCGAATTGCAAGCCAATGCAGAAAGCTTCTTGATCTAAACGCCAAGCTCTGCCTTGAGATGGAAGGTCTAGCTCTAGTGGTCGTGAGAATAGAAATGATTGCATCCAGGCTCATATTTGTGGAGAACGCGCATTCAGAGAAAGACTCTGCCCTTGGCTTTCAAGTATACGAAGGGGTCAGGAGGACCGCGATGGATGTTCTTGCAAAGGTGTTCTCGCGATTCAAAGATGATCGCAACGACATCCTTGCCCAGCTTTCTCAGAATCTTGAAAAGCTTCCGACCACTAACAAGAGCGCTCGCCAATTCAAGTTACCAGATGGCAAAAACATTCAGCTGCTGTCAGCCTTGTTGATGCTATTGGTCCAGGCAACTTCTCTAGAAGACATCCAGAAACCGAAGAGACAACATCGAGAACCTGAAAAATCATCTTCATCGCATGATAGGGCAATGGACCAGGACAGTTCCACTTCCGAAGACGAAGAGATGGATGATGAGAAGACAGTCGTGTCTTCATCTCCGTACAGCATTCTAACCAGGCATGTTGACGTGCTTCAGGAAAACGCAAAGCAGAGCGCCATCAACATCGTCAAGTTCTTTCTCGACAAGGCAACAATGCCCAAATCGACCAAAACTGGAGAAGAACCGTATCGTAACCTTTTGGATATGTTCGTGGAAGACCTCCTTTCTGTTGCGGCGTCTTCCGATTGGCCCGCTTCTGAGTTGCTGCTGAGATATTTGACATGGCACATGATACAATTTGCAAGAAATGATAAGAGCGGGGCTAATGTCAAAAATATGGCCTTGGAGTTACTGGGCTTGATAGGCTCAACAATTTCAACCCTAAAATCATCCATCCAACAGATTCAGCAATCAAATGACGAGGATGATCGGACTGACCTTGCTCAGCACCTTAAAGACCTGGCAGAGGATCAGCTTCGAGGTGGCCTCCGTCTGGAAGACATTGTTAATCAAGACGGGCCTTTCCGAGTTGCCGCGGAATATCTCCAACAAAGAAATGTTGACAATATCCAACTCACTAGTGCGAGACAGTACTATCTTCTGCAATGGGGTCAGGCGATTCGTGCGTGCTTTGAAAGAGACGAGGATGGCCCTTCTGAGCTCGATGATGATACCGTCGAGCTTGTCACGTTTGTCGGTGAAGCTATTGTGGACTGGAGGTATCTTGAAAGAAATAGGTAAGCTTCCCAATTACCTCATCTTTTGAGCGTTGCTGATTGCTCGAGAAGTGATTATGATGATATTTCCATGGCTCAGGGACGCTTGGCGTACTTACTGACCGTGGTGAATTCCGAATTTTGCAAAGCCTTTGAAAAAATTATCAAAACTTTGGTTGATTCCATTTCGAGCGACCAGGTCAAATTACGAAGCCGTGGTCTCAAAAGCGTGGTCACAATGGTCGAAGCCGATCCAAAATTCCTTGACAGGAACCCACGTATCATGCCAATCATATTTCGCTGTGCGTTTGACTCTTCACCGATGGTTCGTGATGCTGCTTTAGCACTGATCGGCAAGTGTATGACGCTGAAGCCGGATATTGAAGAACAGGCATGTCAGGTCTTTTTGAAGTGCTTAGCGGATTCGACCCCAGGAGTACGCAAGCGCTGCATGGGCTCGCTCAAAGATATCTACCAACGGAGCCGAGGTCATGAGATGCGTGGCCTTATTGCAGTGGCATTTCTCAAGCTTGTGAAAGATCACGAAGAAAGCGTTTCTAGCCTCGCGCGGCAGAATATCGAAGAGATATGGTTTGCTAACCTCCTGAAAGCAAATTCTAGCGATGACTCTGCTAGACGCAAAGTCGCCATATCCGAGCACACCACATTGATTATCTCGACATTACAGCAGACTGAGGACTTAGTTCCGTTCTTTGAACTCTTCTTGAGAACCTTTCTGTCCGAGAACTCCAAGTCAGCTGCCGCAAACTTCAGTATCTGCAAGGCGATCGTTACCGAAGTCTTCCTTCGAGTTGTGGAGAGTTCTCAAACCCAACAACAGATAAGGATTGCACTTTTGAAAACATTGACAGCTTTTGCAACAACGAAGCCACGCCTCATTACCCCGGCCCAGCTAGAGACATTGCAGCCCTATATTGATAATATCACGACCGCCGATGACCTCCTTCTCTTCAAGTTTGTCGTCGTCATTTATCGCTGCACGCTTCCTTACCTTTCAGTTGCACAAAAGCCAATGTTGGAGAACATTGAGAATCAGCTTCTTAAGAATGTCTCGAGATTGGCAAGACCGGAGCTGAATGAGGCTATGGCTTGCCTATGGACTATCAACGGGGTACTGAAGCATACAGATCGTTTGGTGAGACTGGTGATTTCGGCTCTAACCGGAGCGCAGAGTTTGAAAGGGGCGGTGCTGCCCGAAAATTCTTTGCAACTAAGCGGAAGCCAGAAAGGCGACGCAGTTCGGATCAAGACTTACCTGCGTATCATAGGATGCGTTGGGAAACATTGCGACTTGGAGAGTCACCCGGCTCTTTTCAAGAAGACCTTTCCTTCCTGGCAAGGTAGCTCGGTAGCCGGGTTGATGGCTGATATAATCTGTTTGTTTACGTCAGCAGACCGTCCGTCTTGGATCAAAGGGCCCGCCTTGGAAAGCTTAGGTTCAATATCCGAGTCCTGGCCAGCCCAATTCAACAACTCGCATATTCGGTCAACCTTCCATGCTGTGCTTAATGGGCAGGACTCTAATCTCCAAGAAATCGTGATGAAGACACTGGCCGAGTTTTTCCACATCCGTGAAGATTCAACGGAAGCTTTTTCGACTCAGGAAGACCAAAGTCAAGGGAACGATATGGGCAGGCTAGGCGGTTCTTTGAGAGCTAGCGATCACGACAGTGCTGCATCCCTCATTGCGCAGCATTTTCTCCAGTCAATACTCAAGATCGCAATGTCACGAATGGACAGTTGTGGACTCATCGCCATTAAGGTCATTGCCAGTATCAACCGTCAGGGGCTGGTACATCCGAAAGAATGTGCAGCAACGCTCGTCGCACTGGAAACGTCACCTATGGAGGAGATTGCAGAAGTGGCTTACAAGTCCCATAAATTACTTCACCACCAGCATGAGTCAATGTTTGAGAGAGAGTATATGCGGGCAATTTATGGGGCTTTCAAGTATCAACATGTTCTTGTGGGAGAGCCCATGGGAGCTAGAACAAAGCCCTTTACAGCGAAGCTTGGATCCCTTTTCGAACTAGTCCAGACAAGTAACGCCAAGTATGTTCGCAAATTCTTGGGCAATCTCATCTATCGGGTTAATTTTGACCCCTCGAAACTTGACGTATCCCAAGATCCACCGGAGCATTTGCTCTATTCAAGGTTCCTTGTGCAGAACTTGGCATATCTTGAATATGCACGCATCGACGAACTACGAACCACGATTCGCAACATAGAAAAAATCATGTTGGAGACGGGAGCTGACGTTGCGCAAGCTATCGACTCGGATATCTTAGGTGTCACGACTGCATCACTGGTCGATCATGGGGAATTGGAGGAGCATCATCCAGATACGCAAGAGAAGGAGGCACGCGATACAGATCCGAAGACTATCAGACGACTCACGATTGCTGCGATGACGCTCACCATGCTATGGGAAGCTCGCCTTCATCTTATGCGCCAGTACAATGTCGACCCCGATTTATTACGTTCCCGAGAAGGAAAGGCGAAAGACAGCAAAGAGCTGGCTAAGAGCCCTGCGAAGGTTCATGGAGTGACCGGCGAAAGATTTTGGGACAACGTCAATGCGATCATGACGTCTCTCGCTTCATCGGACAGTATGCTTGCTAGGTGCCATGCCTTTGCAGAACTTATGAAAATCGATAATGAACACGAACTCAATACCGATGGAGACAAGGCGCGAGATAACAACTCAGCTAGCCTGGACTCGAGTGATGATGGACTAATGCCTAATGGGTCCAAATCGAAGGGAACGAAGAGGAAAATGCCTACTTCGGCGAGCAGCACACCAAAGAAAAAGAGAGGCCGCCCAAGCCTCAAAGAGAGGAGGAAGTCTAGCGCAGACATGGACGGCGATGATCCGTATATTTCGACGTAACATAACCATGGGAGTTCTAATGCTGGTATCGAGCATCTTTCATTGGCGTATTGGTCTTGAGGACAGCATTGGAAGGAGGCGTTTTTTTGGACGCATAAGAGATACCCGAGCTACGAAGCTCTCGCCTGCGATTTTGGTGGATATGACTCGATTTCGGTGATTCAATCTGATAATTCGTTTTTCTTATAGTCAAATTCCAGCTCTTGGGCTTGACTCCAGGGGGCCCGCTTCGATAAGCACCGATTCCTGACAAAGCGTTCGCAGGGATCTCAACTTGCCAGAAGCATCGAATAGAACTATGCGTATCACTATACTCCCCTTCATAGCCTCCTTTCCTAACCATGAATACCCAGCCAGCCGGTCTGGTCGGTCTGGGTAAGGTGAAAGATTTCTTGATCAATTTGTATACATACAATAGGCGAATTCTTGTATCGTCGTGACAATCCATGCTGAGGATCCGCCGATGAGCGGCGGCTGTTCCGCCACAGCGCATCGGTGACGTTGCCGGCCCGCTCCAGATTACTGCTTTTCGTATTTTGCCAGCCTCCAATTGAGAGTTTTTATCACACCCGCTCCCGGCTGTGCCGTGACAACGCTTCACCAATACCGATTATCTCAAGACTACCCTTCAATCGATGTAAGATCTCTGTCATTACCGGGTCGGGGCTTATTGTACTATTCAGTCGGATTTTAGCGCCTGCCATGCAATGTCCTGGAAGATAGCCCTCTTCATCCAACGATTCGCCCACCCGTCGAGTCCGGATCAGTCCAGGGGAAAGTGCCCAAGCACACGCAAGTTTCACTACGATCGAAATACGATAAGACTGCAAAGGCAATGAAGGTCACGCGTTTGTGTGGTGGCAGGCTATCGCTCCACCCAAGAATATGCCCAAGGCAGATACAGACTCAAAGATTCCTATCGATTAAGCCCCAACGAAGTAGTGTTCCGAAGCAATCAGCATGCTATACTCAAATAACATCGGGCTTTATCTTGCAAAAGACCAGACCATTCTCCCGCAGCTCATTTCGTCTCTCAGAGTCGACGACTTTACATCCGCAGTCAAAGCGGTTCTCACACTATGTATACATGTTCCTTGCATATAGCGGGGGCTTCATTCTTGTCAGCGCTGGCTTGGTAATGGCATTCTTCGTTTATGATGCCACAACATACAAAGAAAGCACAGAATGCGGCGATATACCAGTGTCAGAGCTCGCTCTCAGTCCAACAAGGGGAGGACCCAAGAACCTACCCATCGCAGATGTCTTGGTCGACGATGAAGACTCGCCGCAGATGTCAGAGCAAAAAGAAAAACCAAAACTGGTAATACTAGGGACAGGATGGGGCAGTGTTGCGCTCCTGAAGAGCTTGCACCCGGGAGACTACCATGTTACGGTTGTGTCTCCGATCAATCATTTTCTCTTCACTCCAATGCTTCCCTCAGCAACAGTAGGGACTCTAGAGTTCCGGTCACTGGTAGAACCAGTCCGACGAATTGTCCAAAGAATTAGAGGTCATTTCCTTAAGGCTGAGGCTATCGATGTGGAGTTTTCACAAAAGCTAGTTGAGGTTGCCCAAACCGATGCTCAAGGCAACAAGGTCCATTTCTATCTTCCATACGATAAACTTGTTATCGGCGTTGGTTCTGTGACTAATCCGCACGGTGTAAAAGGTCTCGAAAATTGCAATTTCTTGAAATCGATTGATGACGCACGTGACATCAAGAACAAGGTGCTACACAACCTTGAGTTAGCATGCCTGCCTACAACCTCAGATGAAGAGCGTCGCCGTTTACTGTCATTCGTGATATCTGGCGGTGGGCCCACTGGTGTTGAATTTGCGGCAGAGCTTTATGATTTGTTAAATGAGGATCTCCTCCACTCCTTTCCTAAGATCTTAAGGAACGAGGTTTCGGTGCATGTCATTCAATCCCGCGGTCATATTCTCAATACCTATGATGAAGCTCTGTCGCAGTATGCGGAACAAAGGTTCGCTCACGACCAAGTCGAAGTTCTGACAAATTCCAGAGTCAAGGAAGTCAAAGAAGACAGGATCGTCTTCTCCCAGAAGGAGGGAGACCACATTGTCACCAAAGAGTTACCCATGGCATTCTGCCTTTGGTCAACAGGAGTGGCACAGACCGATTTCTGCAAAAAGATCGCAAATAAGCTTGGCTCAGCTCAAACAAATAGACACGCGCTGGAGACCGATACCCACCTCCGCGTGATCGGTGCTCCTTTAGGTGATGTCTACGCCATCGGTGATTGCTCCACCGTCCAAAACAATGTCGCCGACCACGTCCACCATTTCCTGCGCACCATCGCATACCAAAAGGGCAAGGACCCCCAAGCCGTGCATCTTACCTTCAAGGACTGGCGGGAGGTCGCGCAAAAAGTCAAAGCCCGGTTTCCTCAAGCAAGTGCGCATCTAAGACGCGTCGATCGGCTCTTCGCGGAGTATGACAAAGACCAATCCGGAACCCTTGACTTTGGCGAGGTCCACGAGCTTCTCGTCCAGATCGACAAGAAACTCACATCCCTCCCGGCGACCGCTCAGCGGGCTAACCAGCAGGGCCAGTACCTGGGACGGAAATTCAACAAGATAGCCGCGGCGCTACCTGGATTGAGAGCGAACGAAGTCGACTATGGGGATCTAGATGAAGCGGTCTATAAAGCCTTTGAATATCATCACCTTGGCAGTTTAGCTTACATCGGGAATGCGGCGGTCTTTGACTTTGGAGGGATGAATTTCAGTGGTGGTCTGGTGGCTGTTTATCTGTGGCGGAGCATATATTTCGCGCAAAGTGTCAGTCTGCGAACGAGGATATTGCTGGCTATGGATTGGACTAAGCGGGCGCTGTTTGGGAGAGGTGAGTGAATTCTTTTTTTTTTCTACTTCCGTTTTCCTATGTGTAAATGGACTTGCTGACAGGTATTCTCGGGCAGATCTCATGAACTTTTAACTTGCAATCGGACGCCTAGAAGTAGGGTCCAGCGCAAAGACCCAGAAGATTTTGTTCGCGTTGTAGATAGAATAAAGGATTATTTTAAGCCCACATTGAGAAGAACAGCTGTGACGGTCTGTGGGAAAATGACGACCAACTCAGAAGCTAGACGTTGACCTGATGCAGTCGTGTATCACCTGCCCATGTATATACACTGTGACCTACGCCTGAAAGTATGTAGGTAATGGATGTTCTGCCATCCCAGACTCAAATCCCCATCACCACCTCCCAACCTAAAGCCCTTGTTTATGTACAACCAAACCCAAAGAAGACACACAGAAACCCTTCTACCAATTCCACGTCCTTGCACTCGCCGAAAACACCGGCGGCCGCCAATTCAACCTGGTCGGATCGATCACCCTCCTCCCGCTCCCACCACCACCACCGCCCTTCCGCCTCTCCTTCTCCTCGGCCTCCCTCTTCCACTCCACCAGCTCATCCGTCACCACCACCACCCACTGCCCCTTCTGGTACCGCAGCACCTTCAGCACCTCCAGCTGCTCGTGCACGTCCTTCTCCGTCATGCTACTGATCCCCGCCAGCTCCGCGACGCTCGTCACATTGGTCTGCGGATCGCTCGGCGTGGCCTTTTCGGGAAACCGCACGGGGTCGGTGAGCAGATCCAGCAGCACCTCGCGCCAGTACTGGCGGTAGCCGAGCAGGCCGAGGTCGGAGAGGGGCTTCTCGGGGCTGCCGAGCTTGCCCTCGCGCTTGCTGAGCTCGTAGCTAAACGCGATCAGCAGGCGGCCGTACCCTTTGCGCTGGTACTGGGGCAGGGTGAGGATGCAGGCGAGGTTGTAGCCCTCGGCGGAGTCTTTTTCCTTGCTGAAGTAGCCGACCATGTGGCAGCCGTGGGGGCTGCGGGTGCACATGACGTAGAAGAGGAAGGGGTCGACGTCGTAGTACAGGGTTTTGTGGTCGAGGAAGAGCTTGCAGAGGAGGCAGAGGTTGCGGCACCAGGTGCGCTGGCGGCGGCCGTCGACCTCGAAGAAGGAGATGGTGTCGTCGCGGTAGATTTCGTTGCCGGGGGGGTGGTTGAGGGTGCATTTGTGGCGGTGGCGGGTGAAGGATTTGAGGCTGGAGAAGTAGGAGAGGCAGAATTCGTCGATGTAGATCAGGGGGCAGTCGGTGAAGGAGGCCGGGTAGGGGGAGAAGTACCACGGTTCGATCTCGTGGCGGCCCATTTGGATCTTTTCGATGTTGCGGACCAGGTGGAGTTGGGCGTGGTTTTGGACCATGGAGCCGCCTGTACGTAGCTTTTCGATTTCTTCTTCTGGGTCTGGCGGTGGAGGGGCTTTTTCTTCGATGGTCGTGCTGCTGGGGACGGTGGGGAGGGGGAGATCGGCCATGTCGGTGTCGCCGTCGGCGTCGAGGAGTGCGGCAGGAGTGCTGGTCGCTGGGGTCGAGTCATCGTCTTTATTTTCCTTTCCACCGGCTTTAGAGGGACGGGCAGGTTTTCGTTCGTTTGCCTTGCCGCCGGCGGGGCCTAGTTGGTCTGGAGTCGCGGAGACATCGCGGGAGAGGGCTCGTGGTCTTTTTTGGGCGCCAGCTTTAGGTGGTGGTTGATTCTTAGTCGGGGCGCCGGTTTTCTTTTTCTCGGGTTTCTCTGGAGGTGGGAACTCGACTTCTTGGGAGAGGTCGATCCGAGAGCCGGGAATCCATTCTAAAGAAGACATGAGAAATGCTGTTGGACAAAGAAAGATGGTCTCTATCTAAAACTCACCGTCTAGCCGTTTGTTGAAGTCAACGTAGTGGACGCTTCACCGTCGTCAGTTCAGAATGAAGCCTTGATTGAATGTGTGCCTTACTAAAACTTCATTACACCTCCTCTCTGCTGTATTGAGAGAATTTCCGCCTTCCTGTTCTCCCCATCCTGGTAGTCATTAGAAGGCTGAGATTGTTGAAGAGCATCACGTGACTTTGGATACGGTTGTATGCAATCATACCTTTTCGACGCAGGCTTTGACGCCAATTCTATGATTTCAAGAGAAAGTTAGCAAAAATTTTCTAATCATTCCAACTTTACGAACTCCGGTAATGTTGGGCACAACTTACCTCAGGGTGGTTAGAGTGGCGAAGCCTCTCTCGACAGGATCTGGCGTGCCATTTGCCTCTTGCGAATGGTCACCACCCGCCATGGATCCAAAATTCGATAGAAATGGTATTCAAAAATTTCGCTGTCTACTTTGCGATGGTATGGAAGTTTCGACGATGAAAATATCGAATTTGTTGAAATTCCGACGGCAAAGGCCTGGAAGTAAAAAAGCAGAGGACTTGTTTGCGACCGAAGCCTATAGATGGCAAAACCAGGCATAATTTGGAGTAGCGGCATCGCTAATCCACCACGTCTTAGGCGCCGCGTTTCCGCCTTAGGCATCCCTCACGGGTAGTACTCATAATCACACATAACGCGTGTCACTGCCAAAACAAATACATATCATATCATGCTCAAAATGCAACAATGCTATATTATGCCTAGAAGAATATTCGTCGCCCCGTACAAGAGTATGGAAGGACCAATTCTATGTAAAACCCTATAGTCGCATACGAAGTGCCAGCCTACACGCCGTTGGTGATCTTGGAGATGCTTGCCTCCAGCCCCCTTAATTCATCTCTGGCCTTTCGGAAGTCATCTTGCGCTTCTCGTTCCCGTTTGCTTACAAACCCAACCTCTTCTCGGAGCCCATCTAGCCTCCGATTCAAAGCTGCGTCCTCACTGATTTGCAACGTCTGGAAACCATTCATAGAAATGCGTGCCTTTTCCAACGCTTCTCCAGCCTCGACGATTTTGGAGCGCAGCGTCTTTGAGCGGGCCTGGTACCCACCAAGCAGTCGTGAAAGCTTTTTCTCGGTCTTGTTACCCTTCTCTGCCGTAGCTAACAGCTCGCTTTGCACTTGCGAAAACGCATCTTTGTACTCTCCCAACGTCGTCTCAGGTGTAAAACAATGCGGAAGCGACCTTCGTGTGGATGTTTCCTCCAAGGGAGCAAGAAACTTCAGCTGGAATTCAGACAGTCCTGGCGCAGGTGATTCCATCTCGATTGTAGCGCGCGCTTTTGCGAGATAGGCATCATCTATTTGCTCGAGTTGTGATGCTTTTTCTTTCGGCTTATGCTCTCCTAGCGGAAACTTACGGGCATCGTTGTCAATCAGGAGTGCGGCTTCATGCAGAATCATAGATTCAATAGGATCTGATGCCGCGGAAGCTTCTTGATTTAGGGCTGTAATATCAACGTTTCGTGGTCTTGGTAGTCCACGCTGGTAAACCTGGGTTTGTCTCTTGAACTCTGCTTGAGCAGCTTCTTCCCGAGCCTGCGCGTTTCTTCGATCGATCTCGGCGGCGTCTTCTACGCTAACCGCCGCATTTCCATTTACTTCCGCAGTCTCGGATGGCATCTCTTCCAACTCCCACTCGGTTTCCTTTGGCTTTGGGAGAGAAGATAGTTTTCCACGAAGGCGTTGACGTTCCATTTGTTCGGCATTTTGTAGTTCTCGCGGGGTTTGCGAAACAAATCGTTGGTCCCCCGCCTGATTGATAGTGAAGTTGTCTCTTGGGGTACGTAATGGAGTCTGCCCTAGACCAGCTCGCATTGGGGTCGCGCCAATACCGTTAGGAGCACCTGAGCGTAGCGGAGTTGCCATTGGGTTGGGAGTCACCATCTGCTGTCTTCGAGGTGCGATGCCGTCAAAGCCTGTAGAAGCACTGCCCTCGTGTAAAGGAGTATTTTCCCCACCTAGTAAAGATGACTTAGTCTCCGTCAAAGCTCTGATATTTCTAATCTCATTTGCAATGTGATCTTCCTGAGCAGGCGCTCTCGGCGTTCGGATAGGAGTGTTGCCCACAAGATTTGTGTATCTTGAGACAAGGCCTCTAGTATCATCGTTTTCTTGTTCTCCAGCAAGCTGTGCGGCCCGCTCTCCGCTCATCCCCATCTTGACAATATCTTCGAGCTCACTTTCGCTGACTTGCGGCGATGGAAGGACCAGGGCCCTCCTTTTGCTACTTTGCTCGGCTTCACGGATTTTTTGCATCTGAGCTGCCTTTTTCGCTGCATCCGAAATAGACTGCCCGCCCTTATCGCTCTTTCTCTTCTTTTGCTCTGGCCCCTCCTCTTGATCTCCTTTTCGCTTATTAGCTAGTTGCTGTTTCCGTGGGTCAAAAGCCTCTCGCTGTCGTTCGTTTCTGGCCTCCTCTTCTAAGGTATCGTAAAACCCTGGAGCTGCTGGCTTTTCAAAGGGTATGTCGGCGTTGTAGTCCATCTGACCCTTCTTTCTATTGACAATTTTGATGTTGACACCGGCATTTTTCAACTCTCTGCGTTTCTGCAGCATAGCAATACGTCTCGACTCCTCAAGCTGCCTCTCTCGTGCTTTGCGCTTTGCTTTCTTGCCCTGAGTATTTGCCAAACGAGCTCGCGCCTCGCTGAGCATCTCCTTCTCATCTTCATCCATGTCGATGGTATCAGGTCTAGCAGGCTTTGACTCTGGGTCCGGATCCAGTTCTCCAGGTCGCAACCTTCGCACTTCATCACCAGTTGGCGCCGACGTCTCCCCGCCTTCTGGTCCCCCTAGGCCCAGCTCGTCATTTTCTCGTGCCTCCGCCTCATCTAGCAGCTTCTGATATCTCTCTAGACATTGCGTAGCCGTCCGTCCGACGATAGGAGCAATCGTCCTCCATTGTGTGGGCATCAACTTAGCAAGATGCAGTAGCTTTTCATCCTCTTCTTTCGACCACTCGATCTTGCGAATGCCCGGATCCAGCCATTCTGACCACCGCGCCTTGCATTGCTTGGGGGTTTTTCGAGCGAGGAGCGAGGAAACGCGGGCCCACTGATTCAGGCCATACTTGGAGACGCTGGCCTTGAGGATCTCGTCCTCGATGTTGGTCCAGACACCACCTTTGACCACAGGCATGCTGTGAGTCGCTCAGAATTCACCACCAGCTGAGAGGTGCTGGTATTTGTGGTTGTTGGAGGATATCAAAGTGATGGGTTCAGGAGCCCGGGGCCTGCTAGCATGAAAGAGTTCAAACTTGCGGCGAGGTTCTGCCGAAAGGCTTGGCATCTGGTCCTGCTCCCGGGGGCCCCTTCGTCGCTTAGTCCTCACATTCCCGGCCCACCTCTTTTCAATTTTTATCAACCCCCGAGCTTGTAAGAACAGAATGTAAAGAGTCAACTCTGTCTTCTTCGGTCACAATGCTTTACGACTGAGTCTCTCGACCCTGTTGCCCGGATATTTCCGAGAATCAGATATTTATCCTTGCGCTTAGAAAAATCTTTCGGCAATTATCTATTTTATTCTACCACTCGCACTTCTATAATCTGTGATACTATGACATTATCTATCATCAATCTATGTCCTACCAATAACTCTTGAAACTTCATAGGGACTTCGACAGACTTCATTATGTTCCCTAACAAGGGGTCTGCGTAGAATAATATGCACTATTTTGAAACCTGACTGGAAACTAGTTTTTCACTCGTATTCAGCGTCTTGTAGAATGACAAATACCGAATCTTCGAGTACTTCCGAATTTTGGCAGGAGTTCGGAATCCCGGAGTGTATTTGAATAGGGTTTCCTTGTATGCTCGCAGCTCACTGTTGACGTAGTCGGTGGCTAGGATAACGAAAGACATCTGATCTTATCTGATTTTTGTTACCGGAAAGATGTGACTACGATTCCGGCATTTGCTGCACTCCAAAATCACTCCCAACATTAAGTGGAAAGTGGCCAGGAGCCCTGCCACTGTAAAAGGCTGTTGGTGATAGCCGATGGGGGCAACCAGACCCCGCCAGAGGCTTAGACGTACTCGGGTGTTCACCGAATCGGCGGATTGCGGCCTCGTGTTGAACGCCGAACCTCGCCTTCATGTCTTTTGGCAAGAAGTCACAACAACAGGTCTCAGCCCATGTCATTGCTCCCTCCAGGCCCATTCTCTAGGACTGCATTGGAAGTACCTCGTTCGAGTGCTTTCCACCTTCATGTTAACTCGACGAATCTTGTTGATGCGTTCAGGCTGCGCCAGACTGCGCCACGGGTGAGGTTTTTGCTAAACACACTGCTCGGTAATGAAGCAGAGTTGGGAGGGCCTACGCTAGCCTGGAAGAATTCTTACCTTGTCACGTTGATGCATCTCAGCGTTACATTTTTTCTGTCCACTTCTAAAACTCATGACCCTGCTCAAACAAGGTTCCACTTTGCAATGAGACACCTCGCAGTTTTTTCAATGTTTGGCTTGATATTGTCAACTGCTGCAAAGTCGTATTCCTACTGGATCGATCAGTCGTGCATACAAAAGCCAGAGAACAAGTTTTTCAGAGCCTTTGAAGATGCTACTGATATTGTGAAAAGGGCGAATGGGAGGTTTCATAGTACAGATAGGTATATGGCAGATGTCTATGAAAAGATTTTCAAGGTGGATAAGAATGAGCCCGTTGCTTTTCGTCGATTGAGTTGTCAGTGATTGGATGATTTGAAATATAGACATGCTGATGTACCTGCTTAAAGATTTTCTTGCCCGTCTTGCGACATGGGACCGAAGCTATGATAGGGAAACCTCGAACTTCCGATTCTATTGCGACAATGATCCCCAGGATGCGCTCGGTCGCTCGCGATGGACCCTTCGTCCAGACCCGGTCCCTATTGATCGTCCTGCAGAATATATACCAAATGCAGAGAGGACCAGCCGTAAGATGCCTCATCCCTACCAAGAATGGCGAGACACCGCCAACGGCATCTTTATGGGTCCTAGCCGCGGTTGTCAAGACGGTCGAACGCTGGGAGAAGTGTTTGCTCTTACATACCCAAGACCCAGACAGCCAAGGGTGAGGGCCACAATAACGGTATCTGCTTCTTTGTACCTATACTCAAGAATGTACTCTCAAGGAACAACACTGATTACGCTGCTGATCTAGATCTGCGATAGAATGCTAGATACTGCTCGACGACGGCAATCTTTAGACGAGCTTCCCTCAGGCCAAGATCTCAAGAATCTTCTTGCGAAGAAAGCCCGATACCACCTTCCAATTGATGTTTTTCATTTTTTTGCAAGTGTAACCTACGTACATGAGGTTTGTCTCGAATCCTTCCAATACGGCCGTATCAGCAACTAATTATCCTATGCAGTTTTTCCATCTTCCACCTCTTTTCAGTTAGTCCATATGTGGACCCTTCAATATTCTCTTCTTTAATCAGCCTGCTAATCTGTCCCCAAACAAATCCTGTACAATGTTTCTCGAACTTTTCTAACACATCTCCACGCAGCTCGCGATCAGAATTCACCCGTTGTGCCAGCAGTCAGGCCAGCGTACACCTGGACTGATGTAGTTTTGCTCGATCATGAAGATTCGATTGATAACGCCCAAAATTATGCCATGTTCTGCTTGCTTGCTGCTCTAGCAGACCGCGGGTGGTTCCTATCACTGGAAAGGAACGAATGGAGGTATGGGGTTTTGATCTACGATTCATCGGAGGACAAATCTGAAGAGCATATGAGGCGCGTGAGAAGAAAAGGCGCATTTATAGGTAACCTGGAGACATAGTGACTCGCTCTATCATCATGTGTCTCTCAACAAGCCATTCCAGACCCTTGCTGTGCCGATCGTGGACGGCATTTGATTTACGGTCTTATCATCTCCAGCTGCCAGCAAGTCTTCAAGAATCTTCTTCGAAAAAGATCTCAAGACAAAGTCCAAAAGCATTATCGATTATGACGAAACTCTTCGTCCCTACGCCTCTTTGAGTCCCGTGCCGTCTCTATCTGTCTCAATAATGGCACCAGCACGAATGATATCATCTACGGCGTCATTATCCACTACTCCTTCCAAAAAGGTCGAGTATGATGCGGGCTATAAGCGTCGGCACATACGGCACGAGAATGGCTACGCAACGAAGAAGAAGGACTGGTATTTCCATTCGTAGAGGCCGCATGGATTATCCATTATACCTGGGCGGTCGACATATTACTTGAAGAAACATTTTCATGATATCTTAGGGTCACCAAACTGAAATCTTTTTGGCGAATTATACGTACAGATTAATAGTGTAAGATTGAACATCTCGCTTAGAATCGCAGAAGTGTCTGCTGTTCCTCTACGAGGATGGCACTTACAGGCATGTGTATTGAGGTCGCGAGGTCATGTAGATGTGCAGTTGTAGATCCCGAATTGCTGGTTAGGCGTACTGTTTCGAAGTCAATCAAGATTCAAGGAGATTGTGGAGTAATAGATAGTAAAGAATCATAAATGAGAAAAATTTACAAAAAGTCTCTCGGAAAACTTATGCGTACTAAAAGGTGTTGATTGCCACTGGTTGCTGGTAGGTACTTTTTTGCTTGCCCTTTTTCACCGCCGAAGTAAACCCGCGCACCAATCCTAGTAAACTCACACACAGACTCATAAAGGCGATCAAAATTATCGAATTATCTGAACTGGTTTCTGGGTTTCGGTCTACTTGCTTCTACTGTCCTCATCAGTGATCTCATACCAAAGGCAACAATGGCTAAAGGGAAAGTAATGCTGGCTTACTCCGGTGAGTAACGAAGTGCGACGTTTGACTTGAGAATCTAATTCATGTTAAAGGGGGTCTCGATACGAGCACGTCAGTACGTAACATCTTTCAGCGACCAACGTTAATTTGAGCCATTTGCAGCATCCTCAAGTGGCTATTGGAGCAAGATTATGAGGTGTTTTGTTTCCTGGCCAATGTTGGTGAGTTTGTTACCTTCAGACCTCAGCCTGGACTTTCTGACCTTCTGTAAGGTCAAGAAGAAGATTGGAGTGCTGTCGAGGCCAAAGCGAAGAAGCTCGGTGCCTCTAAGATGGTACGACTCGAACATTTCCTTGATTATTTTATCTTGGACCCGGATCTGGTGGTGTCTAAATGGAAGGCTTTCATTTCTCACAAATTAGCATTGGAAGAGCTAAAACCATAGTACCTAGATCATCGAAGACCTACGGAAGGAATTCATTGTCGAAATGTGTTTTCGAGCTGTGCAGTGCAACGCTCTGTACGAGGGTCGATAGTGAGCGAATATCTGAGCCTATAATCCGGTACCTATGCACTGACGTCCATGTAGTTTACTTGGTACGCTACTGCCACCTTTTCTACAATGGCTATATGATTTTCTCTATCTGTGCGCTATATTTACAATAGGTCTGCCATCAAGGTACGAGCTTAGCTCGCCCGGTCATTGCTCGTGCACAAATGCGTGCCGCCCATGAGGAAGGATGCAATATTGTTTCGCATGGCTGTAGTAAGTAAATACTTTCATTGTTAATTCGTGAGAATATTCTACAGTTTATGCCTGAAACTGCTCTTTCCAAGAACTTTACTTACATAAAACTTGCGTCTAGCTGTAAGTCCGTCATTCTTCTTCAACTGATTTACCGACAAGCCCTAGACCATGGCAGCAGTCTTAACAGCCAGCTTGGGCTCATTGTAGCTGAAGACGAAGGCTGCTGGTGCATGGCTGAGGAAATCTCAGCTATTCACACCGTAGTATCAGCCGACCAAGCAAATCCTTTCGCCATCTCACTTGTACTCTAACGACTCGATTCTTTACCTAAAAAAAAGTCAATGCTATGCTATGAGCTAGCTCGTTAGGATTTCCTGATACCCGGCTGTTGAGACTGCTGAGTTTGGGGATAGACGATACATTGCTATACTTCCTTATCAGCAGCATTTATTAACTTCTATCTTGCAGGGAAAGGGAAATGACCAGGTAGCTGACACCTATTCAAGAAATCATGATCAACATGCTAAGCCAATATAGGTTCGCTTCGGTATTTCAGACCTGCTCGAATGTATTCTAGTTGTCTCTGACGGCCTAAAGAGCTAGCATTTCTCGCAATAGACCCCAAAATCCAAATCATAGCTCCATGGTAAGGGTGCCATCATAGTTGATGTTTGAAGATTTATTGATCTTCTCAAATTCAAAAGGCGTCTACCCGAATTCTGTAAGTGACCCATTTGCTTTACTTGTCAGTCCCATTTAGATTCAATTAACTAAAAAACTTCCTTAGACAACCGCTTTCAAGGTCGAAACGACCTGCTCGACTATGCGGAGAAAACAGGCAGTATGTATAATCCTCTCCATATTCACCAATCTTGATCGACTAATAGGACTCGGTAGTCCCCGTGAGCTCCACTAAAGGTGTGATAAATTCCTTTAAAGCGGCGTCAAAGCAACTTTTCTTGGTCCCCAAGTCGTCCTATAAGCCTTTCCGCTAGATCGGATGTTCGCAATTCCGAAAATCCTCTGAGGACGGCAGCATTCACCTTGGTCTCAGAAAAGTGTCGACCAGTGCCATATCTAGTGTAAGACTCTCTGCTAACAACGGGAATTGAAGCAAAACCGTACTCTATGGATGCAAACATAGCCCACTGTATGTCACTCTCAAGTCCTTGAGATCTCTTTAATGCCTTAGCACATCTAATCACTCAAAGGCTCCTACGAGGCTGGATCGCTTGAAAATGCAGCCGAACCGCCTCCGCTCGATATGGTAAGAATTAAGCTCAAGACTTACGAAATACTCATGCTGACGCGTTCCGCTACAGTGGACAATGACAGACGCTCCAGAGTCTGCACCAAACCAGCCTGTTGACATCCAAATCTTCTTTGAGAAAGGCTTGCCGGTGAAGCTCCGAGCCGAGGGGAAAGAGTATACCGAAAGCCTTGAGCTGTTCCTTGCGCTTAACGCTATCGGCAAGAAACATGGTGTTGGTAAGAAGATCTGTCTAGCAGGGAGAATGATACTAATCTTGCGACAGGTAGGGTTGACATTGTTGAGGTAGGTCAACGACTGGAATCTACTTTGTATTTTCTGAGGCTTGCGTTACCCCCAAAATCTAACGCTACAAATACTCCTACTAGCGTCTTCTCCTGCTACAGAATTACTGACCTCGCATTAGACCAGATTCATCGGCTTAAAATCACGTGGCTGCTACGATAGTCCGGCTATGACGATACTTCGACTCGCACATCTTGATGCTGGTCAGCAGAATACCTTTCTCGCCAAGCAGCTTGCTGACATTGAGTTGCAGAATCGCTAGTCATGGACGGGAGAGTACGTTCTCTGCGTGACCAGTTCGTGACTCACAACTGGACGGAGCTTCTCTACAACGGCGTAAGGCCCCGGATGTTCTTTATCTTCCTGGTCGCTTCTACGATTTTCCCCCTAGCTTCCGCTTTTATTCCGGATGTATAATCTCCGCTAGCTTGCCCCGGTCTCTTTGCTTTACTCATCGAAATGTCCGCAACTAACAACAACCCTTCCCACAGCTCTACTTCTCCCCCGAGCGTGAATTCATCGAGAACAGCCTCATCTTCTCCCAGAAACGCGTGGTAAGCATCTTCAACCACCCCTTCAATCTCCTCATCTGCCGCGACCAAATATCTGACGCTTCTCCACGAAAACAGAACGCAGAAGTCCGTCTCCGCTGCTACAAAGGCTCCGTCTCCGTGCTCGGCCGCAGCTCCGAGACCGAGAAGCTCTACGATCCCGAGGCGGCGTCCATGGATTCGCTCGTGGACTTTAGCCCGATGGATACAAGTGAGTTCACTGAAACTTTCCCTTCCCCTTGCACTACCCTGGGTTATTCA
This sequence comes from Pyrenula massariospora, assembly GCA_021030905.1. Classification (NCBI taxonomy): domain Eukaryota; kingdom Fungi; phylum Ascomycota; class Eurotiomycetes; order Pyrenulales; family Pyrenulaceae; genus Pyrenula; species Pyrenula massariospora. The sequence goes on from JAGFMI010000013.1 coordinate 660,041, forward strand.
AATCTCGTATCCCCGCTCGAGCATGGCTAACGCGTGTTATGCACAACAGCGGGTTTCATCAACATCAACGCGATCCGCTTGAAGAAGTACGGGCTCGCGAAGGTGGAGGAGGGTCAGAGCCTCGCCTCGCACCATTGAATGCTGTGAGCAGGGAAGCTCATGTGGCTTCTGGGACGAAGCTTGGGGACAAATTGACTGAAAGCGCAAGGGTGTGTGGTGGTTTTCGGCGAGGATGCCTTATGCATTCGAGCTGTGGGGTTTTTGGTGTGCAGACGTAATAGACAATGAGTTTTCGCGGATGCGCCTTTGCCTTGCGTCTACTGCATGTGTTTGATCTACGGGGCCTCGGAAACCTCGCTCTATACGCAGTAGCGCTGGTGCCGTTAATATAGAATATCTGTACACCCTGCGCCAGAAAACGTAGAGTTGATAAGGAGCGTATAACACAGTATACCGAGGAAAGGAAGGGTTCGGTCAGTTTCAGAAGGTGTTGCGTATACGGACAACGCTTGGATCAGCAAGATTTCCCCGGATTTGCTTAGATCTATCACTCCGAATCTTCGGTGCGAACCATATTGTCTCCACAACTCCGTCGCGTCGCCTATCGCCCGAACAGACTTCATACATCTTAATTACAGCTCGAGTACAGGAGAATCTGTTCGCAAAGAAATTCTTGTACTAGATTATTAGGAAAATTCTTAGACTGAAGCCTTCGCTTGAAGCCCTACAAGCTTTAGTAGCTCATAGAATCCAAGAGCATGGGGCCTTCAGTATCAGAGCGACAGATCGCCTCTCTCAGTGAATCGTTCGTTCGCTTGTGAACGACTAGCTACACCAAGCAGCTTCGTTAAAATCTTATAGCTGGGCGCGCTTTCTAGACATGCAGCAGCACGCTGTGCATCCGATGCGAGATTGCGAATTTGCCTTCCGTCAAGCACGAACCGGGACAGCTTTGATAGCAGGGCGTCGTCATAGTTCCAAATGCTCTCCCTTTCAGTTTCATATTTAAGTTGCTTGTCAAGACCGATTTCATCAATCTGATACTCGCGAAGAATCTCTTTCCAGATTTCCTTTCGTTGCGTCTCGTTTGGGCCTGAGAATGGGACGACCAGGTTTATCCTAGACTTGACCGTTGGGCTAAAGATATCACCTCTGGGACTGGTCATGATCAATATTCCTTTAAAGTCATCGAGAAGTCGACAGAATGCCGCTAGAATCGCACTTCGTTCGGGGTTTCTGTCGTAGCGGTAATCAAGAATGGCGTCAGCATCGTCGAGGAGGATGACACAATCCCATGTGAACACAAGATCCATTACTTTCTTGAAGTGCGTTTCGAAAGCAAATGCGGTTGCCTGCAAGCTGGTGATATTCATTTTGTATAGTGGTCGCTGCGTGCGTTCGGCGATAGCTTTGGCGGTACAGGATTTCCCGGAACCAGGAGATCCATAGAATAGGAGTACGATGCGCTTGTCTGTCTGGATTGTCAGTGCAGGTGTTGACCCCTGACTGCTGGACGGCCGGTCACCGATAAGTTTATATAACAGTACTTTTGCTGAGGCATCCAAGGTTGTACATCCAAAGAAGTATTTGTTCCACTTCACATGGCTGGCGCAAGAACTCCACAGTTCGACCCATTTATGCTCTTGCAGATCAAAGCCGTGGAATGTTGGTGGTAGAAGGAGAATGGAGGAGCCACTAGGTAGACCAATGGGATCATTCATGGGATACTCGTCACCCGGACTGATATCCTTTTGAGTCTTGTCGAATTTTGAATAGTCAACCATGTATCGATGGTCCACCTACGGAGCGTTGGTTTCAGGTGTCTCTCAATTTCAACCTAGAGCTGCTCACCTTACAATCATCTGAGTCTACTGGAAAGCCAGTGTACGATAGACATGCTCCGTGCCGACATTGCCAAAGAAGCTCTCCATTTCGTCTCAAACATTGCTCAGCACTCTTGTCATACTTCAAAGGAAAGTAGGGTAGTTCATGAATGGGGAATGAGGTCTGAAAGTTGATACCGTTGATAGTCAAAGCAATCTCTTGAGGACGGAGATCAAGGCCATGCGCATAGAAGTAAACTGAGATCTGGAAGCTTGACCGACCACTCTCCGGAAAGCTAGGCCATAGCTTCTGCTTATAAGCGCGATAGTAACTTTCTCCGCGTTGAACGACTTTATTGACCAATATTTCACCGGGAATCTGAGCATTTTGAATCAGTAAAGGTTGAAAGACGGGTTTCCAACTTTGGAAATTGTTTCAGCAACTTACAAAAAGGTAAGGTACGAATTCCCAGGAGATTGAATCCGTAGCAACTAACGAATCGACCTTGGCGTACTCTTCGGCCATCGAGCCAGAAATATAATCAAGAAAAAGCTTAATTCTATCTTTCAAATCATTACCGGCAGCATTCAGTCCCTGCGTTAGCCCCGTACGTGCCCAGTAAAACCACGTGTATGGAGCCGAAAGCTCAGCTCCAGATGCAAAGTCTGGAAGATAGTCTCCTAAACCCTCGGCCATTCGTTTCAGGCTTATGCATAGCTCACTTGATACGAGGAGAATGGATTGCGAAGGGATTTGCGAATACGATTTGCCCGGTCTGTCGGATGTGCAGCAGCATTGATGTTCATGAAAGACTATGAATTGGAGAGATGAGTTTTGCTTAAGGTATGCGCGAAGGTCAGGTATTTTCCTTTGATCTCGCAAGTGCTGGCCATCTTGCTCTCGGGTAGGGTAGTCGGGGTCGAGGAAGGCCCACTCATCCTTGTCGTCATGCCATTTAGTCATTGGTTTATCCAAGAAAATCAGAGATCCGTTTTCGGCGCAATGAACCCGGTGAAGAATTTGGTAATGTGTTTGTCCAAATTGGAATAACAAGTCCTCATGAATATCAGGCAGAATTTCCCAAGCTTCTCCTTTCAAATTGGGCGAAGCTTCATCCGTGAACTCTGCAACGGGCGGTTGCATGTCCTGCCGATGATACTGGTGTTGATCTCGAAGTCTCCATAGTCGGAGACTTGCGGCATCGGATATTGGATCGATTTTCCCCGATCTAGCAGCCTCTATAGTTTCGAGAGAAGCAATGTCTGTGACTGATTCTACCTCGCACTGTATAATTTCGCGCTGACGATCCTCGACTCCAAGATACCTTGTCAGTCCTTCGAGATCGTCGACCAAATCTTTTATGTGTCGAACTAGGTCTGTGAATTTGTGCTTATCTTCAATGGCCCATTTTGCCGCGGATTTGATGCTTGCTTGCTTCTGTGTCTTTTCAACGCGTCGCTTGAGGTCTTGCAGCTTCTGGCCGAGAACGCTTGTCCCAGACACGGTCCAATTGATCAATGATCCTGCGGTTGAGGGACCAGATGTGGCCACAACCGAAACTTGTCCCTGCTTCAATCCGTACCTTCTACGAAGGTGTTTTTCGTCATTAAACAATTTCTTCAGGTGGGCCAATGTGTCTTCAATACGCAAGCACAGTTCCCCTTCATTGAGTCGCTGGTCGTATCCTTCCGGGTCTGTGAACCCACACGCTTGGCCCCATGATACGAAACGAAGCCTCTGGTTTGCAAACTTTGTTTCCAATAGCAAATAATCTTCACCGAGATACCGCCCTTGCTGGATGAGCTGTAGGTAGTCAACGCAGGCAGAGAATAGGCCAGCTAGACCGACCACTCCGACTCCTAGGCTGATGGGTTCCATTCGTGCCCAGCTTTATTTGAGTACCAGCAAACTGGCCGAGCACGGGAGAGTACGAAAAGAGGTCCATGATCGGCCATCTTGATTTTGAGGCACACTGTTGCGACAAGGCTGAGAGTCGCCTTACCGAGGGCGTTCAGGCATGCCTGACCTGAGAAGCAGGCACCAAGACCAGTCCAGGCTTGGGTTTCGGAATTCGTGGCGCAATTCCTGAATTACGAGTCGAGCGGGCGCCAATGATGCGAACAATCAGATGAGCCACGATTTCTGCTCCTCAGCCTCAAACTTCACTTGAAGACTGCCGGATTTTAGCCGCAGCTCGCGATAACTTAGACCCCGGAAAAGGACCGAAATCTTGGCATAGTCTCCCCACTAAGAAGAAACTGAGAACTGTGATCGCATCTTCTCGTGGTGCTTGGTTTGGGGCTCACCGTCCTCTGGACCGCCACCTGAAATCATTATTAGCTCAAGAACCATAAAATTCGTTAAAGACAATGTCCGCCACAGTCCACCCCCCACAGCAATACACTCAACCCTCTCGCAAAGGCAAAAAAGCCTGGCGAAAAAATGTCGACATTTCCGAAATTACCAGCGGCCTGGATGACCTCCGTGACGAAATAATCACTGGCGGCCCGGTGACTGAGAAACCATCTGAAGAGCTCTTCGCCGTCGACACAACAGGAGATATCGCGGTCCGCAAGAGATATGAAAAGTTGCACAAGCCGTTGAAGGCGGACGAGATTCTGGCGCAGAGATCTGCGGTGCCGGCGGTGGATAGTAGGAAGAGACCGGCTTCTAGTCTTGGGGATGGTATACTCCCGGGAAAGAGGCGGAAAGGGAATTGGGTGAGCCGGAAGGAAGTTCAGCGGCTGAGACAGGTCGCCGCGGACGGGAATCGAGATGTCATGGGCAGATACGCAAAAGGTGATGAGACGGTTGTGGACTTATGGGCCGATGGTCCACCTCCGGAGGAGGGAGAATCGAGGAAATATGATTATCTACCAAAGTCCAAGCCGAAAGTCGCACCGTCCACGATTCAGAGACCCCCAATCTCTATGACAGCCAGCGGTAACCCAGTCCCTTCGCTCCAGAAACCAAAAGCAGGAACTAGCTACAACCCCACTTTCAACGATTGGGACGATCTTCTGACAGCTGAGGGCGAAAAAGAGATCGAAGCCGAAAAGAAGCGGTTCGAAGAGCTCAAAGCTCAAGAAGAGAAAGAAGCGCGGGTCGCAGCCACGGCAAAATGGCAAGCAGAAGCCTCCGATGACGCCACGGAGTGGGAGGGCATAGCCAGCGAGCGTGAGGACGCCGAAATGCTGAAACAGAAAAGAGCGAAGAGGAAAACTCCGGCAGAGAGGAACCGGGCGAAGCGGAGGAAGGAGGCAGAGAGACAGGCGAGGCATGCAACGAAGATGGGCGATCGGAAGAGACAAGCGGAAGATCTCGTGAAAGCTGCGTTGGATTCTCAAGAGAAGCAAATTGCCAAGAATCGGGAATATGAAATCGAAGAGAGCGATGAAAAGGAAGATAACGACACAGCGCTTCGCAGGAGGAGGCTCGGTAACACGAGGTGGGTGTTACCATTTAACACTATTGACGTGCTCGGCATCTAACTAAAGCTCATTAGGATACCGGAAAGGCCTCTCGAACTTGTGCTTCCAGAAGAACTGCAAGACTCCCTGAGAAGATTAAAGCCTGAAGGCAACCTTCTAAACGACCGGTTCCGCAATCTCCTCGTGCAAGGCAAGATCGAGGCCCGACGGCCAATAACCCAGCCGAAGAAGGCAAGGAAGACCTACACGGAGAAGTGGTCGTACAAAGATTTCAAGCTTCCGGTAGTTTAAGCTAGCAAAGTTTTAGGAATCTCGGATGTGAGGATCATTGTATAGAAACCCAAATACAGATGATACCCTTCGGATAGAATTGTTCACGCTATCATCTATGCTCAAGCTCGACCCCGCCATCAACATCCTCCGTTCCTTCCAAAATGTCATGATCCCCCCTGCTCCTCCCTCTATCTTCATCCTGTGAAAGCCGTGGCTCCGCATCTCTGGCTAACCTCGTCCACCCTCTCCTCCCGCCTGCAATCCGAGGACTCAGTTGCACTCTCCCGGAGCTCAGGACGGCCACCCGATCCGCAAACCAATCACTAACTCCCTGCAGCATGTCCAGAAACCTCTCCTGGCCCGCTGAAGGCGCCACCGGCTCGTCACGGAGATGCTCATGCGCCTCGACCTTGAACTGGTACTTCAGACAATCTTTAACCGTGATCAGGCCAACAAGGTGGCCTCGGTGCTCGATGAGAATGACTCGGGGACCCATCTTCTTGAAGATTTCCATAACGGTCTCGAGGGGGATGCGGGGATGGACGGATATCGGGGTTGGGTCGACGACGCGGCTGAAGTCGACTGTTTGCTGGCCAGAGGAAGAGGCGATGTCTTCAAACGTGACGGCGGGGACGGAGCTGAGGGGTGTCTGGGGATCGAGAGATGGTTGGGCGATGAACACGCATTTCGCCAAGGGAGACATGAGGCCAGCTTTTCTGGCTTTGTCGATGGCGTAGCGAAGCTCTGTTCGACCGATGTACCCGATGAGAGTGTTGGAGTCAAGGTCATCGACAATTGGAAAGCCAGAGTAGCTCGTCTCTTCCAAGAGCTTCTCTGCAGCTCTGACTTCGAAGTTCATAGCAGGTAGCATTACAATGTCCGAGGTCATGGCCTGCTGGACGGGAACTCCAAAGCTGTGCTCTTCCTTATTGTCAAGAAACGGGAAGCCGTTGAACCAGATCATGCGATCGGCAATGCCGCCTTTCCCGAAGCGGTCTCCGACTGCTTTCGTAACGCCAACGACAATCATTGTGGGGAGGATGTATGTCAGTGCTCCGGTTAGCTCGAACATGATGACCGTGACGGAGACGGTAATATGCATGATGCCGCTTAGGGCGGCGCCGGCGCCGAGAAATGCGTATGTACCAGGGGTGATGCAGGGAACATCAGGCTCGCAGGCGGAGAAAAATCGTGCATCTGGGAAGGATTCGTGAAGTGCCTGAACAAGGATACCGACCATTCTACCAAATGTTGCGCCGATAGCCATGGAAGGGACGAAGATACCGCCGGGGACTTTGGTACCGTAGGAGACAATGACAAGAGCTGTCCTAAGAACTGTAGCAATGAGTAAAGAGAAAACCAGCGTCCAGCGATTCCTCGCTCTGCCCTTTGTTAGTGCCATAATCACTTGCTAAATAGCAGAGGGCTTACTCGCAAAGTCCATCATAATCGTGCCCACCCTCACACTCTCGGAAAAGCATTTCCATCGCTTCAGTCATGTCAATTCGTAAGAACATATTAGGGTAACAGATCAAAGCAGTCAGGCCTGCCCAGATGACCACTTCGGATATAGGATAGTCTTTGAGATGACTCTTTCTGAACGCCGTCCACCTAATGTTCCATTTGATTACAAACGCCCCATAAAGACCTCCAAATACACCTATGATAATGAAAAAAATAAGTTCAAAGAAATGCCATGACCTGTCGTACGTCACTTGAAACATGACGAGTTGGCCAGTACGGAAAGGATTCATCCCAGCAAGAACGGCAGTGGCAACGAGGGCACAGAAGTAACTTCTCCAAAGAGTCTTCAGCGGAAAAGATGAGGCCATTTCCTGGTCCAAGTTAGCAATACAGGCTAGGGCCTTGGGTGAACCCATACCTCTAAGGAGAAAAGAACGCCACCAATTGGACTACCGAAGGCTACAGCCACACCTGCTGCTGCGGTAGCGGTGAAGATCTCTCGTTGCTTCGATGCGTTGCGTCTGTATTTGTCAAAATACCTCGAAATGACATTCCCAGTACACACTGCGTAATGTACGCTAGGACCCTCTTTGCCTACAGACAAGCCTGATGCTATCGAGAAGGGCATCGCCATCGCTTTGATGAACAAAGTCCAGAAACCAAGAAAGCCTTTCATGACAAAGCCTGCAATAATGCACTTGATTTCTGAGATCCCAGACCCAGCGGAGTAAGGGGCGTAGGTCTTTACGAGGTAGCCCGAAACGAAGGAGAAGAGGACCTGGGAACATTAGCACATAAATAACCGATGAACGGTCCATGACCGACCGAGAAGACAAAGTATAGGAGATAGTTTATGAGACCAAATGAAGACCACCTCTTCCACTCGTCACATCCATTATCGGCTCCGTAGCAACAGAATTGCTCGTTCAGGTAGAAAGCCGTCGTGCAGTACCCCAACTTCACGTCTGAAAGCCATTCGGTAGTAATATTCAACGCTGCCGCAAGTAGACCGATTGTAGCTCCAACGATTGTAACCACCAGCCATGCCTGACCAGCGTCGAACATCTCCCAGAGCTTTCGTCTCCAGCCTAGCTTGCCATCTCTGTCAAAGAAACCAGCGCTCTCTTGCTTTCGAGCTCTTCTCCGCAACTGTTCTCGAGCCGCATCCTGAACCCAGTCTATCGTTGTAAAATCCTCATATCTCTTAATCTTGTCGATCTCCTCCGTAATGGCATTCTCAGACGGGGCCGCGGTGTCTCGTTGCTCGCCATGTTCAAGCGACGAGAGGACGGAGAGTCGACGGGAGAAGCGACGTTCGGGGATAGACGGTCGACGCTGTGAATGCGCGGAGAAGGAGGTTGAACGAGCGCTCATAACATCTGGAAGAACTCACATCTCATAAGGCGACACGAGCAGCAACATGTGACGAAATTGGTAGGCTAGAGAGTGGGAGTCGGAGTTCCAGCCTTGATGGGGGCCTCGTCTCGATATCAGCTGGGCCTTTTCCCGATTGGGAAGACACGCAAAGCTCGCTTCCCAGCGCGGCGCGACGTTCACGTAACTCACAGTTTGACTACTGCCTTACTCCTATCATCCCTGGTGCTACTCTCCATCAAAATCTCCTGTGCGACTTCTCCTCATCTATCTCAAGAATATCAGAACTGGATCTGCATCCTTGACATAGCTCTCCTCCTTTTTTCTCCCTTTTCTCCTTCCTTTGACGCGACCCAAAGCCGCCTTCTGGGGCGGAGGTGCTACCGCTGTTTTGAATCACCTGCTTCTACTCCCACTTACTATCTGTTCACGTTGACCATTTTCTCTCTCTCCAAATTATCTTTTGTTCGATTCCTGAAGAATTTCTACGTTTCGATTGATCCAGACAATGCCGTACAATACGGCACCAATAAAGCCCTCAGAGGCTATCACCGGCACTTCTAATTTACCACGTGCGTTTCCTTCACTAGTACTACCTCGGCGACCGCAGGTATGGCTTACATGTGTCCTAGTGGCCCGCATCAAAAAGATTATCTCAATGGACGAGGACATTGCGGCGTGTTCACAGAATGCTGCCTTTGCCATATCAGTTGCAACGGTATGTGTGGCCACCAACTTTAACTGTCGCTACATCTACTAAATCCTAGGGAAGGAGCTGTTTATCCGGTATTTGACAGAACAGGCTCACAATGTCGTCAAATCCGAGCGGAAACCAAGACGAAATTTACAATACAGAGATTTTGGTAAGGAAGGAACTTGTCAAGGAAGTTCCAAGAAATAACATGCTGCCTAGCGAATGCCGTTTCTCGCATCGACAATCTTGAATTTCTCTCAGATGTCATCCCGCAGACAACAACTTACCGGAAATTCAAGGAAAAGAAAGCACGAGACACCGCGAACGGGATCGCAACCGCGCCCGGTCAGAGAACGCTTGATGGGTCGCGATCAGTACGGGCACCAACCATGATGGATGACGGTAGCGAAGGCTCAAGAGTGCCACAGATGAACGGAACTGCCTTGCCCAATGGCCATGCCACAGTGGCATCTCCGACATCTCCTACGTACCCTACAATTGTGAATGGTTCTCCTTTAGTAGAGAGGATAGCTTCGCATGCCCACCCCTCCGGCGACGATGTGGACATGACCGGCTAGATATTACTGAAAGGAACTTCATATCGCATGGAAGGCGTTATCATGCATGGTGTGATGGAGCATTATTGACATGTTGTTATGAATGGCTTCGCTCAAACTTGAGAAATGGGAATCATGCGTTGGATAGGGATAGCTACGGATCATTGAAGCAGTTAGATCATTTTATGACCGGAGGTTCAGGATGTTTAAAACCGACGATGTTTGAAGTAGTCCATCATGAAGTCAAGGTACACAACTCACCTTGGGCAACAATAATAGCATTGAAAGTACTCTGCGGCCTAGGAGCGGCCTTTAGAGGTTTGCCTCGCCCCTAATCCTTCAAATGTCCATTCTCTTGCAGCAGAGGTAGTAAGCTACATTGCTGAAGACACTGGTAATAGGCACCGTCTAGACTTCGCGGTCCTTCCTGACCTGCTCGGGGCCCGAGCATAACATCGAGGCCCTAGACCACCAATCAGAGCATCTCCTTACGAAGCTCGTTGTCGCAAATATTCTCTCCTTGTGATGACTCAATCTTAACACCTGCCTTCCGTGACCCCACCAGCCCTATCCACCTAGGGGTGTCGTTTTTTCCTTCACGCGCTCACATCGCGATACACCGTAGTGGGGCAAGCGTCTGCGAACAGATATTGAAACATGACAGTCAACCTCTAATCTGTCCATCCGCTTGCTCTCACCCACGTTCTAGGGCTTCCTCAAGCCCTCTACAGCAACTTCTAGTGTTTTGTGTTTGTGCCATCGGACTCGCCCAGGCATTGGCTTCACCATGCTGTGCCAGTCGACGGTCGGTCCATTAGTGCGCATGGGCCGCAGAAGCGAAACCGGTAGGACCGCGTGGTCACCGATTGAACGATCTCTCTAAGAGGCGCCAGAGCGAGATGTTGGCTGTGATTACTTTTAGCGTGGAAGTTCAGACTTGGTGACAGCATTCAGATACGCCGTAGGTACTTGCAACGCGTTGAACGAGATGGAGTCTATGCTCATGACAATGACCATGGCCGATTTTCTACCAAGCTAGCATCGAGCCGTGGAAGGATTTCACCGTATGGCTTACCGGTGGACGGATAGGAAGGAGACCATGATCATTGTGGAGAAGGCAATCACGGATGCCATGGGTAATATTTCTCTGAACATTGTGGGTGAGGTGCTGAAAGGCAAGCTCTTGCCGGCATGCATTAGAGTCGAATATCTTGGTTGAGTAGAGTGATCGGGAGAGATGAAGACTTGGTCGCAAGAGTAGACTTGCAATTGGCTAAGCTTGTGCAGCGATGTTGAGAAAATTGGTAGTTCCATCACCATGAAAATCAAGGGCACTGTATAAGATAGGTACCTAGATATAGTGATCGCCCTTGTGTAGGTCGTCGCAGGAGGAAAGATCTTGGTAACCCTTTCCTCATGGCAACATCGGAGCGCGTCCGTCCTTTGTCGCTGCCAACACTGGCAAAAGCAAGATTTTTGGCGACGTTCGGTGAGAGCTGAGGCTGGACTCGACGGTTCAAATCCTGTCATTGCTCATCGATGTGACTCTCTGATGCAGAAGATGGATCGATTGCCGTGAGGCATTGTTTGTTTCTGTGTAAATGACATTTAAGTGAAAGTCGCCGTGCATCCAAAAAAAAGGTCCTGACTGCGACGTGATTCGAACGCCTGAGCTTCTCATCACCCGGCTCCTGATGTTCTCTCTCTCTCTCTCTCTCTCTCTCTCTCCCTCACCTCCATCCGCCAAAGAAGCAAAACTCTGATCCCACTTGCCCTGACCGGTGCCAGAGGATGTAGTAGGGAGAGAAAGGCGCGAAGCACTTTTTTGGTCGGGAGCCATCCTGCATAGTCCAGCGCTGCACTTTTTAGGGTTCCAGATAGAAGGAGCAGGTTCAGGGAGCGGCCGCGTTGTCTCCCCTATCCTCAATAGACTTAACTAGAGCGGACATCCCCCCAGATTAGTGACGGCGATTGCAGGGATGTTACCGCTGCACCACACAGATCACTAGTCTGGCGCTATTGAAAATGGGTGCAAACAATACTATATATATACGTTGATTTTGGGGGATTTTTAATATAGAAAATGATGGCTGGTATGGGTAGAGGCTTGTTAGCACCTACCTTCCAAGAGCATTTTCTCATCATATCGATATGGCAACCCCATGCATCCTGCTGACGTGCCGTCGATAGATTCCTGTGGAGTTTTATTAAAAAAATAAAATCTTTCTTTGCCAGGTGCTGCAGCCATCTCTTACACACCAGAGGAGTGCCTTTCCATATTTTTTACCAACCATGGTAGCTTTGATGCCAGCATATGTTTACCCTTATGGGCCCTCGCAATGGCACTCTTACCTCGGTGTGATGTCTCCTACACGGACTTTCAAGGGACCAGTCTCCAAGCAATGCAAAACAAATTAGATGTCGGAGCTTATTTCCCAAAATTTTGCGAAAACTTCGGCTCGTAGGCCCCAATGAGAAAAATCTTGATGTGGCAGATACTTTCTCATCAGGCTATCAAGCTCATTGAAAGGCGATATGGAAGGCTCGGCTGCGTCCCTAACGCTGAAGGCATCCTTATTTTCCAACATCTATCCCTTACCTCACACGATATCTCCTTAGGCGAGCGCAGACGCGGCTTCTAGAAGTGGATGCGGCAATTCGGCTCGTTAATTTGGAAAGCCGGACAGAGTCATATGCGCCTGTTCTTCGGCCTGGCGTTCTGCAGTGGTCAAGGGTTGTGCGCCTCAAAACGCTCTGGTGGGGAAGATATGGATCGGGACAAATTTGAAGAAATGTGTGAGCTCCTGGAATTAATTTCCAATAGGTTCATATTGAACGGCCCGTACGATGTCCAAGTAGAGCACAAGAATGAAAAGAGTGTGAGGCGCTAAAATATTTTGGCCCTCCGGCTCCGATAAAGGTTTTCGATTGGCTTCTTCCTACACAAGCCCGCTCCTCAATTAGCATACCGAGCAACTCTTCGTGTATCAACAGGCCGTAACTCTCGCCTTTCAAAAAGGATCACGTATATAACTCAACAGCAGAGGACTCGTCATTGCAAAGTAACTTCATCGCGACGCACGGCGTTCTTCGCCCGAACGCCGAACATGACCCCGCTCCCCCATGTTCAATCCATGGATGAGTATGTGGAGAAGCAGATGCCAGGCCATCCTTCTTCCGATATATGACCTTGTAGACGGTATTATCGATCTCAAGGTGATTGTGTTCATTAGCATCAACTGTCATTTTTCATAGACCGGCTGTACGAGGCGTGCTTTTTGTCGCTCAGACACGAGTACCACGCCTTGGACACCGACCTTTGAAAACATTCTTATGTGGCTCTAAAATTTTTTTTACAGTTCACACAATTATTTATTCGGCTTTCGATAAAGGTTCTATATATTCTTGTGTTATTCTTTATCTAGTTGTCATCAGCCCCACAATGCTAGTCAAGGAGGGCTCTATGATCTCGAATGAAAAGTCTCAAAGAGGCTTGGGTGGTGTCGGAGATGTGGAACTTAACAAGGAGGTATGGGATTCTGAGGCAGTGAGATCACGTGAAATTGCTCGTAACAAGAATGCTAACTTCTGCGCAGAATGCTCCTATATCGCTTCAGTACAATGGAGGTGGTGCCGGTCCCGCTTTGACTAGAAGATTGGTCTTGAAACAGGACTTGCGAATTGTGCCAATCTCTGCAGGAGCTTACCTTCTATGCTACCTCGATCGATCGAATATTGGTGAGTATTAGAGGGACATAGATTACAGCCGAAGCATTCTTCATCTCCTAATACACTGCTAGTCCAGTTCCATGAATTCAAAGCGGGTTGTTCATAACTTGTCGCTGATGAGTCGCAGGAAACGCAAAAGTGTTGAATGAAGACACAGGAAATGATCTCCTCGCGGAGACTGGCATGTCAAACTACGAATACACGTACGGTTTCGATAACTCCTATTGAACTCGTAGGCTAATCCCATGAAAGCATTGCTCTGATGATATTCCTTGTAGCTTACGCACTATTTGAGGTGCCATCGAACTATTTCCTGAAGAAATTCAAGCCAAGTGTACTTTTTCTTCCTGTTCTAGAGAGATTGTTGGACGCTGACCTGCTACAGAATTGGATCGCTTTGCTTATGTTCTGCTGGGGCGCATGCACAATTGGTCTTGGAGGCACGCAAAGCTACGCATCCGTCACCGTCGTCCGTTTCCTCTTAGGTGTCTTCGAGGCTGGACTCTTTCCAGGACTAGTTTATTACCTGACCTTCTGGTATCGGACTGAAGAGCGCTCGTTGCGTGTCGCTATTATTTTTGCATCGGCAACACTGGCGGGAGCCTTTGGAGGCGCTATTGCCTATGGCGTAGGCCACATGAACCAAGTCCATGGGCTTTCGGCGTGGCGCTGGCTGTTTATACTCGAAGGCATTCCGTCTTGCGTATCGTCCGTCCTTATCTTTTTGTTTCTCCCCGACTGGCCGGAAACAGCAAAATGGCTCTCAGCAGAGGAACGCGCATTTGCAACGCAGAGGATGCACAATCAAGGGTCGAGCGGACTGGAGAAAGCGATGACTTGGGAGGACGCTAAAGACACTTTGACTGACTGGAGGCTTTATTTCCACTACGCAGTACGAGAGCCCTCTGTCTTTTATCTGTATGAAGCTACTGACAAAAGTTCAGGTCTACTTTGGTATTTCGGCTCCCTTCTCAAGCCTATCGCTCTTCACACCGTCCATCACGTCTGGCTTAAACTACACTGGCTTGAAAGCCCAGCTGATGACCGTCCCACCGTATGCCGTCGCATATGCGGTCACTATTTGCGCAGCCTACTCGGCCGACCACTTCAACGCGTAAGTCTCCCCCCTTCCCCATCATCCACACTCGCACTGACTAAAGCCCCCTCCACCAGCCGCGCCCTCCACTCCGCCCTCCTCTCCACAATCGGAGCCGTCGGCTTCCTAGCCTCCGCCGTCCTCCCCGCAGACGCCTACGCCCACCGCTACGGCTGCCTCATCGTCGCGGCCAGCGGCACCTTCGCCTGCATCCCGCCGCTCCTCGGCTGGCTGTCTTCCAACATGCACACTACCGCCTCGGCGGGCCTGGCGATCGCGATGAACATCTCGTTCGGTGCTCCGGGGCAGATTGTTGGTGTCTGGATCTATAAGGCGGGCGAGAAGAAGCGGGGGTATCCGACTGGGCATTGGACGAATGCGGCGTTGCTGTTTTTTGTTGCGGGGGGGTGTTTGGGGTTGAGGTGGTATTATCGGTGGATGAATCGGCGGCATGGGAGGAAGGAGACGTGGGAGAGGGAGTTTAGGTATTGATTGGAAGTGTTTCGCGATGAGGGAACTTTCCTGCTTTCGTTATAGTGCCAGGTTGTGGAGTCTTCGGATCTCGTAGTGAGTAAATATAAAGATAGCATATCTGGTATTTATATGGCGAATATCATGTCCATCAAAAGATACCATGCCACAAATGCCCTCTACAATCTCGTCTTCCCAGATTCACGTTTATTGACACCCTCACGCCCCCTCTTGACCTCTGCTTTAGGTTCCTCCTCTTCCTCCCCATCATCCCCCTCCACAACCTCCCCATCCAAGTCAATAATATCCCCATCCTCCTCCCCCTCCCCTTCCGCCCCTAACAATCCCTCCGCCTCCTCCCTCCTCCCCCCACCACCATCCCCTTTCCCCTTCTCCTCCCTCTCCCTCCCAATAACAACATTCCCCACCACCAAACACCCCGCCCCAACCCACCACCACCCGGGCAACCGCTCCCCAAACACGCCCCACCCCGCCACCGCGGTGACGACAAAGTTGCTGCTCACATTGATGATGCTGACGCGCGTGGTCGAGTCGGCGCGGGTCAGCGCGGCGGTGAAGAGCGTCCACATGAGCACGTTGAAGGCGAGGTTCAGGCCGAAGAAGAGGGCGCGGAGGAGGAGGTTGACTGGGGTGTTGTGGGGGGGCAGGGAGAGGAGGGTGGAGAGGCGGGCGGCGAGGGAGGTGGTTAGGGACGTGGTTGTGCTGTGGGGGAATGGGTTAGTGGGGTTGTGGATTGCGGTGTGTTGTGGAGGGAGGGATGGGGAGGGAAAAGGGAGGGGTTACAGCTTTGCAAAGACGCCGTTGATAGCCGCGCAGGCTCCGCTGGCGATGGCGAGGAGGAGCCAGACGGGTTGCCGGCGGAGGACGTCCATGGTCGCGTTTCGGGGCTATCGGAGGGTGTTGTGGTCTCTTCGAGATAAAGGTTGAAGTAGGATGTGGGGTGGTTCTTGGAAGCAAGCGCCCATCGTTATTTCATGCCTGCACGTTTCTCACCAAAGAGAAGGGTCGCCATATGCGTTCCTGCCAACAGGAGCGCTTGCGTGTGGGCGACGCTGTAGGTTGGGGGCCGCTTAGGAGAAAACCGCCAAGTCCGCGGAAGAGCTTCCGTGACTGATCCCGAGTTGAGCACGCGACACATTGCCAAATCTAGACAACGTTTTAAAATCGGGGGTACTCTTCCTTAATCATTTCTGCGTGGAGTCGTGTACCTGTATTTAGTATTTTGACTTTACGATCCTCCGAAATCAATGACGACTTTGTTCACCTCACTCCCCATTATTGACCTGACAGCTCTTTCTTCCGAATGTGCATCAGATCAGGAATTGCAGACACTCTCCTCTAAGCTGCAAAAAGTATTCGAGACAGTCGGCTTTGCTTACCTTATAAATGTTCCGCTCTCTTTCAGTCATGAGGATGTGTTCAGCATGGCCAGGGAATTTTTCTCATTGCCGGAGGAGGCGAAAATGAGCGTTGCAAAAATGTCTTTTCAGAAGCGAAACAATAATACATATCGCGGGTCTGGGGTAATGCCCGATGATCCCAAAGAATTGCTAACAAGACTATAGCTACTTCCCTGCACAGCCTGGCGCTGACCCGCAAAATTTCAAAGAAGGGTTTGAGCTCGGGCCCTCACACCGTGTAGCTCCCTCATCTAGGCCATCTAATTCACCTATCATGCTCACAGAACGCAATTTCTTCCCGTCAAGCCTTGGAGTTTGGTACCGTGAGCGGCTCGAAACCCTGTACGCTGAGCTCTTCTCACTGTCAACGACTCTTCTTGCTCTCCTGGCGTCAGCGCTGGGCCGAAACCCCGCTGCTTTTACCTATATCCTCCGTAATAGTGTCTCTACTTTGCGCCTGCTGCACTATCCATGCGCTAAAGCAGCATCAAAACACGCTGTCGGCGGATCTAGTGACGAAATCCCGCAACAGGAGCTGAGTTGTACTCCGCATACTGACTCTGGACTTCTAACATTACTGCATCAAGATCCGACAGGCGGGCTAGAGGTACGTAACGCTGACGGAGCCTGGATCTCAGCGCCGTATGTCCCTGGCAGCTTGGTCGTGAATATTGGTGATCTCATGGCGCTAATGAGCGGTGGTCGATTCGTGGCTACCCAGCACCGCGTGCGCAGTTCTGGCGCCGAGCGCTTCAGCGTGCCATTTTTCTGCGAGCCCGGTGTCGACGCCATGGTCGGCGAGAAAGGTAGGGAAGTGCGCTATGAAGAGTTCGTGCTTGGAAAGATGGGCACTTGGGTCGAGTTTCAGGACTCGATGGAGCAGGCGGAGCATATCAGGGGGCACTCCAGTGTCGAGGCGTATTAGAAACATTGGAAAAGATGTCGGATACTCGTTCAGTGAAAGCTCAGGACAGGCATGTCACATGTGGTCAATCCACAAGCAAATTCTCTAAGTGTCTGAAGAGTCGCGTATATCGAGTCATGACTGTAGGCCTGTTCAGGTAGTAACGAGGGTGAAAAAAGGGTAGATAAAGATGCGCCAAGGGCCCTAGGGTAACCTGCACTCCTTTCCTCCACCCTTGACGCCGCCATTCAGACGCTTCTTCGTGTACCGCCTAATTGCAGCGAAGGCATCTACCTTATATCCATACTGTACCACGGTGAGGTAGTGGGAATCAGCGCTGCACAGTGCAAACACTGATAGCGGTCCAAAGCTATCTCGCTTATGGATCTTCAAATGGTTCAGGTGCATGAATCACAGTCCCTTTTGGCACCATCCAGCCACGTGCTATTAAGTCGCCGAAGTAGCCTTCTTCCCCAAGCTCTTCACATTGATCAAGGCATGATTTGATTGTGTCTTCGACCTCCTGCCATCTTTCCTCTCTGCTGTTGCGGAAATCATCAAGGTCAGCTGGCGTCGAAATATGATATTTGTTGACGGCGGCGATGATCTTTTTCGAGCATTCCTCTACTATGGGTCTCCAGTATCTACGTTTTAAATGTCCACTATCTGCTAGATCGGGTTGTGTGATATACTTTATACTTTGGAAACGCTCAGAATCGTCCGATCTCTTGTACAAATTGCTGACATTTGCTTCCATTATGAGGTCGAAATTGGGGCTCTTTTTACCTATGAGCTTGAACCCGTTTTGGACGCTGAGAGAACACGGGCCACCCATGGTAAAGCAAATCGGAAATTTGGCGCTTGGCTTCGTGCAGAGGTCCGAGGCTTTCTGTAAGATAGAATCAATATATTCGAGTTTTTGAAGAGTCCAGAGAAAGCAATGTCTGTTTATCTGGTGTACTAGATCTGTCACAGCCAAGAAGGTAGTTGTAAGGTATTGTTGACAATCAGACATCTTCATTTCCTTCACAAAGGGATCAATGGACATAAGGCAGTAGTGC
This sequence comes from Pyrenula massariospora, assembly GCA_021030905.1. Classification (NCBI taxonomy): domain Eukaryota; kingdom Fungi; phylum Ascomycota; class Eurotiomycetes; order Pyrenulales; family Pyrenulaceae; genus Pyrenula; species Pyrenula massariospora. The sequence continues at coordinate 678,340 of JAGFMI010000013.1, forward strand.
TGGGAGTCTGGATCCGCGCCGTCCATCAACAACCAATTTCCCAGGTCGAAGGCTCCTTCTGAGGGCAGTTCCCTGCTCACGTTCGGAGACAAGCAACAGAAAAGTAGGTAGTCTTTGTAACGAGCGTCCAATTGTCTGCCGCTTCCGACCTTTTTAAAATACGAGTGGACAAATTCAGCAAACCCAGCACTGGCAGTTAGACCAATAAAATCTCTGGCTGAGGGAGTATCAAACCGTGCTGACTTTGGAGGCTTCAAATTTATCAAGGGGAAATTCCAACCATCGTGCGGACAACCCATACCCACTGCGGTCATTTGACGCTGGGTCGACCTGGCAATGGTACGCAGGAGGCTACAAATAGTGTTCACGTGTGTAAAACGATTGAATCGTCCTAATTGCTTTAAAAGACTGCAGATTGTGTCCATACTGATGAGTCTGGAAGAACCATCAACCAAAAGCTTGACCAGAGATATGCGGGTCATCGCAACCCATGATTCTTCAGGCTTTACGAGACTCATTAACTTTCGGCCTTCTTCTGTGTCGGTAAGGAAATCATGGACGCTCCGGTGAATGAAGGTCACATTTGTCTGGTGTACGTTAAAATGTGTCTCTCTTGCAGATATATCGCGTTCGTCGTAATTCTTGATCGAGAAGTTAGTTCGGACTTCGAGCAGGCCCGCACAACAAGAGGCCATGCGAGCCTCGGTTCTCCGACACATGGTACAAATTTCTTGTAGGGACACGTCTTCCTCTTTTCCGAGGATTCTTTCCGCGAGAGTAGGGTTTTCCAAGACCATCAAGTCAAAGATCCCTGTTCTGTGTATTTCCGCGACTTCGAAAATATAGCGAAGATACTTTGCCGCCAGTTGACGGTAGTATTTTTCGTCTTCACCCAAGCGATTCCACATCTGACGATATAGCTGTTCGATGCCGCTTGGTAGTTGCTTTATCCTAATTTGCAACTCTTCCCAGGTATCGAACCGCACGAGGCCGTTTCGAAGAGTTTTCAAGACGTAGACAACCCAGAGGAAAACGCCGTCAGCTTTTGCGACAACAATATCCTCAAGTATCTTTAATTGTCGAGAGCTAATCATAACAAGATCGTTATCCTTGATGGCGTCCCTCAGCAAACGCCATGTATATTTCCTGATGTCGACTCTTGTAAGATCCTGCAATCTTAGATTTGGAAGACGACTAAGTGCTCTTTGGAATTCAATTTCAGGTCGGCTGCTGACACACAGCTTTACCATGGGCAGTGATGAGAGTTTTTGAATGTGACCTAGTATCTCAACTGCACCAGCCTCTCGGTCAAACTCGTCAAGCCCATCGAGACATATGAATATTGGACTCGAGCAGAGCTCGACGGCACGGAAAAATGTGTCCGCCAGTGCTTTTGGGGACCAGTCTGAAACAGCACTCTTCTGTAAGCAGTGGGGTTCAAATTCTCTCAGGCTTTCTAAAATCGTGACGTCTTGATTGAGCAGCTGGGAGAGAAGAGAGGCAAACAAGCCTTTTGCATTCCTCTGTGAAGGCATCCCAGAAAGCCAAAAGAAGAATCTGAGCATAAGAGGCTTCTTGACTGGTAACCATTTGCAGAGCCTGGCCACTGTTTGTGGATTTTCGCAAATATATTTCATTAGGCAGGATTTGCCGGAACCTGCTTTACCCTGAATCCAATAGACGCGTTGCTCGCCTTCAAGGAACTCGGGGAAAGAATCCCACTGCCGCCTGTCTTCCTTTTTTCCGTCTTCATCTTCGTCTTTATATTGTTTTTGATATTCTTGCTCGACTGTTCTTTCCATGAATATCCAGTTGAAGGTTCCTTCGTGACTATCTTTGATCTCGTGCTCTCGATTGTTCATTTCGGGGTACTTCAAGCTCTGAAGCAAAAGTTTGCACTGCTCATTTGTTGCTTGATCAAGCTTTAGCTCTTCGAACGCGTGATCAATGTGATCTCTTGTATCCTGTCCCTCGTCCCGGATGGTGGCACGTGTGCCATGAGCCTCATTCTTCACCAGAGCTGAAAGATCAGTGTGGCCATCAGCCAAGTTGCGAATAAAAGTTGCTAGAGTGTTGTCTAGACTTTTGAACTCATCCTTTTGTTCTAGCTGTAGCAGCTGTTGTTTAGCGCTATGTCCCAGGTCAGCAAATGCAGAAAGGTTATACCAGCCGCTTGAACAGCTTTTGGGGCCCTTAAATCAGATATAAGAAGCAGAACATACTTCATATGGACCAGTATGCTGGTTTGGAGAATGTTTTCATACTTGAACAGCTTCGCCTCTATCTCCTCGATCCTTCTTTTACCTCTGATGGTCTTCCATGTACTTTGAAGTGAGGACTGAACACCACCGCCACCAGCCTTTGAGATATTCCGAAGCTCCTTTTGAAGGTCATCGGCAACTGTGACGCATTTTTTAGCGACATCGTCAAGTTTTCTCTCCACTGGAGTCCGGCCACCATTGCTCTGCTGAAGATGTGCAAGTGATTCGCGAATATCCCTCACAATACTCGCTATATGTTTAGTCTGTTCGTGTAGACTCAAGTGTTCTCTAGGCGTGCCGTGCTTGTAAATCTGTCTACATGTTGCGATGGATTTTGCACTGAAATCGACGACTTGGATGACGTTACACAACAACGCGAAGGCGGCCAAAGCCTCCATATCAAGGGCAAGTAGAATGCGTTACTCAATCATGATCCCAATACGAAATATTGATCTTGTCCTAGAAAAGATGAGAAAGACAATTGAGTATGCTGAAGGAAATGAATGTGTATTCTCCACTACAACGACTCTTTTGACTTACGAAATATTGGCAGCGGCTAAAGCGCACTCTTTGGTAAGGCTGACACAGCCACCACAAGCCTCCTCAGCCTGACCTGACCTGGTCTAGAATACGTCATACTGAGTTTGCCTAATGTCTTTGATCAGGCTGAGGCAGCTCTATAACATTTGTTAAGTCTCTGGTATTCAGTAGAGGGCATCAGATGCGGCATTGGCTGTTGATGTATCAGCTCAAATAAAAAGCTTCCCTCTAAATCCACTATCAGCAGGGGTCCAGCATTCTGCTAACGTTACTTCCACCTTACAAATTGGTCAATACGCCAATAATGGACCCTTTCACCATAGCCACGACTTGCATCAGTCTCGCCAGTGCAGTAGCGCAACTGACGTCGCAGATCAAGACATTCGTTAGCGCCTATCGAGATACACGAAAGGATCTGGAATCTGTCACTGCAGAGCTTCAATCTCTCTCATTGTGCCTCGAATGCCTTCAAAATGATTACACAAACGAGCGAGTCTCTTATCCTGATAACATCTCGAAGAGCCTTCTCGCTGTGTTACAAAACTGTGAGAGTGTCACAGCTCAAATGCAGGAGCTTCTTGACCAGATTTCTTCTGCCAGTGTCAATAAACGATTCCATTGGGCGATGCATGGACGCCAGCAGATGAATACGCTAAGATCTAGTCTTGAAGTGCATAAGAGCGCAATAGATATAGCTTTAGAGATGACTACAGCGTAAGCTTCTTTTATTTACACCACCATCCTCTAAGCTAAGTGGAATAGCGTAGGAGTTTCCTCGGTAGTCAAGATTACAACAAATATTCAGAACGACACGAGAAAAATTAAACAGGATACAGCAAAAGTTCCCTCAATTCTTGACGAGATCTACGCTCTTCGTTTTCAGCTCCAGAAAAATGAGCAAAAGGGGACAGACAATTTTTTACTGGACAGATTTCTGGAGGAGAGCTGCTCATACGCCGAGTCCGTGTTCACTCCGCCAAACATTGAGGATGCAGAAGCCTCTTTCCCCTTGGCTGACTCTAAAAAGCCTACGTTGAGGGAGAGTGGTTCCTTCAACGGCGATTTGCGAGAAATATATTCAATCAGTCTCCTAAGACGTTCAGACCGGGTACCGCGAGCCGAAAAGAAGATTTATCGTGCTTCGAGGGCGCGAGCAGCCTGCGAAGATGCTAGAAGAGTTTATCTTCACAGAAGTTTGGCGGAATTATTACTCGAGAAGGATCAGGATTCCAAAATTCACCTGACGCGCCTCGAGTGGCTGCTAGATAACGGTGCTGATGTGAAGTTGAAAATTGAGATAGAACTTCCACAAGTCCAACTACATCAGCATCGTTCCAGGCTAGTATCGGTGTCGACTATAGCGGCAGAGATTTGGATGAATAGATGTATCGCAGCGGTTGTATTGCTCCTCTCACGTGGCGCTGATATCGCTGATCGAAGCATTCTTCCACTTGCCGCGAAAATTGGGGATTATCAAATCATGGAGTTTATCATGAGACAGGGAGTGGATCCGAACAGTACACCGCCGGAGAACTGGCCCCCATCCTATCAAGGCAATGCATTAACGCTCTTATGCAGAGACTATTACAACGAAACCACTTTGCGCATGTTGTTAGAGCTCGGCGCCGATCCGAATCAAGCCAGCTACCAGGAAGAATCAGCTTTGTTCACTGCCGTATTCTTTGGCTTTGACGAGTATGCTGATATCTTGCTTGCACACGGTGCAAGCGTCTTTATTCATGGAGGAATTTTCGGAACCATTCTGCAGTGCGCCGCGGCAGGCCCGAGTCCCAGCCTCTACTGCATTGAGGAGCTACTACGACGGGGCTGTCCCATCAACGAGATCGGCGGCTATCATGGAACCGCGCTTTCTGCAGCTGCTGCTCAAGGCCATCTGAATGTCGTACAATTGCTTCTTCAGGCTGGTGCATCACCGAATGAAGAAGGAGGAACCGGGAAAGTCCCTCTCGACTGGCTTGGTGAACGGAATTTCGTTAATCCTAGGATTTCGATTTCAGAAGAAGAGCTGGAAGATATAAGTCAGCTTCTACGGCATGTAGGGGCAAGGCAACAAATCCAACAAAAGGCGGTCGAGAAGTAGAGCATAGCAAAGAAGTGGGAGAACCTCAATGATCTATCGATATTAGCTGTTTCACAATAGAAGCTCTAAAGCTGTGCTAGCAGTCTACACCGACGATAACAAGATCTTCGCTGAAATGAGAACAGCAGCCACAGCACCGTGTCCAGAAGGCTTAGCAGCCGGCTAAAGTTGGCCAGGGGACCACCTTGCCTACACGTGCAGCGTGAACCCAGCCACTCATGTCCTCGACAGGGCCATCGTACAAGTATCACTTGCTATGTCATTCTTTAGATTGCACCGCAGTAGTCCTAGGCTGAGGAAGGGTCGACAAGGACTACTAGGGCTTGGAACGAGAAGCGTCGGTTGAGGAGTAGAAACTCAATTTGCCTTCCTGGAAGTATCCAAGACAGGCTATGTCACAGGGTGATTCGATGTTCATGAATTCATGACCATTCAAGTGAGGTCGAATTAGTATAACATAGTGGCAATAATATCACAGTGGTTATTGAATCAATGTAGACTTTGTTAACGGGTAAAAAATTTAAGTAATGCTTACATTAGCACATTGATTCGGCATACCAGCCACAAACCTCAAGACTACTGACACCAGATTAAGATGTTGAAACCCAAACCTGTTCTTCTCGCGGTAAGATGCGTTGCACAAGTGAAACAGCCAATACCATTCTTCCGCACCACAGCATGCCTACCGGTTTCCGCGCACCACGCCCTTGCCATGACCTCCTCGCCCTGTTCGGTCGCATCGATGATGGTCAGCGCTTCAGGCGGCGGTAGAATCCCTCCACTCTTCAGCTCTTTGGCGAGCACAACATTGGCGAAGTGCTTCTGTACTAGACGCTCGTGGATTGGATGAGCAGTTCCCGCGCATTTTGGGACATGCACAAAACACGGGTTCGAATACAACGTGAAAGTCAGACGTCTGCCTTGGACCTGAAAGTCCAGACTTGCTCGGTATTGCGTGGCAGTGGCAATTGCAGCAGCGCCGATCACTACGACTGGCTCCAGTCGAATGGCCTCTAGCCTGACTGTTGGCGTTGCGGAGGTCCTTGAAGCGGTAGGCCTGGGGGGTAGGTTGGTCGGTGGATTGTACTTGCTCAAGTCTGTCAGATCTCGCACCAGACTCTCGGGGTCGGTCGCCGCCTCTGCCTCGGAGAAACCAAGGATCTCCAGGTTCCCTTCCCTCAAGTCGTCTAGCACCGGAACGGCGAAATTGACACGACGGGCGTTCAAGAGAACCCAGCCGGTGTGAAACCCGACGGGCGCAGGCACCGGACCGATCCAGCCACATGTAGACTTTGGATTTCTCAGCCCAGCAAGGACACGGCCGAGGACTGTTCGCCTGGGCCAGTAACTCTTGTTACTGACGACAATACCGTTGTCGTAGTATGGAGCTGAGCCGGTATTTCTAATTGAGGAACTCGCCAATACTAAGCAGCTCATGATTCGATGCCTGAAGTACTTGCCAGGGAGGGAGAGACCGTAGAGCCAGTCTTTAAGGTAATCATTGACGTTGCTGGGATTGGCGATCAGGCTGTTGTAGGCGTTCTCGATTACCTGTCTTGCTTCATCTAGGTACGGCCAGGCAAGAGCTTCTGCGAACCGTATCAACCCCTCCGACTGCCGTGCATGGTTATTAGCGTACAATGTGTATTTCCTTTGTGTCCCAGTAGCTGGTTGAGGCTGTGCACGGATAGTGACATTTTCCATCCATTGTTGCGCGATCACGACGAGTGCCGAGGTACTATTTGTCATGAAATTGGCGTATCTTAAGCCCAAACCCGCCTTACATAACCGAATGTACAGTTCCGCACCCAGAAGAATTTGGAAGAGGAAATTCGTCAGGCCAATCCCTCCTCCTGCTACGCCACCGAAGAAATGACGAGCGAGAGTACCTGTGGTCAAAAAGTCGATGAATCGGTTGGGCGCCCTATAACTTCCGCAGTGGAAATGCATGCATATGTCCTCAATTGATCTTTTTCTTGTAGTAGAGGATGGAAAGATCGCTCTGACATATTAGTAAAGTTTCGAAGCGCTTTAGCGGAAATACCTACGATGAAAGACCCAGAATCTCAGCTAGTTTAGTATCATCCTCTAGATTAGGTTGTTGCTGCAGTAGTTGGAGTCTTTCTACAATCCTCTCGATAGTCATCGCCGGTGGATAGGTTTGAGCTTCGAAGAGGAGATTTAATTGAGGCTTCGATGCTAATTGGTACTCTCGATACTCTTCAGTGTATCCTAATACACTCGTGGTGCCGTGACAATGGCCTTCATGGCTTGAGGTAGATTCGCAATCCAGGTCAATGAAGGTAGTCCCTGGATACATTATCGTGTCGGCGTGATACTTTTCTAGAAAAAAATAAGGTATGAGTTTCAATGTATCATCTATTCAGGTTTAGAACTCACTCCATGTTGGATGAGCCAGTGGAGCCAGTAAGAGATCGTGTAATAAGGATTGGATGTAAGTTTTGCCTTGAACGAGGAGTTGGATCGAGTCGATCTGTCCCTCGGCGGTGAAGGGCAGTAAGTATAACGACCCTTGTCTCTTCGATGCAAGTGCATTTGTCAAGTCTGTCATTTGGCTTTGGTAGAAAGTACCGCTCGCCAAACCAGTAGGGAGGCTAGGTGCAGGTGTATATTGAGGGGGCGCCTCGGTTGGTATATCAAGTTGTTGTGCAAGCATTTCTCCTTGAGCAAGTGGGTTCGGTGATGGATTACGAGGAGCGGCCGATGGAGTGGGTGGAGCTGTACTAAAAATGAACTTCGCTATGTATTAAGTAAGATATACTACGTACATGCTAGTCCAGCAATTGGAGCCTGAGGGGATAGCAACGAAGGAGAATGAGCAGCCGGAGGAGTTGGAAGCGCGGATGGAGTGGTGCGAACCGGAAGGGTATTGTTCATGGGATTGCTTGGAGAAAGGTTTTGTACCTGCGTATGAGTAACAGGGGACTCTGTCGCGACTACTGGAGGCGGAGAAGTCGATGATGGCGTCTGGCTGTCCGCCTGTCTCTTTGAACGGGCGTTCGCAATAGATTCCTGAGCCTGTAACTTTTCCCATCCCTGCAGCATGCCAGTGGCGTGGATCAAAGATTCTTCTGCGGCGCCAAAGTCACCTTTCCGCAAGCATATCTCACCTTTTAGCTTCCATGCTTGTCCCAAGGATGGGTCGATTTCAATTGCCGAGTTGACGTCTTGTAGTGCCAAGTCCAGTTGGGTAGCAGGTGTCATCAGCGTTCTGGTGAGAGACAACTTGAGGTGTAACTGGGCATTACTTCGATCTTGCCTTAGCGCCTCATTGTACATGTAGACAGCATTGCTGTAATCTTCTTCATTGAAGAGCTCGTCTCCGCGCTGTAGAAAGGGATTCAAAGTAAGCGGTTGTGGTCGGCTTGAAGCTTGAGAAAGGTGTTCCGGAATGCTGAAGTCAAAGCCCGTTAGCTCTCGAGTAACAAATCATTGATCTTCTAAGGAAAGAGAGCAAAAACCTTAGGTTTCGCCGTTGTTGGTCTTCTTGTTGCGTATCGGGTCTCTTTTTCTTCCAGAATGGCATTTTCTGGGTACTTGCCTCCTCCGTGAGAAAGACGAAACGAGAGAGGGAGAGAGAGGGAGAAGGAGAGAACCTCGACCACCGCGAAGTCAGAGAAAAGAATGGATACAAGGATACCTCAATGGAGGGTCCTTGGGAAATCATGTCTGTTTCAGCCCCACCCACTATCTCCCTATTGTTGCTTTCATGGACGGTTCAACTACGCCTAAAATTGCTTTATTAAGGATGAGTGGCGGCTCTCGACTGCAGCCACCCAATGCCAAGTTCGGCCAAGACTTCTTGGTAGCTCGCAGCCTTGTTGCGTGTCTGAAGATGCTCCTTGACTGACCGAAATTTGGGAGTTTCTTTGGGCGCACGGAGAGTGAAATCTTCGGACGGTGCTCAAGTAAGATATGATAAGCTCTTGGACTTTCAGGCTCATTTCATTGCATAGTTGAGTGGTGGCGAAGCCAGCAGGACGCGAAGCCATCATGCCGAAAAAGCAAGGGCTTCCTCCGAGCCCGGCGTCGAATAGATAAAGTGAGGTACATTCGGAATGAGCCTTTGTGAATGTTCTGAGAGAGCCATCGATAGCAGTGTTGACTCGTACGCAGAGACAGAAGAAGGCAGGTAGAAAGGAAGTCAATATGCGGCGCCAAGAGCTTGCGCAGCTGATTTAGAACGCCCGTCATCCTGTAGCCTGATCAACTGCGAGCTGTGCGTCTCAGTAAACAGTACAAGCATATGTTTCGCTTTTCTACGTGACATTGATTAGCACAGGCACGTAGCGGCCTCGCAACCTGCTAAATATAGTATTTAGAGAGTTCATCTTCGTCGCATCTTGACACAATAGAACAGTCGGTTCGCTTCTAGTTATTCTTTGCTGACTCCTATTTCGAGACATACCCTACTAAGTCCTTGATATAATCACGACTGAATGAGCGGGGTGATGCGGACGTTTTGTTGGAGACAAGAGGAGAAGGTGGCGTTTTAGGTTCGAGAAGCAAAGACGCCACGGAGGGTGGACGGGGAGACGCGGTTGTGAGGCCCAAATGGGAACAAGAATCCGATAAGAGAAGTTGCAGAGGTAAAGAAGTCATTGGAGCTACCAGCGAGATTGATAGACGGAAAAGACGAGGAGGAGTGGAGCTGGGGAAAGGACTTGAGGCTTGGTTTTGGAGCTCGGAATCTAGTTGTAAGAAATAAACTAACATCTGGGTATGACTACAGACAGTCTAATCAGGTGCTCTCGGACGCGGCCGCCTTGACCCTCCCGTGAGTCAACAGATTCAATTAGCGGAGACTGTCCCGGTCCCTGCATCCAAGCAGCATCGGGCGGCACCATTGGTATCTCGGGTAATTCTTCAAGCTTGGAAACTCATCTCGATCAAGTCATAGACTGTGTTCGAGTCAATGGTAACAGCTGTGTCTGGCTATTTGATTGCCCAAAGACGGAAGAGAGGCTTCTGTGATCTTTGGAAGAGGATATACGGAGGATATAGAGAACCTAGATAGCGATTTCAAAGCAATTTGCGCGAACAAGCAAAGGCATAATTTTTCTGCTACAGCCATGCTTGCAGTCTCCGCTTGTGATGATGTAAAGATCGTGTGCTCCGCTTTGCGCAGGTCATTTTGGCTGCAGCCCCGGCAATTGTAGCATAGAAGCGGGATATCTGACAAGGCTTGGCCAGGACCCTTTCAACTTCACAGTAAACCATCGATTAATCAATGAAATCAGCCTATGCCTTCGAAATCGCAATCAGTCCATCCTAAGGTAGTTTTCGAGTTCTTTGATGGTTACATTGACGAGATGAATTGTTATGAGCGACTATGAGTCATTGGAGAGGCTTAGAGTACGATGTGCATGCACAGCCCTGCCAATCGGCCCGCTGCAGTCAGAATAGCGACTGAACAAGCTAATGCGCTTGGCACTGGAGAAATGATATTAAATTGACCATCAAGATTCAGCAGATACTATAATTCCAATTGAATTCATCATCGCGACTTCAAAACCTATCGTCCTTAAGTGTATGTCATTCATCCTGGGAGGATCATCGAGTAATACGACAAGCCACGCTGTTGGCAATTCATCTAGATTAAGCACCATGTCCACCAAAAAGCTCTTTCCATGCAATACGTGCGACCTCATTTTTGAAAACTCTCGGGCGCAACGAACACACATGCGAGAGCCGTGGCAGTAAGAACTTGGCGAACAAAGCCCGTTGAGAATAAATGGCTCACCAGTTGGTAGTGTTTACAACCTCAAACGTCGAATGGCATCTTTGCCGCCAATCTCGGCAGATAATTATGCAGAGAACGCGGCAACGAGTTTTGTTTCGAGCAAGCAAGAATCATTGGATGCTGCGTCTTCCTCAGAAGTGGTGCGGCCCTCGCCCGAAGAGGAAGCCTTGGAAGAGAGCAAGGAGTTTGAAAATGTCATCAGTGAAAGCCCCCAGATCAACAGCTGTCTATTTTGTACCAAGGATTCAGACAGCCTGAAAACCAACCTTAGCCACATGTCCTCGGAGCATAGCCTTTACATTCCTGAGATTGAGCATCTCTCGAGTCTCGAGACCATCGTCGGGTATCTTCGCACCGTTATTACCGAGTACAATGAATGCTTATACTGTGGAATGATGAAGAAATCTGCACAAGGTATTCGCCGGCACATGCTTGACAAGGGTCATTGCATGATCAACTTGGAGCGCGAACCCGAGCTTCTCGAATTCTGGGAATTCTCAGATAGCGACGAACATGACAGTGAAGACGAAGAGACGCCAAAGATACGGGCTCCGGAGACTGATATGAAGGCTTTCAGAGACTTGTCGCAAGGCGAATACACACTTCCTTCTGGGAAAATTGTCGGATCCAAGAGCAAGATTCGAGAAGCCCGTCATTTTGCTCGTCGAACTGCCTCGGTCGCCAAGGAGACTTCCAACCGAGTGAATACCGAGGGTCTGACCCACAATACTGAAAACACTTCTTCGGTTGATCCGGTCAATTCCCTTATAGAGACCCAAGGAGGAAGTCAGGATCGCGCGGTCGCCGTGCGTGACGCAGCGGGCCTGGTTGGCGTCACTGATCAGCAGATGCGGAGTCTGATTACTCTTCAGAGAAAGATGCAAAGGCAGCAGGCCATTGTGCAAGCGTCGACGGTCTGGGCAGATGAAAAGGGTGGGAGACATCAAAAGCACTACAAGGTAAAGATGAATTTACGCGCTGGCTGAATTCTCAACATCATTACACTTTCTTCGTCTCGCGTTCTATAGCAAAAAGGATGCATAGATATAATCATTATGGTCTTAACTTTCTCGTCTCTCATCATTATCATCAAAATTAGGTTTCTTTGACTTTGGTTCAAAGAGTACTGACTATGTGGACGAAACCTGCCGGTCCAACAAGGCCGAACGGGTGATGTTCATAGCCATTGCCTGCCTCGCGATGGGTTGTTCAGAAACAAGAACTGAAGAGTAGGTGGTGGATAGAGCAGCAAAATTCAAGTTCTGTATTCAATCGCACATACAGTCAGCGCGCTTAGTTCGAGCATAGAGCAATCATTGCTCGTCCTAGCACAATCCGCAACATCTCGACAAAGACTGTGCTGATTTTAACAAAAGCTAGCTCAGAATACCTACAATTGATCTGAAAATACTCTTTGTCTCAAAGAAATGGTGGGTAGGGGAGTGGAACAAAGAAAAGGGGGCAAGCGACGAATTGAACGCCAGACCTCTCTGCTTGAGCCGCAGGTTTGAGCATTGACAGAGCGAAAAGGTATCATCCAATCTTGTGTAATATCTTGCCACAAGCACATATATGCTTGTCGGCTCCGTTTCCAGACCCGATCACTTGCTGTTTTGACCCGTACCTTTTGATCATACTCACGTTTGCAAGCCGTGTAGGACGTCGAGTAATGGTAAGATAAGGAAAATCGGCTTTTTCAATGCTCTTCGACGCTGCTGCTTTTACGCTCGCTTTGTAGTACACGATAAACAGTCTTAAAGATTGCGCATACAATATCTCCTCTCCCCCAAGCTAGCTTCTGTATCCTGGTCCTCTAGCCGCTAACATTACGTAGAGGAAAGGCGTCAACGGCACTAATATATGTGCTCACTTCCAGCATTTCCGTTTTACCTGTAGCAACTCTCTAAAGACTGTCTGCTACACGCTAGTTTCCTTCTTTCGCCGCTTCAGTCTCCCGCTAGGGTCGCGGCTTCGCACTCTGGTTCGACAAGTCACTAGCTGCCTGTCCGGATCTGAGGATGTCATAATCATTGGTGATAATTATTTGCATCGATCTAATATGACCGCTTAGTCTCGGTGAATGGGATATGTGCCCGTTAAAATAGACTGGACTGCGGTTATGCGCAGACCAGAGTAATTTCATTCAGAGTACATGCAAAGCATGAACACATGCCTCTTTCAGGTTTAGCGTCCTCTGCTTAGAGGGGAGTACATCATCTTCAGCTTTATCTGGTCTTTCCCCGCTCCTCGTCCGACTTCATCCAAGCTTGAGCTATGTCAGGAGAAACTTCAAGAGCTCCCGCAACCCCTGAGAAGAATGTACCCGCTGCTGCAGAAGACCGTGTGTTTGGAAAAACGATCGGAGTCGGTCAAGAGAAGCTGGGTTTCGAAGCTTTATTTCCTCAACACTCAGAGGAGTCCTATACGCAAGAAGTCCAAGATCAGAGCACGACGGTGGTGTGTGCTCACCAGCGATTTCCGCCTGGCCATGTAGAATTCGAGCACACACGAAACCTAGGTTCCAGCAGGTTTTCTCGAGTCGACGAGAACAAACCAATAAATGGAATTACACTTTCAGGCAATGTCTATGCGCGGAAGGTGTTCTCGATCCCACACATCGAACCGGCAGTGGTTCCTTGGCCAACACAAAACGCCTGAACGTTGCGAGAAACCTTCATCACACCCATCTAATCACGACGGGGATGACATATGAAGTGGATGACCGTGATCAAAGCCTCGATTACGGTATTCTAATGAGCCCGGTGGCGGATTGCACGCTTCAGGATTATCTAAATCGGGTGGGAAGCTCTAGGCCAGTTCGCGTTATCTCTGACATAGTACAAGAGTGATTTGGATGTCTCACAAGTGGCTTGAGCCATGTCCATGCTAAAGGCATTATTCATAAGGACATCAAGCTTACGAGCATAGTTGTGAAGGATGGGAAACTCTTCTGGACTGAGTTTGCCATCTCTAACCATTTCAGCCAGTTCAATCCGCCGATTTAAAAGAGCCTTGAGTGTTCCCAACGTGAGATTGAGCACAATTGGGCACCCTAATATGATATGCGGTCAAATGCAACCTCAAAGACAGACATCTTCTCGCTAGGTTGCATATTTCTAGAAATTCTGACCGTGGCAGCTGGCATCTCAGTCGAGGACATAAATGACAGTACAAATGGTGCCGCTATCCGACCATACGCATTGCACCAAAGTGCCGTGGTTGAATGGCTCGCGAAGCTCCAAAAGCACCTTTCGTTACCATTTTTCCAAGAGTTCATTCCTCACTGTGAGACAATGCTCCAACACGACCCGTGTGCGCGGCCATCAGCCTTCATGATAGCGAAGTCATTAGTGGACATTGAAGAAAGTATTGGTGGGAGAACAGCAGGCCAAGCTGGGCGCCCCTGCCTGATGCCATGGCGAGGCAGAGATGACAAAGACTATGAATTACAAATGTAAGCCGCAAAGATCCTAGACGAACTCCGTCATTGAACCTTAGTAGCACTAGCAGTAAGCTGAATAGTTTGTTGAGATCTTCGGATGTCCCACGGGGCAAAGGACTTGAGTTTCCCAAGGACTTGTAAGTCGTTGGTTGCTTTTGAGAAGGTTGCTGAACTCTTTTCGCAGATTGTTTCAGGCAGACGACAACTCTTGTGGGGTTTGTCGAGAGCCCTGTGGCAATTGGATCGACCTGATGTGTCATTTCGCAACTAGCCACATCGGTTCGGCAGTGCGGATCTAAGATCTGTCAGGAAATGAGTGAGAAAAGGTCAGAAAGCCTGCATTTACGGATGACGTTGAGGAAGACGATTGCTGGAGAAAAGTTTACATGTCCTAGTTTCCTTAGACAAAAGCCCAATACAAAGGTTAGTGAGATTTACAAATGACAGACGAACTCTGGCAAAATCTTCCGTTTAGTAGTCATGATAAGTTCCAGCTATCGAGGTTCGACCACTGTGTTATTGAGATATTACAATGCTCTACTAATTATTGAACTTCATCCTTTTGGCTTAGTTGGATTTCCAACGTATAACCCATCACCAAAATTGACCTCTCGAAATTCCAATTCCGTTTCGAGACCTAAGTATTTGCTGTTTTAGCCTGAGCGATAACTAAACTATCCTGAGTTGTCGATGTGCAAGCCTATTCAAAGCTTTTACGTGCCTGAGCAATCGGCCCCCCCTCGTTGTCAAGAACCCAGGTTGTGGTCCCAGGATGGCCAAATTCCGGGTGGCTCCCACTACGAGGAGCTGCTAGGCTTGGATCCTCTGGTCCCCCGTTTTAGGCTCTCAAGACCCTCGATATCGAAATGCCCAGACCAGGAGATATTTAGGCAGCACACTCTTTTACTTAGCAGTAAACTTTCTCCAATTTCAACAAGGACGACTGTCTGATCATAGCTGTCGCTGAAGGGACCTATTAAACCGATGAGGGGTATGTGTCCAGAGGTACTATCCCCGACGCCAATGTAGCTCCGTTATCTGCCCTGGAGCTAGGTTGTCATTAGCGGTTGCGCGCTAGAAGCTGGGGACATAGTACCAAAATATTTCGGTTCTTCGAATGATGTTTGATCTTCTTAAGAAATATAGTCGTGAAAAGGTGTATCTTGTGCAAGATTCTTGAAATAGGAGTCGCTGAGCGACGGACCAGATCAACAGCACGTGATGGCTGCCAGGATGGGAATAGATTTGTACCGGAGATCGGAAAACAAATACCTAGGCGATGTTGGTTTTGACGGTGATGAGCTCGTGCCTGGTGGTATCGCTTTGCCGGTTTAGAAGTAGTATCCACAAGGGTTCCGATCAAAAAAATTTTGATGAAACAAAGCTTCTTCAATCTGCAGACAATCGTCTTGAAGTCTTGGTTTGATTCTCGATTCAGATAAGGCAACCGGACGACGTGCAGGTCCGGCGTTCTCTGCACCGTGACTTAGCAATTCTAGACTCTTCCTCCGCTCCCTAAACAATGCACCTCAAGCAAAGGCGAACAGTGTTTCCATTGAGAATAGGCTCAACGACGTGCAGACACGGGCTTGGTCCAGCAAGCTGATCTGAATAACACGCGTCAAACACGTCCGGTATTGCTTGACTTAGACCTGAGATTGGCTTCATTGTTGGGTAAGTATTCAGCCCCTCGTCTCTTGGACAGCATTTAGCCCCTGTGTCCCCAATAGCGTATGGCTCCTGCGGGTTCCTGATTCACTGCTAGGCGCAGTGCTCCGTTGGGTCGCTGATTCACTCGACAGTTCTACATGCGGTGTTGAGTCCATTTCGACGAAACCAGCGGCCGGCCGCTGGTATGAGTCTTTTTCGATGGGGCGAGGTATCCTGTACTTAGAACTTTTCGGGCTGGAGTCGCGGTTCTTTCTGCAACGCAAAAGCAAAATTACTATCACTGTTATTGCTGCTAGGCCTCCAAGCCCAGCACCTACACTGATTCCGGCTTTTGCACCGATGCTCAGTCCATTTGAATTGTTGCTTGAGGCGACCGCAGTAGGTGACGAGAAAGGTACTGACGATGAAGGCGAGGACGATAAAAGTGAGGACGATGAAGAAGAATCCGACGTGGTGTGAGATTCGGAGACAAACGTTGTGGAACTCGTAGAGAATGTAGAAGGCGAGGGAGTTGAAACAAATGATCCTAGCATCGAGGAAGAACTTGACGCTGATATTGTTGAGAGATCTGATGGTGCCGGAGCCAGAAATGTCTCCGTAGTAGGTTTGTCACAAGAAGTGTTGCCGTTTGCGTCTGCGCCGCAACACGCCCAAACACGGCTCGTATAATTATAGACTGCATCCGGCGGGTGATCAAGATTTAAATCCGCTATGCGTCAAAGCCACAACGTCAGTATTTCCTGAATATTAGTCAACTCACAGGATTTCGCACGTACTGCATGCTTTAGGACAAGCTGAATTTGAGAAAGTAGGGTCGGTACATGCGCCAATGTAGTATGAGCTGTAAGAACCTGTGCCAGGTGGGCCATGTGTAAAATGACAAAGCCCGTTGGAGAGGCAAATATCTCCTTGCTGGCAGCACCCAAGGCCGGAGGGACAAGGCACTATGAGGGTGCCAGCACTAATAATGGTTGAAGTTGTGCCAATATAGCCATAGCACTGTGCCATGACGAGGTTTGTAGAATCGTTCAAAGAAGACCCGGGCAAGAGAGAGAAAGCGAAAACAACAAATCAAAGAATACGGTCTATCGTAAGACCATGCTGATTCTGGAGTGGGCTTGTCGAGGTTGTGGGGTCCGCGTGCCGCTGCGAACTATCGTTTG
Organism: Pyrenula massariospora; assembly: GCA_021030905.1. Taxonomy (NCBI): domain Eukaryota; kingdom Fungi; phylum Ascomycota; class Eurotiomycetes; order Pyrenulales; family Pyrenulaceae; genus Pyrenula; species Pyrenula massariospora. The sequence continues at coordinate 695,282 of JAGFMI010000013.1, forward strand.
TTCTGGTCTTTAGCCAAAGCACTTCCAATGCCACTAACATATATGAAATGGAACATATGACTGCCAGCGAGACAGGGTTCTCCTGAGGCTCTGCATTGAGTAATGGCATGTGATAGCGTATGGTCACTACGCAAGGGAGCTGATGGCCAATCTTCATCTGATAAGCCGTACAATGGGGGCCAGTCAGCCAAGTTTCTCTGTCGAGGAAGCCTGTAGATCTTCAGCCTCATGATGTGATACGTGTCCTGTGAAGATCGTTGATTGGCCACTTCCCCTGCATGAGAGGCGAAAGAAGATTAAATTTGCCAACAATTCGGAACGCCGGCACTCTTGGAGCCGATTTGAGGATCGTCCATTAGCGATGGTACCCCGGGAGACGATTCCGCCTTACAACCCGCAAAACAGGACTTACATGAAGCGGAGCAGATGCTATCGATCGGCGGAAGTCCTAGGAGTGTGCAAGGAAGTTCGCATGATGAAAAGGCAATCCTGGAGGAGGCAGCCGACAAGGCCAGCCTTAATTCGAAAATTTCGCCTAAGACAGAGCCATTTGACGACAATCCCGAAGGACTGAGCTGCTCAGGGAAGCAGTAGGAGTCGTGGCCGTGCAACCTAACTGGGGCTGGGCCGAAGTTGAGCCGAACCCTAAGTTGGCACGGTTGGCTGGCACAAAGGGGGCCCGGGGGATGGGCCCGATCAGGAAGAGGAGTTGAGGCCGGTCAGTGCCCTGCCGCATAGATGAGCGAGCTACTAAATTCATTAGCATGAGTAAGCTGAAGCTCTTTGAGATGCTATCTTGACAACTTGGATCATGGAGGATAAGTAATGCCAGTGACGTTGTGGGCGGTTGGTGACCGCGAGTCAGTACCATGCTTGTGGCGTTCTGCGCTCTCTAGTAGGTTCTCGTATTTCGCGCATTTTTTGCCATTGAGCTACACTGGATGAAATGTGGTCAGGCATTTGAAACGTTAAATCTATGACGCGAATTCTAGATCGTGGCAAATACCGCCTTCTTTGAGCCCGGGTTTCTGAGAGATGGCCTTGGTATTCGAAGACCTTTCCGTTCTCGATAAGGCTGCCTTTCATCCATCCAAAGAAACATTACGAATGCGAAAAGTACCCAGAATACCGGTACTCAATCCCCCCTAGTCATTACAACGTTATTTTCAGTCTGCAGCAACAACGGCAAACCATGTCTCAAGAAAGCCATCCGCCGCCACTGACCCTCAACGCAACCGCCCCGCACACCGCAACCGCCATCATCCTCCATGGCATGGGCGACACCGCTCAGTCCTGGCACAAGCATGTCATCAACTGGAACTGGCCGACCCGCTTCCCCCACATCCGGTTCATCTTTCCCCAAGCCCCCGTACGGGACCTCGCTCTCGTGCCCGGCTCCCGCATGTCCAGCTGGTTCGACGTGCTATCCACGAACGATGTCCGCGGCGGCACCCACGACGAGGTGGGTATGGCATGTTCGAGGCTCTACCTGGAGAATCTTGTTCGAGAGGAGATCGAGAAGAGGCTCATCCCCGCAGATAGGATTCTTCTCGGAGGCTTCTCACAGGGTGGTGCTATAGCGCTTCTGGCGGGGATCTCCATGCCGTGGACACTGGGCGGTGTGTTCTCGCTGTGTGGATATCTACCCATGATACCGAGGGTTCTGGAGATGGCGGCGTTGACTGACGAAGGGAGAGCGGAAGGGGTAGGGGGAATAATGACAGCGGAACAAAGACCGGCGCAGGCTATTTTTATGGGGAATGGGACGAACGATCCCACCGTAAAGTTCCCTTGGGGACAATGGAGTGCGAACGCGCTGAAGGTCATGGGTTTCATTGTTGACTTTCGCTCCTATTTGTGAGGAACAGGGTTATTTTGTATCATATTGGAATTCGTATGGAGCCTTGCTAACTGGTGAAATAGACGTCAAGGACATTGCATGCATCCAAAAGTTCGAGCAGAAATTGCAGAGTGGTTGGATCTTCGCCTCTCCCAGTCGGAGGACGAGGAGTGGTCTACCGTCAGCAGATTCGACGAAAAATCATGAATTGTCTGCTCTGGTTATAAGAGTGCAATCAAGTCATCAGTTTAGAGGGTTGGATGTATCTCTCAGAAGATTTTGAGATTCATGAATGCTCGAACGAGCGCCTGGCCACCCCGCTGTAACTGGACGAGTGGTCTCAAAGTTGTAGGTAATGGCCGGGACAAGATCCTCATTGGATAGTCTAAACTCAAAAACTCAGAGCACCTGAATTACACGGCCAATCTTGTCAAGACCAAGTACCAGAAATTCTGAGCGACCCCACCATCGGCGTCGACGGCCGCCCGCATGATAACCAGGCTTGCCGAAATCTCTGATATCCAGTTCCGCCCTCCCCAAGCGAGTCTGCCATTCCAAACTACAAAATAACACATTTTCCCTGCTGCGCCGCTTGGACCGTCCCCCCAACAATCGCAACAGCATGAACACCAATGTTGATCGCAGCTCCGACCGCGCCCTGCGGACCCAGATTTTGCGCCAGCCAAGCCTTATTCGCATCCGTGTTCGGCATGTCGTACGCCTCGTCGAGGTGGATAGTCATCATGTTCGTCACCGGCGCATGCGAGACGGTCGCCACCTGCTCCGTGAGCTTCGCGTCCGCCTGCTCCACCGTGTCGGCCTCGGCGTGGACCTGGCTGTGCGGGGCCCCGATTGCGAACAGAAGCGCGAGCTGGCCGTCGAGCGTGTTGATCTCGTGCTGGATGGAGCAGGAGGAGGTGGAGTAGTCACCGTTGACGTCGGGGAGCTCTGCGTCTAGGATCCGGCCATCGGGGGAGAGGGTGATGGAGCGAGCTGCTGAGGAGAAGTTGGTGGCGCCGAGGGAGAGAGCGCCGTTGACGTTGCCGAGGATGGAGTCTAGGTCGATGCTGGCGGTCTGCGTGCGCTGGGAGTCATTTTCGGCAGCGGTGATGTGGAGGATGTGGTTAGATTCGAGGGAGGTGCTAGTTATTGAGCAGTCTGAGGGAGCTGGTTGGGGCATGATGGGTGACGTTGATTGAGAATAATTTTCCAAGTTGACTCTTACCGGGGAGGAGAGGAAATGGAGGCAAACCGCAAAGGGCTGAATGCACCCATTTTAATCTTGACTCAGGTCGCGCCACAGCATTCTCGCCATATGCTTGAGTCAGTCAAGTGCGTCCCCTCTAAGACCTGTGTTGCCGCCGAAAGTGCCTGGCCAGATCATAGGAAGCCAATTAGGAAATCTGACTGGGGAGGATCTTCGTCCAAAATGAGGATACTATTCACAGAAGTAGACTAGCTCGTATCTTTGGAAAAGCCGATCTGGACACGATGGAACAAGTCTCGATCATCAAGTTTCTAAAAGCAGCTAGTCGACAGATCATTTCGTGTGACACCCCATATTTCACACAAGACGGCCCGGGCCGGCATCAACTTTGCCTATCCTATTGGCGGACATTGGGAGGAGACGAGTCAGTGGCGCTTTGCTAGAGAGTTGCTTGACCAGCACAAGATGCCCTCTTGATCACGTCGCATCGTATTGGGTTTGTGGCTGGCTGAGGCGAGAGTCATGTGGAGAAAGTCGGTGTAAAGCTCGGGCAAAGGTTCGGTGGGGACACTTAATTTGGATTTGGAACGAAGGGTTCGAGGCCTTTGCTCACAAGCTTGTCTAGCTCTCTACAATAATGCCTCTGAACTTCCAAGACGCGCTTTCATTCCAGGAAGTCGATGAAAATGGGTAAAATGCAAGTTTCTTGCGACATGGTCGCGGTGGTTCACCTCATGCCTGCCACGGCCGCAATTGCTCGACGGATTTCCGATCCCGGCATTGGTCCTGTCTTAATAGGTCCTGCTTCATACAATGGGCGTTGTTCAAAGTCCATACATGATAATGGAGGTTCTTTGAACAAATTGCCGACCAAGTTGGACTATAGCATTATCCGTGAACCAAGCAAATTCCACAGTGATGATAATTAAGTCACATATTAGATGAACAGGGATAGAATTTGCTAGGGAGCCGCAACACCAGCCGCCGATGAGATGTTACCAATCCCAGGCCCATGCTCTCTAACCCTCAGCCTCAGCCCCTCCACGCTTTTCGAAACCTCTCGGCTACCCTGTCCTCGCAACCCTTGCACCTTTTCGATCAGCTTATCCTCTTCACCGATCTCACCTTCACGACAATTCGCCACAAAATCAAGGACCGGCCATGTCGTCGTCTTTGGCATGCTGGCCGTGGAACGAACGAAACTGCCCGCGACGAGAACGCCGAGACACGTTAGAAGAACCAGCCCGCCTACGCCGGTGTACAGCCATACAGTCCAGGGTGCGACGGAGATGTGATAAACGGGGCTCGAGAGCGCGGCGTCGACATATAGCTCCGATGGTACGCTCTTAATGATTGATGTTGGCAGGGGGCCCTGGTCGGATGTGTACGAGGAGGTGTAGAGTGGAGTGAAGTAGTACAGTGGCAGCGCGACGAGGTTGCGCAGGTTGGACGCTGCGGCGGAGAAAGCAACAGAAGATGTCTCAGCGAAGATCAATTTGTTAGATAGGTACGAGATGAATGAATAACCCGGGGTGTTACAGCTGAAGCCAAGGGAGCTGTCAACGAAGCTGGCGTTGTACACGGTGAGTAAGTCGGTGGCAGAGATTGTGTTAATAAGCGATGGGGGAGATAGGTGAGAAATAGAGAGTATGGATTCGTTGTAGCGTGCATAGTGTACCGTCGCGTGCCTCCGATAAGCCGTCATGGCGGTCGTCCAGCCGGTTGAGGCCTGCCAGGTCGTGTCATTGATGCAGGAACCCTGGACGGCCATGGGACAGTGCACTAGTTCTATTTACATGGTTCAGAACAAGAACGCATGCCAGTAGCTTAATCGTGTGAGAGATTTACTTACTCGTGTAGATAGCATTTTCATCTGATTTAGTTACGCAAATCTGGACTGCAGAGCTCTCGTCTCCATATACAACGCAATCCTTGGTCCCATCGAAGCGGGCATTTCCTTCCAGTTCTGCGAACGAAAAGTCTAGGTGAAGTCCTTGGACATTGTAAATAGTATACGCAGTCTTGCTAGTATCATTCATGTTTTTGCTTGGCCAAGGAGTAACTAGCTCCAACCCTCCAGGAACGAAATACGACGCTCTGCATACATCAGTACTTCTCAGAGGATGATCGGAGCGGCAGATAGAGGTGCCACGCACGACGGGCTCTACGCTCCAAGCTTTGGCTGTATTAGTGAGGAAATGATTGATGTCGGTCTGAAACTGGATGGCTGCTGTTGAGCCGGCCTCGGTGACCCAGGAAGCATTGAAATCGCCGACGCCTGCGGAGATACGAAAGGGTGGCTCGGAGACAAACTGAAGACTGCCAGATACGTTGCCTATAATACTGAGTAAGTATTGCATCTATGCCCCAGCAAAGTGTACTGGGATCTCGATATGAATGATAGAAACCAGGAAAGCAACGTAAGCGAAGAAGCCGGAAGACTCAACTAAGTAGGATTATAGACAGTGTGGAAACGAAGAGCACAAAGATTAGTCTTCGTCATATGTCAGCTTCGCTTGTCACTGTAAGGGCTGAGATAGGTTACCTGATAGCGCTGAACCATCGAACAGCCTTCCGTCTCGAGAAAATGAGGATGACAAGTCCCCATTTCGATGTGCCCTGATTCAAGGCAAGGAAGTCTAACAACGCAATACCACTTTTTGTGGAGAGGAGCATCCACTTCAAGCTGTCCATCGCTTCTTCGATCATTCCTCCCATCCCAATTTTCGCTACCTCGGATAAAAGTGTCAAGACGAAGATGGTGTTGCTGGCAGACTTTACGGTAAGACCGGTTCGCAACAGCTGTGTGGTGCTAAAAGCATATATGATAGTGAGAACAAATAGAAAAGTACCGGTCAAGTTGGAGAGCCATGCCAAGAGTGTCCGGTATATCGGATGACTTTTCTGTATTTGTATCCATCTGAACCATTGGTGACTATTTTTTGGTGGAGTTGAGCTGGCTGGAGATGAAGGAGGCCCGCTTGTCTGACCATTAGGTTGGGCCGCATTAGGAATAATATTTGCTGCGCTGCTTCCTGGAGTCGTCGGTGCTTGAGAACTCTGGATTGAGGCAGTTGAAGTCTCTGACTGCTGGACAGAGGAAGCATTTGCTGATGAAGAGGGTTGCTGATTGTGATTTGCACTCGTGTCGTAGGACGAGTTTCCAGCAGGTCCCACGCTTTGAAGTTCGACCTCGGCCTCTGAAGGAGGTACGGACATGATCGCGACGACGTGATTCCATCTTCACTACTGATTCTCCTCCAGCACCGGTTGTAGTTAAATGTTTCTGGATTTTGGGTGATCTCGGGATTGGTGGTTATGCTCGAGTGACCATTAAGCCCTTTTTCAGCTGCCCAGGCTCTACGAAATTGGCGTGAAGCCACTAAAATTTCTCTAAGCCAATCCTCTGCGATGCCACTGACAATCATTGTTTTTTCTTCCCAAGACTTCTAAATCTAGCTGCCGACGTGATCTCTGCTCCCTGCAATGTTCTCAATCGAGATTCTCTAAAGACGAGTCTCGACTTCCACATTCTGTGAGGCTTTCAGCCCTCTCGTTCCTGATCTGGCATCGATGAGCCTTTGCAAATCGGACGCGTATTCTGCTCGTTTCTTTTAGCCTCTTCTGGACGAGGCTTCAAGATACTTATCATGCTTGCCAAGCTGTGGCGGCTTTCAGTGCGGATTTGCATTTCTTTTGCGCCGCGATGAAGCTGCGGAGAAAACGTGAGCATCGCTCAAAACCTACCGTTGGAGAATCGATAAAGGCGCAGCTCGTGCACCGCAGTTAAATCAAGCTACAAGTATGCGCATATATTTTTTCTGAGATCTCTTAATATATTGCGTAAGCACTGGTGACTGGAAGATCGACATAATGCGGTTCTACTACCGCATTTTCTCTCTCTTGACAATGCTTTCAAGTATCCTTACTTACACGAAATATTCTTATGCTAAACCCAGCCAAAAGCGAGGGTATGACTTTCCTACTTCTATTCTTACCCGGAACCTATCTATCAGCAGCTTACAAGCTCACGTTAACAGAATCGAGACATGCACGGATGTCAGCTGCGTAAACTCCTACATCGATGAGTTCACGTCTACTGGCCTCGATGCGTCCTCGCTGGACTTGACATCCATCGCCTCCGAGATCAACAGCCTTCAATCCGGGTTAACCTCATATGGCGTCACTTTAACATCCACCCTTTCCGTCCCTAGTCCGGTGAATCCTACGGACGCTAGTCGCCCGACCGTCACGTACAGTAGCTACAGTGGACCGTACGTATCGGATATTGTTAGCAGCTATAGCCACTATACGGAAACGAGAACAGCGATTGGGTCGAGCAGTGGAAGTGGAGGCTTCACATTTAATACAGAGAGCTTTCAGGCAACGAGGTCGGATGACACGAGCACCTCTGTGATCACCACGACTGCCTCGCCTTCCACAGGTATGTATTTCGAATTAAAGGCATTCTCTTGAATTTGCGGAAGTGAAAAGCCTCTGCAACTATATGATGCCCTCATTACCTCTGACATCTCTTTCTACACACACGGTCTCCAAGCACGACACCAGTTCTGGCGCGTGTCCTATGGTTGAAATGGTGCTAACTTCAAAAGACAGTATTACATCGACGCAAAACGCTCTCACTACAGTCGTTGGCTCTGCGGATACTTCCGCCACAGATTTTTCTAGCACAGACGCCTCGACGGCCGGTCCTTCCACCTCAACCTCGACAGATCACGCCGCTATAGGTAAAATTAACACGCAGAACTGGGCATTGGGATTAGTAATAGGGTTTTTGGGACTTTGGGGTCTGTGAAGTGGAAGATATTCCAGTTTTGGTAATTATTCTTCGTTATTATGATACCATAGAGTTGTATGAAATAGCTATAGTAATGAGATTGACATGCTGTTAAAGTCCTTGCTTCGTTCGACTTGTTCAGACCAAGATATCGATCTGTGCGTCGCTTGTGTGACGACTGCGTTTGTTAGGGAATTATGATAACAAACATACCGGAAACCTGCAAAAGGATCGATGATCAAGCTTTTGACCAGCTATCAGGGATTTAGATCGACTTTTGACCGCCCCCACTTTATACAAGATAGATGAGCTTTGAAGTGTCTTCTGAGCCCCAGGTGTCTAATGATACAAGACCCATACCAATCCGCTGAAAAACCATTGCGTCAGAATCTAAGGCTTCTAAGAGCAGAATCAGGTCCCAGCGCGTATCAGTGGGTATATCCGTGTGGCTCATCAAACGCAAACAGTAGGTATCGCGAGGCTGAAGAGGAATGTCAAGCATCGCCCAGCCCGAGCAGTCTTCCTTGCTTTTCGCACTAGGGTTCATAAGATGATAGAAAGGTGCGTCGGTGCGGCGCAGTGCAAAAGCATGATACAACAATGGGAATTTTTTTGACCATTGCTTCCGGTGGGACATTCTTTCACAAGTCATACGCTTTGCCATTGTTGTGATTACCAGCCTGCCTGAACTTTCGAGAAAAAGGTCAACCACGGCCTTTTCCGGATGGAAAGTGAGAGGCCAAAAAGAAACCCCACCCTTAACGGCGGCCCAACTCCAAGACGGCACATTCGTCAAATGATCGTTTCGAGATGTTACTTGATTTGGAGTCCAGAATAGCTCTAGCGGCAAATCTTTTATCCACATACCCACATGATACTGACCATAAACACCTTTCTGCATCTCATTAGCAATACCTTGAATCGCGATCAATCTATCCGATTCGAAGGTCAATTTGGTGAGCGAGTAATTTTCGATGAACGACTTCCAATGAAACTCGTTCTGTACGTCGTATTTCTCTCCAGTATCAGAGATTCCACAAGAGCCGTGTTTGCACGTCCAGCTCAGGCCCTCCTTCATAAAATGCAAAGTCCTACGCGAGAGCCTCCACTCTTGCGTAACCCAGGCTCTTTCCCTAAGTGGTCCCTTGAATGGAGATGCATTCCCGGAGCTTGAAGAAACATAGAGCGACTCGGTTGTAGTCCCAGATTCCGATGCATATGGAAGTTGGACGATCGTGCTGTCCTTGCGGTTGATAAAGGAGAAGAAACACCCTTCAGTTGGATCAATTGCACCTGATGCAGCAACAGTAAGTCGTGCCCTCTCGTAGATAACTCCCATGTATGAGGACTCGCGCTCCCAGTCGTCGTGGTCATCCTGCACAATGCACAATGAGTCGATCCATAAGTATCGAATACCCAGATGCCTAGTCACTGTAATGACGTCTTTGAGAACTTTCGGCATTTGCTCGTACGGGATGCCATCGATATGACTTTGGAGATTTCCTGTCGTGGTTTTGGGCGGATGCTTATCAGGGGAGCCCCAACAATAACTGAGAGCAACGTAATGACCGGTCCCGCCATGCGTCACAACAACCTTTGGCTCGGCATCTTCGTTCGCCGGTGAACCCAAATCAATGACTCGAGTTGGCAGTGGTGGCTCGGTCGACTCGTCATCGATCGTGATTCCTGACAGGCCTACTTTGCACTCATTATGAACGGAAAGGCAGGTTTGTAGCCAGTCCTGCACCAGCGCAAAAGCTTCCTGAGAGTCACTGCTAGTAAGTGGTTTCTTGTCGCAAATATTTCCAGAGAGCGCTGCAGGACTACCTATGTGACATTAGCTTAATCTGGAAGACTTAACGAGATTCAAAAGATAACGAGACCTTGCTCTGCCCATATAGACAACAATATGGTGTGAGATTTGGGCCAACGAGGCGTTGGCACATGTACAGATAACTCGTACAGGCATGATCGAGCCTGATCGGGATGTCTTCCACAACACTTCAACCGTGATATTAAAATTGGCTGGTCCTTGCAGTACGAGCCCACAAAAGTTATGAGAGTGCGCTCCTCTGAATTTTTGAGATGCTTCTCGAATAGTTTCACAAGGTTCTGTCGAATTAAGGAACAAAATTCACATTTTCGAGCGGTGAGGATGACATATAGAGCACTTGGTAGATAGGACACATCCTCTGATTTTGAGGATAATTGCCTCCTCCATGAGGGAGTTGTGTTCTTCTTGAAGAGGAGCTTTGCCAAGCGATCGCAGTGACCGCAAAGAGGCATACTCGCCGTGGCGCCGAATTTATATATGGGTCTCGAAGGAAACAAGCATGGCGATTGCAAAAAGTGGTCTAGACATTGAAGACCAAATTTGGCTAAGCCGAAGATGGGTGCGTGGCCGAGAATGCGGCCTTGTCATGCAGCGCTCGCATTATTCATATCGTCCACAGAAATAAAATAAACCATTGCGCTGCGAGTGCAGCTATTGCGTGAGAATATTTACTTCATAGTTTATTTAAAAGTAATGAAAGTCACTTGGCGCAAGATGAAGGTGGACGGAACGACCAGTTGGGTGCTGGCAAGATAGCGCTAACTCTTATAGGAAAGGTCTTTTAGAAGCAGCGTCGATGGGGCCTGTGGACACTGCGCTCGGAAAGCTGTTCAAAACCGTACTTCCCAATGCAACACATGCACAGTGTCATATCTAGAGACTTCTTGCGAGAGAAGTCGCGAAATAGTTGGCATGTGCTTATCCCTTAAGGTTCAGTAGGCTCCGGGGAACGATCTTGTAAGAAAGGCCCTCGATGAAGAGTGGCGAGAGCTGCAAGTCCCGTGAAAAGAAGATACCTCGGAGATCTTACATACAATGCATTGATGGCTCCTTCTTGTCTCTTCAGCATTTGTTAACAACGTGGTTGAGCAGTACAAACGATCTGCAGGGTCAAAAGGCACCTAATCTAATCACTTTAACCTGGATACTTGCTAGCATTATCGGCTACGTATTTAAGCTGCATATAGGAGCAGCGGAAAACTTGGAGAGGGATAAGAAGAATGTACTGCTCAACTTGTGGAAGTATGAACATGCTCGCTGATCCAATAGCAAAGGGATACTAAGAACGGAGGCGTGCAAGGATCGACCGCTGTGATAGGAAATGTATGGCCATTTAGTTATGAGGGGTTGAGGCTAAGGGCATTAGGTATATAGTGAAGTTAGGAGGATATTTGAGCACGGTTATGAGGTACGAATTGAGCGATAAGAGTGTGCATTCTTGGGACTTAGGAAGGCAGCAATGATTTATAGGATCTATGGATATGTACGTTACCATTGTCAAAATGAAGAGACTTTGGAATTGAATAGTCTAAAGACTTTAAGAATGAGAGACCATAAGATTTATTACTAAGAGGTGGTTGATGTTTAGTAGTTGGAATACATTGATGAGAAGAAATGAAAAGCCTCGATAATATTTTGCAAGCATGAGCAGTGCTCCTTCGAGGCATTTCCTAGCCTCTACTCTGTTTTGTAACAACCCTATCGGAAAATCAGCTCTTAACCATTGGGCTGAGCATAAGAAGCGAAGGACTTAGGTACGCGATGCTGGGGTCTCCTTCCTGAGCATTCCTTGGACATGTCGTCTTTTACCTCTTCTCAAAGCCACATGGACTGAGGAGAATGCGATCACTTTTCATGGACCGCCTACACCTGCGGACGGCCTCTCATTGTCTAGACCCAATGAGCCCATCAAGAATAAGCTTTCCTTACCGCTAATGCCTAATCATAGTATAATCAAAGAGAGGCTCGAGAAAGACATGGAGTGAGACGGAAACCGCCACCACCTGTTTCAGGACCAACAAATTGGACCGGCAGATGCAAAAGCCTCCAACGATGAAATAAAGCAAGTTTTAATTGTGCAAGTTGAGCTTTCAGAGCAGATTCAGGGTGTATGAGATACTTCTGGGCACTCTCTGACTTGGGATTATTAGCCGAATATGTGCGACCAGACTGCCTGCCAGCAGAGTACCCATGAGAAGAAAGCGTGAACAGTGGGAAGAGCCAACAGAGACAACGACCTTTTTCTTAAGTAGTTCATAATTCTCCCAAATACATACAGCGAAACAACGATTCCAATACTAAGGCGTTCACTGACGTAAATAGCGAGAGATCAGCCCCTACCACGACGCCAGTGATGCAAACTCTCGCTTAGATAGCAATGCCGCGGAGATGTTGCTTTAGGATGGGCCAGGCTCATGCTAGAGGCTCTTTGACGCGTCAGCTATTCTGATGATCAGCGCATTTAGATGCGGCCGGATTTGGGGTCTGTCGATAACATAAGTGTGGGCAGTTGGTAGGTGCGCGAAGGATCGACATTCGGGGTCTGGGTCCGGTACCAGCAGAATGGTAGATGCCGATGGTGTACGGTATTCCGGGTCAAGCAAGCGGGAAGAAGCTCAATTGCCCCTGTTTAAGGTAGACTATACGAAGGAATTCACAAAAAAGAAAAAGCTTCTACCGACGTCTGTCAAGCTTCCGTTGGAGGCGTGGTAACGGGTTGCAACTTATCGGGCCGCGTTGTTTGGCGGTCAACATCCTAGCGTCCCTATTTTGTTCGCGAAAACTACTCTAAAGAGGCACATATCGCGATTGACTAACGAGGTTGCGGTTCAAGACCTAGGTCTGGGTTGGTGTTGACGGCAAGGTGGCAATGATTGCGGTCGCTCAAAGGTCCAACGCTGGGATAGAGACGTAATAATACCGTACGTATGAAACCCTTTCGGTAACAGATGGAACAGGCAATTTTACAAGTTCGGCACGTCCCGCGGTCGGCCGAGCTGTAGCCAGAAAGTGCACGACGTGGAAATAGCACAGCCCTCCCCACAAAAGCTTAAAACAAACAACTCGTCATTCCTTCAAACATCATGCGTCCAGCACATTAAAACTATCGGTGCTCCTTACAGGGCTATCTATAACCATGGTTGCCGAAACTTTAAGTCCCTGTTTCTCGCCAATTCAATTCTTATCACCACCTCACAGTGTCAGTGTACGGTTGGCGCAGGTTGGGCGGCGCCATTTTCGCTCGCCCGCTCATCCCGTTGTGACCGTTTGAAGTCTCATGTGCTGAGTTGTTGCCTTTCAAAATTTGGGTGTCCAAATCGAAGCAAGGGAGTGTCGCATTCTTCGAGCATAGACTCCACCATTCGCCCTGCTGCATGTCACAAAAGACGCCTTCTAGAATCGACACAAAATCAGGGCCGAGAGCTGATGGGTGCTCGCAGAGGTGCTTAGCGCTGTGCTGGTCACTGTTACTGATCACCAGCTTTCCTGGCTGAAGATTGCGGTTGCCTCTCCGTCCAAGTCGACTCTTTGCCGGCAGTCTATCTCTCTTCACTGGAATATCTCTACCATCGTCAGGGAAGAGGCTTTTCTTCCTATTGATGAGCTTTGTCGGATTTGTATCTGCGCCCATCTCTTGCCCCTCTTGTACATAGGTCAGTGGCGGACTAAAGATCTCTTCTGGGTCGAGGTCTGAATCACCCCATATCGTGTACCAAAAAGTCATTCTTTGCGAGACCTTACAAAGCGTATCCGTATTCTTTTGCCATTCATCTGCCATTCCTTGATCGTTTCCAAAATCACGCATGTGAAGAGAAAGACCTTGAGCTCGAATGCCGTTGGTATGGTCTTTGTCAACCCAGGCGCATTTCGACTGGTAATTACTGCTACCTAGCGTAGCGTTGCTGGGAAGAATTAGTCTCAGCGTCTTATAATTTGTTTGTTCGATTCGACTTGCCTATAATACCAATCTCCTCCACATCTGCTTTTTGTCAGCAAGAGTTCTCCTTATTGTTCTGGTTCAAAATAACTTACGAATAAGCCATGTCTCCTGTCCAGCTCCATTGCGCATTGTTTCCTGCAGCTACGTCAGTATCAATCTTTCTAAAAGACTTCGTTGTTTCGTACCTTGAGCAAAGATCATGGTAATGCAAAGTCCGTCAGTTTCCTGCATCGAGAGCGACAAATAATCCGGCTGCGCAGGCTTGTCGCCATTCTGAGTATTGTAAATGGTATACGTGGCTGTTTGTCCGTCGTCAACGTGCCCATCTGCGTTCCCGTCATATTGGCCAATTCGGTTGCCTTCGACGTCCCTACAATGGTGAGGGCAGTCAGTATAAATTGCAAATTAATATTGATCTCTTGCTTCTCACCACAGGGCCAAATGGGGAACGCTTCCTCCTGCATTGTCAACAGCCTCTGAATTTATCGACATGCCAACCTGTACATCAACGCTGCAGGTGTTTTCCGCAGGAGGTTTATTCAACAAACCCAATTCTATGGCGAGAGGCACAATGAGAAAGCCACTATTAACAATGAAGTTAAGAGCCATCCTTTTCCTTTTATTTCCTTCTTTGCTGATGTAAAATTAAGCCGCCAATGATCAAATATTCAGGGATGATGATGGATAGTTTGTAATCGGGCAGATGATAATGAGGGCAGAATTTTTGTTGAAAAGGTGGACTTTGAAAAAAAAAAAAAAAAAAAGGGCGAAGACGAGCAAAGACTCTCTTTAATAATGCGTTAACATGCTGCCGAGACTACTGCTACACACTAAATCAGTCAAGAATCCTATCTCCAGTTGGTAAACATTTGCAACTTGACGCATATCTAACACACTTAAAACAGGGCTTAGATTTTCCGCATACGACAACTCCAACACTGAGAATGTACGGTTGTCCTGGAAGTTCGAAGAAATAATCTAGCCTGATGCAGAGCCGGGGGAAATTGATCCTCCGTCTTCAAGCCTGTGTCCAACGTATCTAGAATCCTATAAAAGGTAAGTGATACTAATCTGATCGAAGTTGTAGCTAATATAGGTCTCCTCGGACCGTATTTTAGTATTATAACAAAGGTCTACTTCTTCGGATGTTGCGTTTTTCTGCATGCAAGAGAATATCTCCAACCTTAATTAAAACAAATTGCAAAACCCGTTGCCCGTGTTATGGTCAGCCACACCATTACTATTCCCCGACGCTGATTACAACATAGCTACAAGTTTGTCAGATGTATCATCGCCACGTCTAGTCACCCAAATTCACTATGCTAACCAACATGTTAGAGAGTCGGCTGGACTGCGTGCTTCCTTTCTCAAGTAATAAAACCTGACGCCGTGGTGCCCTCCAAATGCTGAGTACATAAGTCGCTTTCTATCCCACACAAAACACTCAATCCTCAACCATTTCTGATCTCGCTTTCTCTCATCGGCTTTGCCTCCCACAGGAAATTATCTACCGTCTGAAACACCACGCCAACCCATCCCACAATAGCAAAACCTTTTGTTTCCTTCTGCGCGGCAGACAAAGGCACCTCGACATAAGAAGATCGAGGGAACTGGAACGTTTTGCCTAGCGGCGCTCTGTAAACCCTTCAAATTAGCAGATATTTGTCTAACTACGGCTCTCAGGAACCAGCGCAAATAATACTACGCCAGACACCATGCTCACGGCTCGCCAACCTTGGCCGATCCTTGCCCTCTTCTTTCTCGGCCTTGTTGCCAACCTCTGTGGAAGCAAGCCCATTGACATTGACCCAGTCCCGATGTTTGTTTTATCATCTGACATCTCTGCTTACAAAGGCTGACAAATATTTAGTGATCCTCATCCAGCTCCAGAACCCGCTCCGGACCCCGCTCCAGGTAAGTAGGCTGTCGTGGAAGTCCCATTTGCAAAGGAGAATGATTCTCATTTTCATGTCATAGCGCCGGCGCCGGATCCCGCACCAGCTCCAGACCCTGCACCAGGTATGTTCGCCAGGACAGAACAATCACACGTAATAGACGCTAATATCATCTTTAGATCCCGCTCCTGACCCAAGCAACCCCGATCACCCTGGTACAGATCCAAATGATCCTCCGCCAGGCTCTCATCCAGGCGGTGGCCCAGACCCGAATCCAGCTCCAGACCCGGATCCGGACCCAAGCGATCCCGACGGGCTATCACCTTGTGGAGATTCAGCCAAAAGAGGTCTTGAAAAGCGGGCGCTGTGTTACTTAAAGAAGGCCGACTCCAAACAGATCCAGGAACACATCAAAGCTTTGGACGAGAGTGGTAATACCAAAAAATTGGACGACGGCGACAATCGATGGCCAACCTCTTTGGTTGACAAACTCGGCAACGAAAAAATGAATATTGGACTAGCTCCAGATGAGGAATTGACAGGATGCACCATCGCGTTTGCTTATACTGAGAAGGGAGATGTCTACATGGCGCATATCTGGGAAGTCCCGTCTTTCACTACAGGTGAAAACTATCCTGAGGTAAGGACAGACACCGAGTTTATTGAGTTTCTCGAAAACGGGGAAGCAACTTCACAGAATCCAGCGGTGTGGAAAGGACCAGCCCTGAACAGTGATGCCTTCAAAAATGCAAAAACGCACCTCTCATGGATCACACCTGGGGATAAGGTAGATGGTACGGCTGATTATGATGCAAAGCTGAACGAAGCCGAGACCCAAATCAAAAGCTGGCTTGGGGATGACACAACCTTTGATCGAAATGTCTACCAACGACCCGATGAAGGAGGAGAAGGTGTCGAGGGGGACGAAAATTTTGTCAAGCCTTACTTCGAATACGACCCAACAGACCCGCCAACTGAAGGTAGGCAGAAAGGTTTTAACTCGAGACTAATGTGGGGAGGACCAAATGGGCGAGTAGCTTGGGTGAAAGCTATCCCGCCGCCAACAAATTAAGAAGGTTATGTAAGGTTCAGGCTATTGTAAAAGGCTTTCGTCGGGCAAGGTCTTCAGACTGGGACGATCGGAGCTGGTCTCGATCATTGATTGCTTCTTCCGCAGGTTTTTTCTTTAATCAACCGAATCATGTCCATCTGCTTTTGAATTTATTTGCATCACTCCTCTCAGCTATGCGCCCTGATCAACATGTTTCAATGCTAGCCCCTGCTTTGGAAGGCCTTTCGAGTTTTTTAGTCAATACAATCCGTTTTCATGTCAACATCGACGGGGAACAGTGGAAGCGTCAAGTTTCATTTCCAATAACCGCCAGCAAAGTCATAGAGAATCAGCTTTAAAAGATAGACTTTGTTATTTCTCTAGACGCTTGTTGCTAGATTCGTAATCCCCGATTGAAATCAGCCTAGAGGGGAGGTGGTGGTTGTGCTTGGACTCCGTAATACAAAAACAGTATCGTAATATAAATCTACAACCTGGACTCTGCCGCTCAGTGTGGATTGAGGGGGAGTTGTTCAAGCTTTTCTTAGCATTCGGCTCCCAACCTTAAGCTCATCGGTTGCAGATCACCCCACTAACATGGTGTCTCGCTAAGACGGCTCCCGCAGGCTTATCACTGTGGCCCCCATCGGGGACCGCAGATCAACCAGGGGCGGAGAATCCTTCCAGGGCTTAGCATACCTCTTCGAGACGCCCATTTCCCAACTTGAGTGGCTTGTATTCCCTAACTCGTGCTTGGACACCACTTAGGTTGCGGCCCCTGGTTATGTACGAGGTTACGAGCGTGCGAAGGTATGTGATCTACGATCGAGTAACATCTCGACGCGCGGAACGGGATATGCCGCTTTTGTCTCGTACACCCTCCGATCGGAGACTGAGGTTTCTTTTCCCTGGGCGGTTGGGTCCTGAAAAAACCTAGGTGATATCAAAGCTAACTAGAGTTGGATAGTCAATATCAACCTAGCAGTCAGGGTCACGGCAAATAGTAGTCTAATTCATCTGTCGCCAAAAATGACAATCTTGACAAAGGACCCCGAAGCCACCCAAGCGGAATTGTATCAAGCCACGCAAGGCAGAAACTTGAAGAATGTAAAGTATGACTTACCTGTTTTCCTGTCAAAGATGGCAAACTAACAATGTAATAAGGACACCAACGCAAATTCTTACGAAAGCCTTCAAGAATCTCTCAGTTAGACTGTCACTGGTGGCCATGTCTTATCGTGAGCCACCTCTTTGGCGCTAGCTCACAAGTCGGCATCTGGGTGGGAGACTTCCACCTCAAATGCTCCCGTAATGACTCTTCCAAGAATCTAAGGTCGAGTTTCATCAGGGATAGGATCTCGGCTTCGACGATTCTCAGCAAGCGCCCTTGATCTGTCTAACTCTCAATCCTCCATGACATTTCATATCAATTGCTTACTCAACTATAGGCTCCGGCGGCATGGCCTTCACCTATGCATCTGGATATTCGACTTCAGCTCTGACCTAAACCAGTCACCTACCGTTGAGCAAGACCAGTTCTGCCGAACCCGCGATTCTGTCCGCGATTCTGTCCGCGATTCTGTCCGTGCTTCTACAACTACAACAATTATCGAGGGGACAATTGGTCACCAGTCTCTTGACATCTCCAAGCTCCCCATGGAACGGAGCTCCCCAACCCTCTTCACACCATGGCTGTCCGTATTTTCGCCTGACGCATATCGAATCTTCGGTCGTCATTTGTGTATTCATTTCAAGCCTACTCAGGCGATAGCAAGAGCTGAAAGGAACGTTTCGGACAAATTTCCTCAAGACATCAAAGGTAAAAGTAAAGGCTTTTCGAATGATCACCTGTCCCGACATTCTTTGAGGCTACTGCCTCCAATCTTTGTCACTGGACCGTGATAGAACATTGATAATATCGATTCAATGCGCAGACTATGGCTACAGTGAGGTGTCACGTTTCAATCATAGCAGAAGTATGAGTACTGAGAGACGCAGCAACGGGTAACGAAAGATTACGATCTCTTGTGTGAAACTGCATAAGAAGGGCGAAAATATCACTTGTATTTTTAGGAGCCATGCCCGAGCTCTAGATTAGAGTCTTGATATTGGTTCAGGTTCTACTCATTGAGTTGTACGATATCAACTAACGGCTGCTGAGGTAGAAAGGGTTTGGTCGAGAAAACGCTCTCGATTTCCTACCATGCTAGCTAATTCTAAATCTCATGACTAGCTTTCCAAGATTTTCGTAATATGATACAGTATAGCCACTTGCAAGTGCATGGACTACCTCCTTAACTTCGACTTTAAAGATGGAAAACGCCCCCGCCAAGCTTTAAGATAGCCGAAGTTGCCCTAATTTCTATTCTGGGATTCATATCTCAGATATCTTTCATGCTTCTTGAAGATCTGACTTCGCTCCAAGTCGAAGTATCGTCTTTGCATAAGCAAAGTCTGCCAATTTGTTTGTGCTAGACTAGTAAGATCTCAATCTCAAGAGGAGGCCTACTCCTTGACTCGAGAGAGTTAAAGAGTAAAATCAACGACGTCAGCATTTCTCTTAACGTTCGGATGAACATCCTCTGTACAATAAGAATTTGAGGAGAAGGAGAATCAGAGTGGGGATTTGGCAACGAGCAAATTCAAGACTCTAACTTGATTCGCCGCTCAACTCACAACTTCAATCTGCTTCTTAAAAACCCGCCTGTCGCGTTCGTTCCACTTAGCTATTCAAAAACGACAAATGCGGTTGGACCACCCTTGAGGCTGTCACTTTCTAGCCGGGCTTTACCACGAAGATCAAAGCTACTTCATTTCTTCCCGTCATTGATGCGCACAGCGAGACTCGCTCGCTATTACCGCGTCCCTTTGCGCAAAATGTCTTCCGGCCCGCCCAAAGACCAACCCTCAAAGCTCATCTGTACACATCCCATCCCCTCCCCTCCCTCCTTTAAACACCCAATAATCCATTCATCATACTAACACCCTCGCAGTCGCACCCGGCGCCCCACCGACAAGCACCTCCACCCAAGATCCAAACCCAAACCAAAACCCAGACTCCACCAAAGACCCCTCCTCCACCGCCCCCCCACCCCGCGCCGCCCAATTCCTAAAATCCACCCTCTCCCTCCCCTCCCTCTCCTCCTCCCCCTTCCTCCAATTCCACCACTGGTATTCAGACCCAGCCCTCACCCCCACCGTCCCCGAAACATGCACCCTCAGCACCTCCACCCTCCCCTCCGGCCTTGTCTCCTCCCGCACCGTCTACCTCAAGTCCCTCGACCCCCGCGGCTTCGTGATCTACACCAACCTGCTCACCTCCCACAAATCCGCCGACCTCGCCACCAACCCCCACGCCGCGCTGTGCTTCTGGTGGCCCGCCCTCGAGCGCCAGGTG
This sequence comes from Pyrenula massariospora, assembly GCA_021030905.1. Lineage (NCBI taxonomy): Eukaryota > Fungi > Ascomycota > Eurotiomycetes > Pyrenulales > Pyrenulaceae > Pyrenula > Pyrenula massariospora. The sequence continues at coordinate 715,244 of JAGFMI010000013.1, forward strand.
CGCGTCGAGGGCAAGGCCGAGCGGGTGAGCCAGGCGGAGAGCTTTGCGTACTGGCGGACGCGGGCTAGGGGGAGTAAGGTGGGGGGTTGGGCTAGTGAGCAGAGTGCTGTGCTGCAGCCAACGGGGGAGGGGGATGATGATGGGCGGGGGGAGCTGGATGAGAGGGTGAGGGAAGTCGAAAAGAGGTTTGAGAATGTCGTGGATGAGGAGATTCCGTTGCCGGAGTTTTGGGGTGGGTTGAGGGTGGTGCCGGAGACGGTCGAGTTTTGGCAGGGGAGGGAGTCGAGGTTGCATGATCGGTTTCGGTATTCGAGGGTGGAGGGTGGTGAGGGAGAGGATGGGGATGGGGGGAAGTGGAAGATTGAGAGGTTGAGCCCTTGATTGACGTGTATTGGAGGTTACGGCCTAGGATGAGGTTTGGTGGTGGCAACAAAGGGGCACTTTTGAGAGACGATCACGATGGGGATGAGTGGCTCAAAGTTCAAAGTCTTGTCTATTAGTACAAGAAGCAGCTAGATCCACCATGATAGATCGTCATAGCTGTACAAGGGAGTTGGGAGTCTTCTATGATACAGTAATCTCTATGCACCGCATTCCAAACCGCCAGTCCCTTCATGCTGCCAAACGCCAGCCGATCCGTTTTTTCTCCGCTTTTGCCGACCAAACAAAAACATAGGGAACAAGAGCACGTTTGCTCTGAGACTGTAACAATCAGTTATGCGATAAAGAGATCGTTACTTCGTGACCTCGGGTATCTGACAAAGGAAACAACGCTAAAATAGCAGAATGGTAAGACCGGCTTCAAGAAATAAAGTTTGAGCGACCATAAAACTCAAGCGAGTGCAGGTGTTGTCGGATTGACACCTCCAACCAGCTCGAGAACTTTGCCTGAGACTGCTGAAGGGTAACCACGAGAGAGCATCTCTGAAACGACGTTCGATGCCGCCTGATGATCTTCCGAGGAAAGGAAAGCTCTCGTCATCGCCTCGTATGTGCTTGGCTCGCGCTTGGCTTGGCCGATGAGATCGTACACAGATTGCGCGTTGGCAATTTTGCCTTCGCTTGCCCAACCATGGATCAACGCATTGGCGATGTAGGGTGTGATTTCAATATTTCGAGTTTCCATGTCCTTGAGAATAGGCTCGGCTTCACTGACTTTGTGGTTGGCGACCATTGACTCCAGTAAAGCTTGATAGAGGCAAGGCTGCATTTTGGTCCTCCGATTGGCTACGACCGAGTCGAAAATGGCCCGTGCACCATCTAGATCATGAGCGACACAGCCCTTGGCATGGATAAGAGATGCATAATGTACAGCTTCCGGTTCCTGCCCGGTACGTCGGATCGTTTCCAAGACTTCCTCGGCGGCCTCCATATCCATAGGATCTAAGGACGCATATGCATCGATCAAGAGCTTGTAGGTATGCATAGTAGGAGCAATCTTGTTGGACTTCATCCGATTGTAGTATGCAAGAACCTTGCTCCTGTCTCGTTTGGTATTGAGGAAATATTGGATGAGGGAATTGTATGGAGCTGGACGTGGCTTGTAGTTGGGCATTGATTCCATCTCATCAAACATCTCCTCAGCGAACCGCTCGTCACTCACACGGCAGAGTGCGTTTACAATGGTACCGTATGTGACGCTGGTAGGGCGGATATTCTGAGCTCTCATCTCAGCAAAGTATTGCAAGCAATCGTCGATACGGCGTGCCTTTCCAAGCTTGCCAATGAGAGCATTGTAGAGGAAGGATGTTGGCTCGACGCCCTCATGGATAGCACGATGGAAAATCTTAACAGCCTCGGTAGCCTCGTCGAAGGTTTTGGTAGACTCTTTGAGGGTCGTGATGTAGAGACCGAAAGTGTTCGCCGAAGGGGCGGATCCGAGGTCCAGCAATTGTGAATGATACTTCGCAGCATATTCACGGTCGCCCATGACCAAGTAAGCACTAACCATAGCATCCAAGATTGAGTACCAGCCATATTTGACAATCTCGTTCTGGGGAAGAAGAGGAACGTCGCGACACGCGGTATTGAACACATCATGTACGACGTCTTTCCGACCAACTTTTGCGGCTGACGTGATGAGCTTCGAGTAAGTGATATACCGAGGATGTCTTCCAATGCGGCGCATTTGACGAAATCTCGAAAGGGCATCCGCAAGGTAAGAATCATTCCTTCCATTTCCACCTATCTTATCGAGAGTGTCGGCGATGATGGTGGAGCCACGAAGGTCAGTGTTGTGCGCGTAAGGGTCGAAAGAAGCTTCACTGCTTTGAGACGACAGCATTGGTGATGGAGGAACAGAGCCATTGTAGCTGACCGCTGAGGTCGGAGTCGTCGTAGGATTGAGAAAGTCATACCACACCTTGACAAGGTCCTGACGATTCTGTTGCAGCTTTGGCAGTGCTTGATTAACCACGCGAACAGTTGCTGCATCAAGGGATAGGTGATCCGCTAACGAGGCTTCTAGAAGATGAGTAAACCGCATCGAATGATCGGCATCCGATATAGCGGGTTCGAGGCACAGAAAGGTAGCTTGCGCCTTTAGCATTAAAATGAGATCCGTAGCGCCAAGGTTTTCAACGATGTCGGGAGTGAAGCTGGATATTACGTGCGTTGTTAGAGGTATGGTCCAGGCCGAATGATCGTTCACAAGACGTAAGAATGACAAGTTTGCTGAAAGGGAGAGCGAGATTTGATGCTTCATAATAGCCCCACCAATCAAAGATATCGCCTCATCGATTTCGTCTGGAAGGTTAGGTTGAGACTGCTGTTCACGCCAAGAACTGCGAACACGAGCAAAAAGTCTCTGGGCTTCATGAAGACCTTCCTCGACCATGCCACTCCTAAGCAGTGCTACGGTGTACATGGTAGTCAGGTCTACAATCGAACCATCCACAATCGACGAAGACCGTACCGCCTCCCAGTAAGGCTTTGCAGCCATGAGATGTCCCCGACGAACGTTCATGGCAACCATAGCACCAGCAGCAAGAGCTTGTTCCTGGGATTGAGCGGGAAGTTGTGCGAAAGAGCCAGCAGCGATTTCGGCCTCATTAGCATCGGCTGCAGAAGCGCAGATGCGAGCTAGTCCTCGCACTCGTGAAGCTGGTTCAAGGTTTTCGTTGTGGATATGATTGAGAGCCTCGGCGAAAGCGCGTTTGTCCAAGGAATGTTGAACGAATGCATCAAGGACAATAGTAGACCGAGCATCACTGAGCCGTACGTCATGCTCCTCGATAGCGGTGTCATAGGATTTCATCACTTCACTGTAGAAGCGACGGGCGGAGACAGCCTTATCAACAGCGAGATATGCTTTGATCAATGCGGCGTGGACGTCATTGTCATCTTTGTCCGTGCGTGCGACGACTTTAGTACTTATGGTCTCTTCCTTCATCGACGACAGTCTGTGGTTATTGTCTGCAACTGCAAGTCTTCTGTAGCCTTCGTAACACTCGGCAGCGGAGAGCAAGTCCTTCGAGTTCGCAAAAGCCTGGATCATAGCGGAGAACATACCGGATTGCGGACTAACACTATTTTCCTCCATGTGTTTGAACACATCAAGCATCTCTAGAACCAGGTTCTCCTGAGCGCAAGCTTTGATTAGGGAATGATAAAGCTCTGCTGGGAGAGTGAAACCTGTGACGGCAGCAGTTGCAGCCCGGAATTGCTTGAGCGCAGCAGATAGAGAATCGTCCTCGGCAAGAACTTGATGGTCAAGTTCTTGTGACTTGAAAAGGAAGGTGTCAGGCTCTTCCATTCCTCCATATCGCTGTCTTCGCTCAGTGAGGCTTTGCTTAGCCGCAAGGTTTTCCAACGCCCGCCCAAGGAATAGCTGGATCAGGATTAGATGTGTGTCATGGTTTGGAACCACTTTTCTGCTGATCATGTGCGCATACACTTCTAGGGCTTTGCTAAATGCCACATTGTGATCGGCTGGAATACGGATCGCAGCCACAAGAAGTGCATTATAGGCTTCAATCGTGGGAACGTTGCCACCGCGCTGAATGGATTCAAACACAGAGGGAATCTCTCTAAAGCGTTGTTGATGCGCCAATGAAACTATGTGGGCAGATAAGGCGAGTGTTTCCTCTGCTGAAACAGAGCTTGCTGACGTCTCCACACTATTGGGACTCGATTCCGAGGACGCTGGTGCCGAGACGACAGGATGCAATGGCTCGGTTTCTTCACTTGACTTGGAAGGAGATGGTTCGGCGATCGTTTCTTGGGCATTGTCTTGAGATTCTTTCACAGATTTGATCTCTTGCGCGATAGCTTCGTCGATTTTGGCAACGGCGGCCGCCTCAGCTGCAACATCCTCGCTCTTCTTCAATTCAAGTGCAGTGTTCTCACTGTAGGATCGTTCAGCCGACGCTCTCAGAGGACGGAGGGATTCGCCGCGGAAGCTTGAATCCTTGCGCGTGGGAGGACGTGAATGTGTCTGTGGACCCGCAGCCTTCCATCCTATCCGCCGGCTGAATTGATGTTGTCTCCAATCGCTGTCATCTCCAGTCTGCTGTGCATGTTGCCACGCAGCGACATAGGCCTGAAGACCACCATCGCTGCCGCCAGTAGAGGTTGTGTAGTTCGCTTTTGCACCAGCACCGGAGCTCGAGGCACCTTGAAAGGCGCTCTGTAATTGTGAAACCCTGGCAAATTTTGCGGCTGGGTAATTGCCTAAGGTGCCAAGAGAAGTGGTAGTGGTCGCATAGGATGAATGCGAAGCGGCAACAACTGAATGAGCATATCCACTTGATAGTGTTTTGCTGAAAGTTTGAAGCGGGATTCGAGAGAATTTCGTAAAGACCATTTAGGTGATGGAGAACCTCTTCACGAAGAAGAGAAGGTACTAGGGATCATCAGCCGTCGATCTAGGCACTCAGGTAATGGAGCGCCTCACGGGAAGATTAGGGTGTACAGTGCAATGCAGGTTCATTTGACGACACAGGATGTCGCCAATGAACGCGCGGACTAGGGTGTCTTGACTGTAAGGTGTGATGAGTTTCCCCGGACTGGGTCGGCTCCGAAGCGAGGGTACAGTACAGTTCCTCCTGGAGTGGAGAGTGTACCGCGAGTGTGTGATCTTGTGAAAATTCGAGGTGTTACGAGATACACTGTGGAAGGAAGTCGAGGCAAATAATATGGGTGCCTGAATGGGATATCAGATCGACCAGGACAGTGGTGCGTAGACAGGGGACGCCGAGAGGAGCTATGCTAGGCCATAGAGGGAATAGACAGGGGCAGAGCACGCTGGCCTCGTGATCAATGCAGTCGGGAGGGATAGGAGGGAGAGAGGGACCAGAAAGAACGGATACGATGAGCAAGAGTACGACGACAAGAGGTGGTAGAAGGGGTGGAAGGTTCGCGGCGCTGCGAGCCACCGAAGCTCCGCGTTAGGGAGAGGGAGTCACAGCGAAATCTTCCCGGCGACTGCTTCCGCATGCTAACCGCGGCGAGGCTAGGCTGGGGGCCTCCCACGTGAAAGTCTTGACCTCATTGAACGAAATCGCCGGAGCGCCAGGGATCAGCCGCTGACCCGTCGGCCCCGAAGCCAGCCTTGGACCTCCGCCCAGCCTCGTCTATCAGAAAATGCCTCAATCCTTTACGGCGAAGTGGCCACATAACGACATCTGATGGTGTCCTCTACAGGATCCATCCTTCTTCCACAGATGCTATCTATAGACATCTGGCGTCACGATTCTGATAAGTCTTCAATGGAGAATAACAGCTTTCCCGGCCCACGAGTAAAGCTGTCACTCTTGGCGTTCAACACGTACCAGCAATATGAAAGGTTAGAGACGGTAGTCAGAAGAAGAATCAAGGTAGAAGTGGTATCGTGAGAAGCTCTTCTTCCTGCAACACCGTTCTCGGGTCGGAAAATTCGCTATGGCAGCCCCCGAACCACCATCAATCCAGAGCTTCAATCCTACCTGATCAGTACAACAGATCTGGACAGTAGAGATCTGTAATTAAGTGCAGGGTAAAAGCCAAGGTAACAGCTCGAAACTGGGCAGAAGATGACTGAATGAGGTTCTTCTACGAAAAATCAAGGTGGCTTGAGCTCGCCAATGGCGGTCAACAGGGAAAGGGCGTACGACAATCACCGGACGGGGAGCTCACGCTTTGTATTTCATTATTTGAAAGATCTCGTATCGCACTTGAACCTCCAATAATTCCAATCATGTATTCCATTCTCCTCATCACCCTTCTGGCTCTCTCCGCCCTAGCTCTTGCTCTCCCACAAAACAGCAGAATCCTCCAACCTCGAAATTACCCTCTCTCCTCCTCCGACCGATCAAAGAGCTCTATCCAATGTAACGTCTCCATTCCCCGAGCCGTGCAAGGAACTCTCCTCAAGACAGCCATGGTCAGCGCCAGAGCCAACTGCCTCCACCAATGCGACGCCCTATACAACACATGCGGTCATTTCAGCATCACCGACCAAGAGAGCGGGCAATTCAAGTGCGATCTCTATGGACGGGATCTTCGACGGACATATAGCAAACACGACTTCAAGGATTCTAGTGGGGGAATCGGGGTGCCCGTTTGGTATGACCGGAGTTGCAGAGCGCTCTTTTGGAGAGGGCGATGAGAGAGGGGAGGAGTTTCAAGAATGGACACTATGGGTTAGCTTATGATGATTGAGAGGGGCTCGACAGAGGAGTTTAAGGGTGAATAGGTTGATGTAGCGAGTTGTAGGGTAGCGGTCGGCATTGAGCCCGTCTCTTGATCTGTAGATACTGTGACCTGCATATATGATACTGCATTCAAGTAAGATTCACTTCGGTGGGTTTGCGACAGATAGGAGGGCCTTACGCATAATTTCCTCTTCGGAGTGACGCTGGGCGGAATGGCTTGATGCTCCTTAGTTATCATCTTTTTAAAGGAAATGGGAAAGGCTCCCAAGAGTATAAGAGGTTCAATGAGCGAATATCGAGAAATACTGCTTTTGAAGAATACACGCAATGTATCTCTATTTCGCTTTCCTGCTTCTCCTCGAGCCGGCCGTCTGTTTCTTTTCTCCCTGTAAGGCTGCCTCTTCCGTGTTGCTTTTCCCCTCCTTTTCTGCCACCTCTGCTTCTTTTTTAGCCAGTGCTCGCTTGACAGCGCCAGCCTTTTCCGCATGCTCGATCTGCTTTTCGCTGAATTCCCAGAGTTGCTTAGCAACCGCCTCATCTGTGACCTCCGGTCGTAAGTATGGCCTTTGCCGGCATTCCTTGATCATAAAACCTCCCCCACCAACGGCAAAAGCTGCCTCCATTGCCGCTAAGAGGTAGCTCTCAGCCCCTTGTTCCGGAGATTTGAGAACGAGCCACCAGATTGGCCAAGTAATAAGGTATACCAACAGGCCCCATAAGCTTCCGCCTGTCAGCCATCGCCTTGTTCCAGGAGTTCGCGAGAAAGCTGGGTCGACAATGATCGTCCGAGCATTCATAGGATTCTTATCTGGTCTTTTGTACGAGGCAATATGCTTTTCGAATGCTTGTGCAAAGATCATCGAGGCAAGCTTGCTGCGGCCATAACTTTTTTTGCCAGACTTTGTCTTCGTATCAGTCGTGGACAGATCTAGTGTAGCCCCGATATAGCTGGAACATGTACTGAATATGACTCTCACATCTCTGTCTGGGGGTTGAGCTCGGATAGCTGGGCTCAGAATGCTGAGCAGGTGGAACGTAGAAAGGTAATTGACCATCCACTCTTCCTCTAACCCGTCCTCTGTGAGTTGACTTGTGCCCCAGCTTGGTGTCATGGTATTTGCGCACAAAATTATCATGTCCAGTCTTCTCGGGGGTGCATTGTCCACCCATTTCGTTGCGAAAACTCGTATTGAGTGTAACGAAGCAAGATCGACCTGCTCAGCATAAATGAGTTCGTTATTGCAGCTAGAGCGGATATCATCGATACAATCAACTAGAAAAGGGTCTGTTGGTGAGTGGTGCGTCAAGAGAATAATTTGCGCTCCTCTTGCAGCAAGACCGCGGACGACGGCTGCACCAATGCCGGAGGTGCCTCCCTAAAAATTGTCCGTCAGTTTTATCTCGCACAGATTCATGAGCCCCCTGTGGAAGATGCTAACAGTAACCATCACAACTTTTCCGTGCATGAGCCGTTCCGCCTTGTTCCTCGCACCTCCAAAATACCTCTTCAACGTCCATATCACAATTATCCATGGTAGTACCTTAAGTAGTGTAGTTGCATATGGAATCGAATTGATGCCTTTGAAGAAGCCCTCGGCCAAGATCGGGAGGGGCATCTTATAATATTGTACGGGCACAAAGTGCCGTCAGGATTCAAGGAATGTCGATTGCATGGTCAGGAGAATCAGTGATCCAGCCTTGCCAAGGCGCCGTACAGCCTTGCCGCCATCTACCACAGCCTTGCCACCTACATCTAGCCGTCTGTTGTAAAGCTCTTCGTTCTCGCCGCCGTCCAGGTAAGCCCGAGTTGTCTTACGAGGCAAGGATGTCGAACAGCGACGACAGCGAAGACTATCACCTTCCTCTCCAGGACCAGCGCATATTCGGCGCTGGCATCAAACGCAAGCGAGTCCCATTCGTGCCAGCCTCGTCCCTCTCGACGGTAACAGCAGCGGAAGTCCATCCAAAATCAGTGGAACAAACGGCGCAAAGCCGGTATCTATCTGTCGTCCTACCTGAAGAATCACAAAAGTCGGTAACAAATGAATTAGACCCTAGGACCAGCGATGCCGTCTGCCCCGTCTGCTCGCTCCCTCTCTCCACGTCCCCTGTGACACCCCACGAAACATCCCTGGCCCACCAAGCATGTCTCCCACACAGCCATCCCCCCTCACATCTAGACCGGGGGCACGTTGGTCTCAAGTACCTATCCTCCTACGGCTGGGACCCAGACAGCCGGACAGGCTTAGGCGCGAAAGGCGAGGGCATCCGAATTCCCATCAAGGGCAAAATGAAGAACGACACAGTCGGGCTTGGAGTCTCGCCGACGGCCAAAGAAGCTGTCGTGAAAAAGGTTGAGAAAGAAAGAAAAGTGGATGCCAAAGCGGCTCGGAGGAGAGAAGCAGAGGAGAGGCGGAAAGGGGAGAAATTACGAGAAATATTTTATGGCAATCCTGATATTGAAAAATATCTTGGTCCTGGCGGTTAGGGAAAGCTTACATTGCATTAAGAGTCTCGTCTTACTCAGAATGACAGCCAGCGGCACACGTGTCCTTGGCTGAGGCGTACACACGCAGTTCAATACGAAATGGTTTTACCGCTATTGCTAGGCGAATGGACGATGCCTTATCCCATTTAACTCCATGCGGCAGAACCTGTGCAGGCAAGCGGATTCAGCAAAAGTGATGCTAGATGTTTGTCATTACTGCCACTGATATGGGCTATCTGTCTATCCCTAAGCGAGAAAAGGTCCGATCTAATGCGACGAGATTCAAGACCAAAAACCAGGAGCGCCATTCCATGTCTTTTACTTAGGTGTTAAGCCAGCTTCAACACCCAATTGATGGAAATGCGCCTGAAGAATGCCGCAGAGTATTTCAGCAACATCAATTCCAGTCTCCGGACGCCGAATCAATTATCATCTATCATGCCCACTAATGGTGCAAGACTACCGGAAAAGATGCTTCTTTTTCTTCTTATCTTTGTCCTTGTCTTTGTCCTTGGTAAGCTTTCCGCTTGAGGGAGTGCTAGAAGCACTCAGACCAGGCGAGAGCGCTCCATTTGGATGCGAGCCATTGGAGTTGATCGTCATAGAGGCCAACCCAGCCGTTGGGGGAACAGGAGCGGGCCTTGGAGATCTTGCTGGAGCTGGTGCAGGCGCCGAAGTTTGACTCGCTTCCGAAGGTGGCCGTATTTGCGGTTGTGATTGTGGTTCTCGTTCAAAGAGGTGGTCAGGGGCACGTCGCTTTGGTCTTTCCGCGGGAAGATCGAGTCTTCTTTTGTCGGCGCTGAGATCGGTAACTTGACGGAGAAAGAGAGCAGGCGTGAGCATGTGTGAGGTTGCTAAAAAGACGTCTTTTGCCATGGCCTGAGAGACTTCATAGCAAGCTCTAGCCTCGGCGTAGGTAGCGCCACCTGCCATGAAGACAATAATTCGTTGTCGGGGCTCATTAGCAGATGGTCTCGTCCGCGCCCAGGTGGGTTTACTAGCACTCCTTAACGAAGCTTGAGAGACATTATCCTGCATCATGCCGTCGATAAGATGTGGCTTGGTAAATGGAAAGACTGTTTGGTCCAAGCTGTTTTTGATCTGCTCTTCCAGCATCATCTTTAACGCCGGTTCGAACCGAGTAAAGGCAGCTTCATCTCCCATAGGTTGTTGAGGAGGCTTGGGCGGAAATAAGTGTGGTGGTGGGGGAGTGTTGTCCTTGAGAGGTTTCTGAACACGCACACCAAGGAGGTCAAGATTGTATAAGGTCTCTCCATTCTGCGGCGGGAGATCGGCATGAGCGAGTAACTTGCGAATATCGCCACCCAGTAACCCACCCCTGTACAACAAATATAGCGTAATTAATCTCAGACGATCTTTGCTAGGTACGCTTGGGTCATCCAGCAGTCGTACCAACTGGTCAGTCATGTTCTTAGGCTTTTTATAGTCTTCATCTAGCCCAGTTGCCAGACACTAGCTCATCATTAGCCAGGAAGCTGACATTTACGGGCAGGGCTTACCTGTTCCACTGATCCGACGTCAAGCAGCTTGTGTTCATTGAAAACTCTCATACACTGTTCGGCCATGTCAAGGTGCAAAGAAAACGCTTCTTTGCCTTCCTGATACTGAGGCAGTCCAGCGAGCATGTCCTTGATAGTATTCACGCTGTTGGCAGCTCCGTCGCTTTGAAAAAGGTCAGCTTCTTTCTACATCTCGAAGCTTGTTAGCTTGTACCTATCGGCAAACTGAGGATTGTCCGCTCGAAACTTGTTAAAGTCGGCAACCAATTTCCCAAGCAGATCTTTCATGTGCATGTGCCTATTTGCGACCCAGATCTTGTCCTTTTCCCCGATTTCCATTTCTTTCTCTTCTTGATTCGGTCGGCCCTCATTGACTACCGTCTTGTAAGTTATTTTGTCACCATCATGAACGGGTAATAAATCAAGTGCCATCGCTTGGTAAGTAAATTCGTGAACGAGGGCTGAGGAAAGGTCCATTGTCCTGTCCACAATAAAGAGAACGCCAGGCGGTCTTGGAGCAGGAGGAGGAAAATCCTGATGATATTGAGCGTATAGGTCGAGTTCCTGTTGTACAAACTTGGCAAGATGTGAGCAAAGAACACTTGCTTCGTGCGTTGGTACTCGTGGTTTGTAATATCGAATCGTGGGATATTCTCCAAGAGAGACGCACACAGACACAATCTGTGTCGATTAGCCGCGATCGATTATACTCCTGAGCTACTGACTTTCTGTGCAAGTCCTTCTAAATGTTCCCGTATTAAATTGTTGCATGCTGGATGGAAAAGAACCGGAAAACTCCAAGGGTCTCGAAATGTAATCAAATGTGATTCTCGCGGAAAGAAATCGACATTCAGGATTCGAAAGTCTGCAATCAGCTCCCTGGCTGAGGGAAGCCTATCTATGCGGCTTCGAAGGGCGGGATCGAGTACTATTTTCGTTAGTCTCGGAGAAGATGGCACTTCTAACAGTCATACAGGATGTCCATATCAAGAAGAATCTTTGGTAACGCCGCCTCTCCAGATCTGCCAGTAAGCAATCGACAATGTGAGGAAGCGGCGTTAGCAAGTACACGGCATCGGACTCTCTGTTCATGGGCCGTCGCTGCTCAATAAGCTCGAAGTCTCGTGTGCCATCAGCCAAAGATATGAATGTTTAAGCGTTCGTCCGTACTGGTGACTCCCTCATTCAAGATATCATCCTCTCTGGCCACATTATCGATTAATTTTTTGCTGTCTTCGTCCACTACTAGCACTTTCCACTGCGGGATGATGGATTAGCTGTCTGTAGCCATCGGAGCGTCTCGTCTGCACGCACTTGTGACCCGGTGGCATGGCGAACGGTTTGAATAAAGACTGTCACGATCAGTTCTCTGAGTGGAAGGACACCTGGAGAATGGCGCACTGTCTCTCTGGAGATCAATTACTGAGGTCCCCATGTTGCATCTAAGCAGGGGGACAAAGTTGGTTCAGGTCTGAGAGAAGAGGCTGGGCTTTAGGAATGGAGTAGAGATACGTCGGTCGTTCATGAACCTTCAAAGCAGTCTGTGCACCATTCTCTTCTCATTGCGAAACCGGGTGGGCATTGATGGTGGCAGTCGGAGCTCCAGACAAGGGCGCATGGCCATCGGGCAGGGTAGCCTTGTCACCGCAGCCCCTCCGCGGCTCCCAAACAATTCTGCCAGCAGTGGTGGGCGGGCTCTAAGGCTCCTTACTGAAAAGCGTCTAGTCCCATATGATGCGCTTCTGAACCATTTTAAGCTTATTTCGGCGCCGGTAGCGCCAAAATTTTTGAGAGACGGCCAGTGCCGCAGTCAGTCTTCATATACATCTAGCTACAGCATCCAGCCATTGCCTCTCCACCCACCTAGCATTGCTTGGGCTTTGACACAAACTGGTTATGCGAAGATGGCCGCTCAAGCAAGGCCAATGCGTCCGCTGCATTTCTCAAACCCCTGCGCGGTGGGCTGGCAAGAATGGCCAGAGCCGATACTTTCAGACCAGCAAGTGGCTCAGCCGTCGTCGGACCAAGGGCAGCTCGAAGCCTGTCCCTTCCAAAGATCCCATAGATCCCTTTGGCGGCCATGCACAAGGTAAGCCGCGTGAAAGGCATGAGGTGAGCTTTCCGCATTCTCAACAATGATGCTACCTAACAGCCGTTCCTCCAGCACCTTCACGCCCGCATTGGACCGCGAGCTACCGATATTCATTCGTCAAAAGCGAGCTCACTACGGACTGGGCTTAAAATCGCCGTTGGAGGCAAAGGGCCAGCTTTTCGCATCTCGAGTTTCCCGGTCAGTCTCCTGGAACGCCTCCTTGACGACCTTTTCCGGGAGTTTCAGGAGCCAGAGAGCATTCAAACAAAACTCACACGGCAATGCTTCGATATTGATCCACACCTGAAACATTGGTCAAATTTCAAGAGTTCTGCTCTCGCGGTCGCAAAAAGCGACAAAGAAACTCCGACGCTAGTCAGTCTTCACACGGCATTAAGGCTTAAGGGTCCCAAGGCAGTCTATTGGGCACTTCATTACATGTATATTGATTATGTTGCTGGCAGAAAGGAGACAAGAACTGAAAACGTGGCTCAACAGAAGATTGGAGACCTTCGCTATCCAACAGAATGGTTCCCATTTGCTCGGGCGATCCAAAGAGAAATACACCTTCATATCGGTCCCACAAACTCTGGTAAAACGTACCATGCATTGAAACGACTAGAGAGCGCTAAAAGTGGTTTCTACGCTGGACCTCTCCGTCTACTTGCGCATGAGGTGTACTCAAGATTCACCGAAAAAGGGCTTCGCTGCGGCCTTGTGACAGGAGATGAAGTTAAGGATGTTGAGGACGCGCCTCCTCTTACAAGCCACACTATTGAAATGGCGCCTATTCATAGAGACGTGGATGTCGCTGTCGTGGACGAAATTCAGATGATTGGAGACCTCGAACGCGGTTGGGCTTGGACTAATGCCGTGCTTGGCTCGCGAGCCAGAGAGCTGCACCTCTGCGGTGAAGCGAGAACACTCCCTCTGATCAAAGAGCTCGCCGCTTCGATGGGTGACACATTACATGTGCACAACTACGAGCGGCTCAACCCCTTAAAGGCCATGGATCACAGCCTTCAAAATGACTTGGGAAACCTTGAGAAAGGAGATTGTCTGGTGCTCTTTACTGTAATTGGTCTTCATGCAATGAAAAAGGAGATTGAGCTTCGTACTGGCCGGAGGTGCGCGATTGTATACGGAAGCCTTCCGCCTGAGATCCGTGCACAACAAGCGCGGCTTTTCAACGATCCAGATAACGATTTTGATTTTCTGGTTGCCAGTGATGCCATTGGTATGGGTCTAAACCTAAGCATAAAACGCATCATTTTCGAGACTACTTGGAAAAGTGATGGACGCAAGCTCTTGCAACTCTCAATATCTGCATTGAAGCAGATTGCTGGACGAGCTGGTCGCTACAGAGTTGCTGGCCAGAATGACCCTCATTCCAAAAATGCAACAGGTGAAAGTGAATCCTCGAAAAATGTCGGATTGGTTACGTCTCTGACAGACGTTGACTTGCCTTATATTCAGCAGGCATTGGCCAGCACTCCTCAACCCCTTACAAAGGCTGGTCTCCTGCCCCCAACCGAGGTTGTGGAAAGGTTTTCCAATTACTACCCCGAAAACACACCTTTTCGGTATATCTTACGCCGCCTACATGTTCTAGCTCGAGCTAGTGCTTCATTTTTTCTCTGTAGCATCGACGACCAGTGCGCCGTCGCAGGTTATATAGATGACCTGAAGGGCCTGTCAATTTCAGAGAGGTATACATTTTGCGCTGCGCCTGCCGACGTGAGAAAGACGACTTCTAAAACGACACCTGTTCTTCAAGCGTTGGCTCGGTGCGTTGCGATAGGGGAATGTGACTTGCTTGATCTTACTGTGGTGGACTTTGAAGCACTTGATCATCCCGTTTCAGGTGATCGCAAATACTTACAAAGGTTGGAGAATCTCCACAAAGCGTTGATTCTTTATATCTGGCTGAGCTACCGCTTCCCTGGAATACTTGTTCATCAAGCTTTAGCCTTTCACGCGAAAAAGCTCGTTGAGAAAAAGATTGATCAAGCAATCCTCGAATTCTCTGCCAATCCTCAACTCCGCAGAGAGATTTTATTGCGCAAACAGGTTGTGATCGACCAATTAGCGGCGGAGGCTGCCGAGAAGGAAAGAAAGGATAAGAAAGAAGCAGCCGCGCTTGAAGAAGAAGCCGCCAGCACACATATACAAGGCCGAGAAGATGCAAGGGCTGCAGCGAACGAAAGTGAAGATCTTCCCGAGCCTGACAGCGACACCGGTGAACAAGGTGCCGTAGACGCTCAATCGGCATTAGAAGATACATATGAAGATGAAGAGTTAGGCTTATCCGACAACGCTCCGGCCGAAGGACCTAGCTCCGGTGTCGAAGAACGAGGTTTCCCTGGTCGGTTCCACCAGATAGCTCAAGATAGGTTTGCTTACGAAGAAGACGCGGAAGTGGCTGCCGCAGATAACGCCTCGTCCCAACATTTACCGCGGGATCAGGCAAAGGGTGGTCAATTCCCTTTAGCCGAGGGCAAATCCAACGACTCGTCAAAAGGCTACGGTGAAGGGAGTGACAACTCTACCCAAATCGATCTATGCAAGCGCAATGACGCAGCAGATACTCGGGCAGCTGAATGCGAAGGGCAAGAGGCAAAATTAATTTCAGATAGCCTTCAGACACAGAATAATGGCGAACCCTCTAACGAGACGGAGACGGTCAGTGAATCAGAGCCAATGGCGGGAAAAGACTCCAAAGATTTAGCTGACAACTTTGAAGAGGCTGCTTTTACAGTCAAATCAGACAGGAGAGCATCAAATGAGATAGATTCCCGAAAGCCACCGGGATCGGAAGTAGACGATCCAATATCCGTGCTCCAGAGGCTCATCAAAGCCTTGCTCGAAAGAAGGACTGAGCTCGAATCGCAGCGTGATCGCTTATTCGACTTGCTCCAACACGCAAAGGACACTGAAGAGGCGCGTGCCGAGCTAGAAGAGCATTCAGCCAACCTGCCCCATATTAAAAATTTACTCAAGAAGCGCTATTCACAAGTGAGTTTGCTCGAGAAGTGGATGCCTCATGTACGGAGATCTTTTAAGAGGGGCGATATGCTCAAGCTTAGGACGCTAATAAAGAGGTACATTGCCCTAATGGACTTGGCGTCGGCGGATATCGACAGAATCATCGAGCCTTATCGACCCAAGCACAAATCTGATCGCATGCATCGGCGCCTGTTCCTCGGTCTACCGGTGGTGCAGAATGCGCCAAGTGAGATTGGACCAACATCTGCTGCGGAAAATGTGTCTGCTCCCCCTTGAAGACCTGGCCGTGGGAGATTCCACGCTCTAGATCTGTGTGAATGTACCTTAGATTAATCTTTCATGGTGTGAAAATGGCACGAATGCCCTTGCATTGGGAAGGCGCAAGCAAGACACGAATAGGAATGAATGAGAACTTGCTCCCTGATTGCTCTTGCGAAACCTGGGGTGATAGGCTTTTTAGCCGACAGCTGTGGAGGATGAGCTGCATACTTATATATATACCATATTATTCTACGAAGAAGCTTGTGAGGAAGTGGACTCTATTGTACGGTACTATATGATGCAGAGTGTATGGAACCACAGGCCAACTGGGCGAATAGAGAGATCTCCACGATCTGGATATGTTGCTATGCGCCGCCGTGGCGGTACATTGACCGTCCAGCATCCTTCTCTTCTCCTCGAACTTGACGAGAAAAGCAAAACACACCCGCACGACTGCGAGATGGTATAGTCAACTCTTTTGTCTTTATTTGATTATGAGACCGGCTTCGTGTCTAGCGACCTGAAGTAAGTAGAGTCGCAAGTCTGAACATTCATTCATTTATGCATTGATTCTCTCGCGGACGAAAACAACCGATTGCTCAAAACGAAATCGACCCACCATCTCAAAAACACCCTTCCTACCGCACAAACCCACGTAACTCCACAGTAACCTCCGCCCCAAATCAAACCCTCTTCCACTCCTCAAACTCCCCCTCCAAATGCTCCTTCAACTCCTTAAACCTATTCCCAAACCCCCTCCCGCACCGCCAACACACAAAATCCCGCTGCAGATACCCCTCCCGTCCCGGATGCCTCCTTACACCCCCCTCCGCGAGCGGAAAGTCCTCCAGCGGGACGAAGAACGGGGTGGAGAAGCTGTTGTAGTGCTTGCGGTGCTTGAGGCAGGGGCTGCGGCGGTCGCGGGAGAGGACATGGATGTGCAGGTGGTTCATGGAGGGGTGGGCGTGGATGCCGAGCATGATCTCGGATTCCCAGTCGCGGCCGGCTGGGAGGTCGGCGGCGGGGGGGGAAGAAGAAGGGTGGAGGTGCAAGGCTTTCTCGCGGGCTTGGTCCTGGGCCGAGTACGCGCCGAGGAGGCGTTGGAGTTCTTTGGCGGCGAGGGTGCGGAGTTTGGAGGCTTCGGTGCGGACGGAGTGGAGGAAGGCGGGGTCGGTGAAGGCTTCGAAGGGGTGGAGGCGGGTTTTGGTTGGGGAGCGGGGGAGGAGGAGGAGATGGATGGTGGCCTTTGGGTAGAGGTCGTGGATTACGACGAAGTCGGAATTGTGGTAGATGACTTCTGAGGGAGAATAAGAATCAGGATTTGCAATATAGGCGCCTAGGCCGTCACGGCGGTCGTATGTGGTTGACGTGGAAGGTATAGAATTTTTGGAAGGTTTTAAAGAAACGTGGTGTTGTTTGGACTTTGGAGACATTAATTCAGAGACTGTGGAGACTTAGCTTCCGGGTTGGCGCCACGTGCAACAGGATAGATGTACATGCATCACGTTTCTGCCCGGTGCTTTTTGGAGGCGTCGTGGTCGGAGGCCCTGAGCGAGTTTCTGCTTTGCCTGTGAGCTCGTCGTCATCAATGGCGTCCAGAGAGTCTGTCTTTTCGGCCATGTCTGCAAAGGTTAGTCGAGCTGCTTGTGTTTGAGACAGAGTTTGTTAGAGCTCGGCTGATATTCTTAGACAACGCAAAGTTTCTCTAATATCGACATCGATGAAAGTGGGCCTCTATTGCGAAACAATAAACCTACCGATCGCGCTGTTCGTCGATGTCAAGGTGGGACGGCGCACACGATATCTCGGTGGATCTATCACGAGACGTTTGAAAATGCGGCATTTAAATAGCGACTATAACGCTCGGAAAGACAGTCAGTGAAGTCTGTGTCGATTATTTGTTATTGGTGATGCTGAGCTCGGTACCTGCCCATAGTTGGAGAAAAGACCAGGCAGCTGCGCATAGGATGACAGGTAACGGTTTAAGGCCGATTACGGACGTTCCATCTCAATGAGGGTGCATCCCGAGTGACAATTACCTTTCATTCTTTCATAGGTCTATATCAATCGGCGTAGATATCTTCTTCGTCGCGAATGGTGAGAGGCAATACGAAACAATTGACGCAGTCTGTGCTCACACGTGACCTGAGCTTGTGCGGTCAGGACTAGCGGCGTGCTCACTGCAAGGAGCTGCAGGAACCAATCTTCAAGTGTACCAGGGTACTACATCTCCTAGATTTAGAAACAATATCACGTATTCCAGGCCGATGATGCCAGTATCGTTTCAATCACCTACAGAGAAACAATGGCATTGGCAATGGTGGATAGGAGAATTTGTCAATCATGGCGCATCCCAGGTAGACTTAGGTGGACCTCGGCGATGTGTGAGGTTTTGGAGGCAACGGCCGCCAGGGTTGCATTGCTCTCCCCGAGGCCAAGCAATGAGAATAATCAAACCTAGAATCCGTCGACAGCTGCACCATCAACGGTCACCCACTTGAGTGGACGGTGCTCGGGCGCCGCGGTTGATGATCTGTGCAGCGTAGAATTAATCGAAGACGCCTCTGCGATATCTGAGGCCCTTGCGTTTCGGCGCCGTGACATGAATCAGCGCAATTTCCCACGAGCAGGGGGGGTTTGGTCTCCACCGAAACGCGGATGGAAAACACGGCGACACGTCATGAATCGGCGCAGGTATCACAATCATAGGGGGCGAGTGTCCTGCTGGTGGTGGTGGGTGGTATTCAGCCTCCTGTGTTCCTCTCCGGGTGGTGTGAAGAAGAAAAAGCAAGTTGTATCCGTAAAACATGTCGACAGGCAGGAAAGTGGTGTTTGGGGGGCACTGGGGGGTGGTTCGGTGGAGGTGCGGCCGGAGAGGCTAACATCGCAAAGGCTGCATTCCCAGGCACGCTTGCCAATCACCGCCAATCAACAACCTCCAGCCTCAACTCAATCGCTCCGACTTGCCCTCGCCGAGTTTAGCAGCCTCCAGCATCCCAGTCTCGCCTTGCTCTCTAGCGTCCGTTTGGCTTTGGGGTTTGGACAGCCATCGTCCCTGCTGTTCGCTCGCTTGCCTCCCCTTGATCGGCCAATAATCCTCCCCAAGCTCCCCAATTGGCCTGGTCTCTCTACTTCTCTTCTTCTCGACAGCAACCCGTACCTTCCACCTTCGGCCCTTATCTTCGATTCTCTCACTTCATCGAGAGACCTTTTTCACGACGGACCGGTCACTCAGGTTCTCAGCCCTTCGTTTGCTCTTCTCTTCTCAACCTCTTCTTCGTCAGGCCCTTTTTGTTCGGATTCCCCCGGGCCGGGCGCGCAGCGGAAAGTGAAAAAGAGCTAGGGTTCTGGATCAATCACCGCGGAATAACACTGGGTGCCTCGCGACTCATACCGATCCATCCATAATAGAGCTCGACATGTACTTTCCGTGATGCGAGTGGTAGAGGAGGACGAACAGCACCTCTCCGTGGGACGAGCCTACCGCTGTGTTTCGGATTGATCAAGCACGAGACGCCGCGATGAGAAATCTACTACTGGGCGCTTTTCTCTCTTCCGCGTCCTCAGTGCTAGCTCAGAGCTGCATATCGCTGTCTGGATCGACAACATGTTCCGCTTTCAGTGCGGCCTCCATATCGACCGATAAGAACTTGACTGGCCTTTAGTGAGTTTTGAACAAATCTTGAACCGACGGGGGACGCTGACTGTGACCAGCCCGTTTCTCGCTTTCGTTTCGAATACCCAAGAATTTGATAGCCAATTGACAGACTACGTCAAGAATGGCTACGTTCAACAGAAGTAGGGACCAGAACCATTCCCGATCGACGCGTACTGAAGTCGCTCCAGGTTTCAAAATTTGTTAGGTTGTCAAAACGTCGACCTTGCAAACACATCAAGCTATTATGCTCGCTATACCACATCTATAATATGTAATGGAATAATACAAAACTCGCGACAGCCTTGCGGACTCTCGGCAGCCGACTCTAGGCCTGTTTGCGCAGATTCTTGTGTACGTAATTTACTTCTTTAGATTGACATCTACTGATTTGACCCAGGCGCTGTTTGCACAGAGCGAAGAGATGATTGCGCTGGATGACCAGCTCTGCCGCTCGCCTGGACCAAACTACATCGACCAAATTCGGGCTGATCTCACGAATTGTGGTCTTCCTGCTGATGCCTTGAATACACAGTGCATTCCAGCGGAGAAAAACGAACCCAACGACTGTGGTTACGGAAGCAGCTTGCAGGGTTTGTGTGGCTTCTGCGGTGCAAGCTCGCCGAATGCCACGGACTCCTGCTGTCTAAACTCGAACGCGACTGGCCGCTGCGAAGGCGTCACCTTGCCGGCCTTCTCGTCTATACCCCCTCTCCGTACATCTACCAGCGCTTCTCCATCCGGCACTAGCCGCCCCTCTGCGGCTCCTTCACACAATGGCGGGGGCCTATCAGGCGGACAAATTGCCGGCATCGTCGTTGGCTCTGTGTTTGGGTTTTTGATCCTCCTTGCTCTTCTCATCCTTTGCTGTACCATGCTAAGACGCCGCCGCCGTGATCGACGCCGGAGCCCTACAACAGCGCCGATGCAGCAGTATGCGCCTGTCAACAACAACGATCGAGGATTCCACGTGACCCCAGGTGGGCGGGTGGCTCGCATGGACGCGATGGAGAATAACGACACATCGGCATACGCGATAGGCGGCGCTGGGATGCTTGACAGGCGTTATGACAATTCAGACTCGGATCCTTATGGCGATAGTCCCGAATCCGGTCCCAGGGCCAAACCACCTGCGATTGTGAAACGGAATGGTTCCTTATCTAGCGGCTCCATGCTCGCTGGAGATTCACCCGGCTCGGGTCAGTACTCTTCGCCGGAAGGGCTGCAAAGCGGGCAGTCAGAGCAACTGTCCTCTTTCCAAGATTATTACTCGGCCGATCATATTCATCCCAATGATAGAGTTTCGGTCTTGTGGGCATACCAGCCAAGGGCGGCAGATGAATTTGAGCTGTCAAGGGGGGATATGCTCAAAGTGGTGGGTATCTGGGACGACGGCTGGGCAACAGGAGTACGAATCGACGACCGAGCAGAGGATTACGAGAGCAAACATAAAGTGCAAAGAGACAGCGGTATGTCGAATGGATCAACAAGGGCTCAGTCGCCTCCTCCTACCGGCGAAATTAAAGCATTCCCTTTGGTCTGTGTCTGCCATCCCGACGCGTGGAGGAAAACGGCGGAGGGAGACACATCTACAGAAAGTGGTGAAGGAGGACCACCGGTCTAAATCAATACTCACAGCACGACTTCGTAATGCGCTTATGACGACCATCGCGATGGCAAAAACGGCGTTTTCGGGAATGATATACATCGCTTTCGCGGACACCACCTCTAATCACAGCGCCATCGCGGGTGAAGTACCTCGCGGTTGGCCTGGTTTCGCCGAGAAGGATCAAGAGACTCGGCGGCCAAATAATCTCTCACAGACACCAAACTTTTTCATTCTTCGTTTCTGCAGACGGTTCTGGACCAACAGTTGGTCATCATTACTAGATACCCCGGGCAGAACCAGG
The DNA here is from genome assembly GCA_021030905.1 of Pyrenula massariospora. NCBI lineage: Eukaryota > Fungi > Ascomycota > Eurotiomycetes > Pyrenulales > Pyrenulaceae > Pyrenula > Pyrenula massariospora. The sequence continues at coordinate 736,808 of JAGFMI010000013.1, forward strand.
TTGCAGAATTTTGCCGCAAATTCTGCGCATAAACAGGACGGGAACATTCTGGACGGCATGATAGTGAATAGCGTTCTGCAGCGATAGCACACCATAGAGACAGTTGAATATCATGTATATATTGTCCGCAAATGTCAGGTTTGCACTCGGAATGACCGAGGGGTTGTAAATGCTGCTATACACCGAATCATGTGACATGCAAGCAGAACACCAGAGAGGTCCTGTCAGACCCGTCCGAGAGAATTGTACCTTCGGTTTTGTTTCAGTGAACGTCTATCATCTGATCCTCCAGAATCCATGACCTTGGCAATTATTCTGAACCCTGCTATATCTCATCCAAAGGAGCCCCTCGAGACAGTCAAGTGGCGTGAGCGTCGTTTGTCATGTGCAATCCGAATACTACATTCGCAGGTACTCAAAGCAGGGAGGACCAGCGGCAATGTCTCGGAATTGGGGAAGCCGATGATGCTGACACCCTCCAGAACCAAGACCCGTCCACGTCAACTACTTCGAGGCCAACCCATTGGAAAAGTATGTATCGCCACGAACCTGGATAAACCGACTCTGTCTAAGCGAGCGCGGAGACCGGCAGACACATTGTCTTATGTTTCGCTCTTATGATCGTCTGAAACAAGGCTGCACCCTAGCGGATGACGTTGTCACAAGTGAGCAAACGGGAATACTCTCAAATGCCCTTTGATGGGTGCTGACGGGGCCAAGTGAAGTCCTCAAAAGGCTCTGCGAAAGGATGATCGACGTGGCTGAAATGCTTAGCCATCGATCTGGCAAGGTCGGCCTTGGTTTTGCGGGGTGAGGCCATGTCACCGCACCAGGTGCTGGTCAACCCTCCGCCGTCGACGTCGTGCAGCAGATCGGCCGCTTATGGCGCAACTGAATGACTGAAGATTATTTAGGTTCAAGCCGATCGATTGACCTCTCTAGAAAATCGCCTAAATGTAGTTCTACCGATGGCTACAAGCTAGTACGGCGGTGGTCTTCAAAAATGAGGGGAGTCACGATGGTCGGCGTCACGATCCCGCACTATGGCTTTCACTATCTTCGTGGGAGAAATCCCTCAGCGGTCTCGCAGGGGCAACGATTGGAAAGACCGTGTCTGCGATACTTGGTCTGGGAGGCTGAACAGAACCCCTCTACGGTCAGAGGTACGGATCGCCCTGAGGACTCGAGGCAATATGAATAGCATAGCCCGGCTCAAAAACCTGCCAAACTACCGTTACATCTTGCTGCAGGTTACCTTGAAAACTTCGTTTCATTATGCGCTGGGATATTGAGCATAACTCGGACCCACCGATCCGGGCTGCACCGTTACGTATGATGCTCTGTAAATGGAACTAATACGAGTAAGCTGATCGACGTTGAGCCGGTAGGGCAGCATTGAGACAGGCAAAGCGCGCGGGGTTGCGAGTGGTCGGATGAAGCGCGAAGCATGAGTTCATGACAGTTTCGAGAAGTTTGTGGATAGTTGGAAGAAGCTTGACGCAATCGCCGTGCTGCGAGTGACCCCAACAGGCGAAAGGGTTTGTTCCAGCAGTAGCCCTGAAGCCAGGGTCCACCCTAAGAGTCTGTTTTGCGGAGAACCTGGCCCATCACTTTCAAGCCGCAATGCGGCCACGACCGTCGACCGTCGAGGTCACCCCAGCCTCTCTTCTTTCGAAGGCTCTGGTCGTATTGATCGACTGCTGAAACCGAACTCAGCGGAATCGAAGAGACCGTGTCGCTAAGCCGCCCAATAATGGCTGCTGGCGTCGAAATAATCGTTGGCTGGGGGACGGACGTTCGCGGGTAGGCGGGGAGGTTGGGCAGGCGGCTCGGCTCCAAACGGCGCTAATCCATGCCGAGACCTCCCAAAGCAGCTTAGTCGCCGACCAGCCCCCCCTTCCCAGCTCCCCACTACGCTCCCTCTCACGCCTCTCAACCCCTTCTCGGCCTCCTCCTGACCAAAGAGCATCAACTGTCCTGCATCCTCCCCGTATTGCCTGGCGTCATCCAGCCCTGGGTCATCTCCATTTTTGACACCCAGACAATGAGCTGCCAGATGCACTCTCCAATGACGCTGGTCACGTCCGACTTCTCTAGACCCTGGACATTACTGGCCACCCAAATTCTTCTGACTTTCCACCCAGCCCGGTCTTGGTTGCTAGCCTCCACTTTTCACCATCGTAGATCCACTGGAATGATGTACAAAAGGTTTGTCACGGCCATCCGGATCCCTCTTTCTGCTGAATTCTTTCCCACATTCTCCAGCGTGGCAGCACCTGATATATTCTCTTCCACCTGCTTGCCAACAACCTACTTCCTTTTACTACCATCCAACCCCTCTTTTCTGTACATACTATCACCATGAAATACTCCATCTCTCTGCTCGCCGCTGCCGCGGCCATTCAAGCTTCTCCTATTCTACAGGTTCGGCAAGGTGTCACATCAGCTATCTCTCCCTCTGCCGCCCCACCCTCAGGATGCACAGCCGTCTATAGTGGGACATTTGGCATTGCTGCCATGAACATCAGCACAGCTTCATCAGCAGCATCGAAGCGACAAGTATCAACACTGTCTGACGGGTAGGTTTCTGTTTTCAATTTGAATAGCAATGGGGCGTTCTAACATTTTACCTAGCCAACCACAAGCACCCAAGACTCAGAGCATTTCTGTTGGTCCAATCACAACAATCAGTGATGGGCAACCTCAAGCGTCCACCGCACAGCCAAAGAGCACCGTAGCACCAGTGACGCAACTGTCTGATGGACAACCAAACGTTGGCCCTCACAAGACGATGGTGCCAGTCACACAGATCGGAGATGGCCAAGTTCAGGCTCCTACGATCACCATGGCACCTGTAGGCCAAATCTCTGACGGTCAGATCCAAGCTCACCCAACGTCGACCGCCAAACCGATCTCTCAAATTTCCGATGGCCAGCCTCAGGCACCAAAATCCTCTGGAACCCCCATTTCTCAGATTTCGGATGGCCAACCACAAGCACCAACCGCTACAAAGACTGGGATCTCCACTATCTCCGATGGACAGCCACAAGCCCCTACTTCCACAAAGACTGGAGTCTCCACCATCTCAGACAACCAACCCCAGGCACCCACTGGCACTAGTAGCAGCAGCGGTGCTCAATCCACTGTCATGGTCGCCTGCCGAACTAATTCCACCCTCGAGCTATCCATCAACAACGGCGTGCTCAAGGACAACAAGGGCCGCACTGGCTACATTGCATCCAACTACCAATTCCAATTTGATGCTCCACCGCAAGCTGGCGCTATCTACACCTCGGGATTCAGTGTCTGCGGTAATGGCAGCCTTGCGCTTGGAGGCTCGACAACATTTTACCAATGTCGGAGTGGCGACTTCTACAACCTCTACGACCGCCATTGGGCTGCTCAGTGCAATCCAGTCACCATCGAGATCTTACAGCTACAAAATTGCAGCTAGGGAGGCTCGAGCTGAATTGTAATATCATTTCTTGGACATACTTGGATGGTTTGGTCGATCCTTATGGTCATGGGACGGACTTGGGCAGATCAGCATTCATCGGCGTTATTGCATTGAAAAGTTGGAATTGGAGGGTTATTGCCGCCAGAATTATAGAGGGTTTACCAGGAAATGTGATCAAGTGGAGGGAGATGAAACATTCTAGGTTAATTGACGAAGGATTTGGATCCATATCAGGATGATGGTGAGATGAACTAAAACGAGCTGCGTTAGACGCGAGAAACAATTGCAACGATCATGAGGGGAGATGGTACACCTATAGAACAATACTCAATTAATAATATTTTACACACTGCACCTTACTTCCCAAATCGACTTTTCTAATGTTGTATATGGCCAGACTTGGTCGTAAAGCCTATTGAGTATTGAGGCAAAGTGAAATGGGAAGGTTACCCGAACCCCTGCGAACTCCAGCCCCTTCCTCGGAACAGTACGGAAAATCAAAAGACTTCACGAGCGACGTAATTTTTGGAGAGTTCTCAAATCTGATAATTGCATGAACTTACTTTAAACTGCGACGTAATCTTGGCAGACCAACTATTCTGATGCGCTTCTGAAGACGGTCGTCCAACACAATCTATTGAAGCTAAAACGTTGAAGTAGGCTCACCTTGGCCAAGCCTCCATTTTCAAAGGGCCAATTGTCAACGAGTTTGCGAATTTAGGGCGAGATCGACGAGGTTAATTTTGCAGTACCACGATAATTGAGTCGCATCATTAGATTGACTCTCTCGGGGCTGTCAGCCTGTGAAGGTGCGAGCACCAAGATCGAGATGAGCGGTATAAATGAGTGGCCAAGTTTTGTCTACGAAGGTGGTTTTGATTTTCTTTATTTTCACACACTCTCAAGGACTTTCCATCCCTCAAGTCTGCAAAAATTTCTTTCCTCTCCCCTAATTTCGTACTTTTGAGACCTAAACCCTTCCTCCAATCACCCGCTTTTCACCTCAAAACCTACCCACACCCCCAACCCAAAAACACCGCCACCACCATGCAGGTCCCCTCCCCCAACCCCCTCCTCCCCCTCCTCCTCCTCACCCTCACACCCCCTACCCTCTCCCTCGCCGACTGCGACGGCACCGGCACCGGGACCGGCTGCACCTGCGCCTGCAACGCGGGCTACACCATGCAGCTCGAAGCCTCCTCCGGCTCTGCCATGTGGGCCGAGTGCGTCAACGGAGCGTATAGCTACAGTCCAGTTGGGTGCTATAAGAGGAGCGAGGGGTGGAAGAAGAAGGATGCGTGTGAGGAACAGGCGGATTGCTATGCGGTTACCATACAGGGGGGAAAGGGGTTTGAGTGTTTTTGCTGTGTGACCGAGGGGTGTTAGGGTGTATTAAAGGGCTTAGGACAACTAGAAAAGGCAAATGCACTACCAGATCTAGCGGTACAGAGAATCAAACTTTGAATTATATGACTCCCATATATTTAACACTGACCATATAAACCCGGGAATCCCCACATCCATGAATCTTATAATTCAGACTAATTATATATCTATACTTCAAATAACCGTAAGCTGGACAAAGAACCTCACGACCCCAAATACAATTATCCAAACCCTTCATTTAAAACAACCGATAAGCTCAAGCAGGAGCTTCACACACTATAAATAATTTAGGACGAAATTTATTTAACCCCTTCTGAGTAGGACCATCAGAATAATTAGAAAACACAAATACACCACCAGGCCTGGCAGTACAGACAATCAAAAGCGAAACAAATCATATCAATTCCACTTCTACGGCATTCTCATGGGGTAGGGGGGGGGTTGGAGCTCCCTCATTCCACCAGTCGAATCCAATGCGATCTGTAGAACCGTGCGGGGGAACACAATGCGTGAGCACAGCATAGCATAGTATGCCTCAACCCACCGAAAGCAGGTGGATACCAGACGAGTGATTCGGTACAGCATGATAGCAGCGTGAAGCTTTCTTTTGCCTGGCTCGCGCCTGCTGTCGCTGTGGATGTTTTTCGCGAGCATCGACATGCTGGCAAGTGTCTTTGCGGAGAGCCTGGTGGAACGCTGGTGTGGGTCCTGACGTAGCTGTTTGGCGGTCATATGAGCTTTGGACTCCGAACGTAGGATTCTGCTTGGGGGGATGGGGAGGAATTTGATGGTGGTGGATTGAAGGACGGATCTAAAAGTGTGCGCCCATCTGAGTGACTGTTATGGAGAATGGAAGTCAGCAAGAGGAGAGACAAAATTAAAAGATTATTTAGACATGATGTAGATTGCTCTGGCTACAGGAGTATTAATTTTTAGTCAGTCTTTTGTAATATCCATTATTGAATATGAACATTTCAGGTTTGGTTGAAAAAAGCCGCTGCAAGAACTATACATACATGTAAAGTATAAAAGTTAAGATTATATTACGAGATGATTAATTTTTGTTTCTCACTTTATTTATAACCCTTTTTCTATCTCTTTGCCACGAGATTCGTCTTGCCAAAAGTCTAATTGTGAACAGTATGTGATGAGGTGGTTCAAACCCTTTCCAGAGGACCGACCAAAGAGCATTAGACGAGCAATTTTGACACCAAGCCCGTTTGAGCCCTGAGTGCCTAATTAGGGTTTCATTCGATTTGCGGTCGTTGATCGTAGGGCTTGAGGAACAAGACATTTCTCCTAGATCTCATAATGATTCTTGACCCTTGCTCATGCATCTCCTTTTCTGAGTCCTTATCCAAAAGATCCTTGTCCACGACCCTTGCAGTGATACAGTCTGGAGCAGGACCAAAAAACCAGCTCTTAAGATCTTTCGACTTGATGGTAATGGGCTCAAGGTCTCCGGCGCCATATTGATGCTCTCTCACGGCTTGAGCCGCCCAGCTGAGAACACTGCCCGGCGTTCGTTCTTCAATGTTTGACACGTAGAGTTTATTCTGCTTGCGTTTCGCGCTGCGCATCATGATCGCTAGTATAATCCAATACGCTAGCACGAAGAGGAGAAGAGAAGTAGAGGCAGCAACCAAGAGAATGAATCCCCAGTGAATATTGGTGAGCGCACGAAGACAGCCTTGGGTCTCGTTAGCGGCAGTCTGGTTTAGAACATAGTTGTTGCCACCAGCAATCATGACCATCGAATTCAGAATTTCTTCCACGGCGGGGCCGGTAGTGTTGATTGCGTCGGTGAACCTTCCATTATAGACGAGGCTCTGCAGGTTGGGACACCAGCTGCGCAATGTCGGGCGGCTCAAGACACCACGGAGGACATTGTCAAGGTTCTGAGTGTCGACTTGGCAGTCAAAATTGCGCATTACCCGTTGATCGTCACCGCCACCGGTTATGTCAATCGAGGCCCGGACGCTAAAGGGCACTGCAATGTTGTTGCCGGCAGAGCTATCCCAGGCAATGATGTGCGATGACTTTCCAAACCCGTAACCGGAAGAGCAGTTGGGAAGAGCACCTGCGCTTGGCTCGAAAAGAAAACCTGACTTTGCTATATCCGTGATTATATCACTGACATCCATATCACTAGGGTAGATGAGCTCTTTTGAGTTTAGTTGACAGGTCCATCCGCCGAGGACATCTTGTGCATCAGCGCTGAAATTGACATTTCGGTTGACCTTTCTGTATATGCCTTTCAAGCCCCCATTAGAGAGGCTCGTGAATTGCGCTTGGGCTACGATGAGATGCGGTTGACCTCCAGCTGGTGGAATTTGGAAGTCATCCGGCAGCGTTGTTGAAACCACTAGCCCCGTCCCGAAAGGACACCGCCCATGTACGGATCGCGTTTGGACGAGTGTGTTGACGGCGAGATCGGAAGCAGTCTTTAGAAAAGCGCTCAGCAACATGATCATTCCTAGCCATGATGCAGGTGATGCTTTTAAGCTTTTGAATGACTTGAACAAACTCCAACCGGAAAGCCAACCTGTCATGCAGTTCAACGGCACATTTTGTCTCTTAAGCAGCTGAAGCTTCACGCTGTCGTCGCAGCACTTTTTGCCCACGATACCAACGAGGAGAAAGAGAGGAATTAGGTAGATGCGAAAGATTAACCGGACGAGAGAGCTGTCATAGTCAACAAGCAGCGTGTTTGATGTATGTATGGCAGCAATGCTGAAGGCCATAGTGAAAAGTTCACGGGGACGAGCAACGGGAGAAGAAAAACAAAAGAGTCCAAATTTGAGACTTCTAGACTGCGTCTTTGGAAACATGGCGAGCCTCCAACCCTGCGACCGAACATGCACCAAGGAACCTGAGAAGTAAGCTCCGCTGTCGTTCGTCAGCAAGAGACTCATCTGGCCAAGAGAAGCTTAGTGTTAGAAAAGGCTTGGGTGGATGTACGCCTTTGTTTCAGATCAGCAGGTAGATCTCTCGATCTAGTTGGATACGAGGGATGGCGTAGTGCCATCGAATGCTTCCACAAGGCTGCGTACGACGTGTGAATATGACGCCCTAGCTTCGACCAAGTCATTGCGCATTGCGTCAAGCCAACCTTTTGCCCCCTCGACATGAATATTCGCCCTCCAATATGAATCTTCTCCTTTTTCCAGCTTCGTTCCCCTTGTTTATAAGCTCCATCGTTCTCTACGCTCATGCTCGAAGCCGTGATCAAAAGTTGCAAAGAAAACATGTACGCTCAACTGACTATGTCTTTATTGTTCGTTATCAACCTTATCTGTTGGGTTATTCCAACCAAAGCACGCCAATTCGATTTGCTGCCAAGACAAGCAGCTGGCCCTCAACAATATTTGTCATGTTCATCGATGCTTTCCACCTGTCCACCGGCACTCGATAGTGAGTAGCGCTTTTTGCTCTGTCTTAAAAATGATTTAAGCTGATAGATTGTGCGAATTAGTCTGCGCAAGCTCCTTCTGTGCGCAATGTCAAAGCTTCGGTGGGACGTCTTTCGAATCCTGCTGCAGTGCGACTCGACCTGCCTCGTGTTTCGAGTCCGTGTATGTCACTGACTCAAATGCTAAGGCTTGCCTCACTGCGCTAGCCCTCTCATCCAGCTGTGCTAGCGAGACTCCTGGCTTCGGATCGCTCAAAGAAACTGACGGGGCATCGTGCTTGTGTTATTCTAGCTCAACTTGGATCCCAGACGTATTTGATGCGGCGTGGATGGCATGCTTCAGCTATGGAGCCACAGCAACTGACATTACAATCTCTCCGGAAGGCCAGGCGCTGTGCACAAGTGTAGGAAATATTCTCTCAGCGAGTGTCTCGGCAAGCACAACTGGTCAGAGTCAAATTTCGACCTCCAGTCTTTCATCGCCAACTTCGCCAGTCCCGGCTTTTCCATCGACGACTTCTGTTGCTGCCATCACAAGCACCATAGCAACAACATCGCCAACAACAACAACAACAGCGGGGTTGACGCCTAAAGGGGGAGCGGAAAGTCTGTCTCGGAATGTAAGCTTTCTAGAATCTGTTATCTCCCATTTAACAATTTCTATAAGCATTAGGCTCGATGCTGACTTTTATGGCCGTGGATAGACGTGGTCGAGTGTGGTGTTTTCTATCTTCTACTTGATTGCCTGGGCTTTAGGATAGCGCAAGGAGCGATGCGTGACTTGTCGATAGTCTTTAAAAGGCGCACGGCAACACGAATGGAGGAATCGTGAAGACTCTAGCATTGTCAACAGAGTCCGGTTACCCAGCGAAGGGAAGCGCCATGGCTAATGGAGATGAAGATTATGCCGCAGTCTACTTCGCTGCAGGGCGTCGGTCACTCTCAAAACCGCACAGATCGCCTGAAAGCGGAGGGGCGTCCATATCATTGACTCACTCTTATCTAAAAGTGGGGTCGTGGTCAGGCCTCAGCTAGCCGCCGCAGCCGCCACGGACGCCTTTTCGTGCTTTTGGCAACAATCTTGTAGCGCCAATGTGGCTTACAATATTGATATCAAGCCAAATTAATGCTGCTTTGGGACAGCTGTTCCGCTTCTTGATAGTAGGACGAATTGATGAAGTGATGTATTGAGATGGCTGTGATGACGACACGCGGCACGCGAAAGAGCTAAGTCCGCTCATACCATGCACCTAGACGAATGTTGTCGTCCAGTGTTGAAATCGTCTTCCAAGGCGTGATAACTTTTTCGCCAGTCCATCTACTTGGATGAAGCTTGACCGTCGTCTTATGGCGGCACCCAAATGGCCAAGTTCCTGCTGCCATATGACTTTTGGTCGAAAACACCAATTCGCATTTCTACCCACGTTATACTCTACACGGCTTGGCGATGGATGGGGGAAAAGCAACATGACTACCTGGTGAATGTTCACTTCATTTTGCTTTAAAGTACTGGCCTAGATTTTCCTTGAACCGTAGTGTGCCCGAAAGCTAGCAACAAATGTATAAGCTGTACAAGACCGTTGACCCACTAACTAAATTAATGGAGACAATAGACATGGACTAGTACATACAATCCTGCTCGCGCAGCACGGCCCTGTGAGTGAAGGGGACTCTAGTCCGTCTCTGCACAGGGTATTGAGGTTGGATGGCTCTAGAGAGAAGACACCGGAAGTGCTTGAGGGCCAATGGGCTACGCTAGGTCACTTTAGCAGCTCTACAACAGATGAGAGGTCCGATTCAATCTCGAACATTAAGGAGTGTAACGTGTTCTATTCACGCCAGTCCGAGCCGTCAGATCTATATACATTCCCTCGGACACTTGGATGCCATTGGTGCCGGCGTAAGCGCCACCCTCGCTCTTTCAATTTCGCGACTACCGCATACATAACGACACTAACCGGGTTGTCTATCACATTCTCTGCCGGGACTTGGGGTAGAGCCCAGAAACCTTCGACCGTCCCGCGGAGCTTGAATGGGGGCAATCGGCAGAATTCCGAGAGAATGTGACAGGCAGCGAGGGTCATGAAGGTGTCGATGCCGTTCATTCGACTGTAATCGCCACCGGGGGATAGGTCGTCCATTGAAGTCAATACTTGACCTGGGATAAACGGCTCCTGAAGTAAGTCATCGCAAAGCGTCACCGTGGCTCGGATCAGTTCTCGTGGATAGTCCGGATGGGAAGCTTCCGGAGGTGTGGGGTCCCATGAAAAAATGAAAGACCCATCATAGCGATAAGCATCGCAACCACGAGTAGGCCCCATCATTATGTCGTTGGCCGGATCATACCACTCTTGATATCGCCCTGGTGTGTTCACGGACCGGTCCCATCGTGGTCGCTGGGCCTGTACGGTGTAATTCTGGGGCCGATCAGCAACCGGCGGGTCGGGACGGAGCCGCCACCGCGAGCTGCCGTCGATTCTGTCCCCGTCACAATAGAAGCGAAAGTTTCCTGACGGACGTTCGCTGGGAGCAACACCTGGCGGTGTTACATCCTGCATGTCTCGAAAAGCCGTGTAGATGTTCTCGAGTTGATGTTCAACGAGTGGCAGGGTTGCACCCTCAATAGCGTATGGATCCCTTCTAAAGAATGTACGAAAGACGTGCTTGCTATACTCACTATTTCTATCACCAAGCAGCGCTAATGCGCTTCTTGCCATTGATTTAGCTCCTTGAAAGGACCTTGGGAAAATGTCGGTTCGATAATTATGACATGATGGAGAAACATAATAAGTATATGGTTCCGTACATGATGCGAATAACACTAGAGTGGACACTGCAAGGGTGATCGATACTTGCATCATTGTAGGGAGAGGATACCGGAAGATATCACGTACCAGAAGAACAAGGGATGAAAAAATTCAGGATGTGCCTATATTTTAAAATCATGATAGTGGACCGTAACCTCTAACTCCACGGCGAGGCGCATCGAATCCCACGAACGTTGGATTGCCATGCTTGTTTTGAGCCTCATTACCTGATGGCTTAGGCCTACGAGACTGAAATGTTGGTCTTCGTCGGAATGACAGAAGAGGGAACACCTCGGAGGCATTCCGCAGTATCAGAAAGTCGAATAAATTACGTCACGGATCAATCCGCGCACAATCCCACCTCATGCACTTCTGCACGCCAAGTTCATCAAAACTTTAAGAAGCATATGACCTTCTTATAATGGCTGGTTAATTTCTCTTGAAATGTACCGAAAGCGCAGCGAATTTCTCTATTGTGCTCGTATGTTACGGATCTGGGAAGACTCCCCTTTTAAAGGTAGGTGTGCCGAGATGTCCAACCAGGCCCAGGGCAGAGTCGTCTTTACATTTTTAACTTGTCACGGTATCTGTGTAGGAAACTCAGGGCCTTCTGGCCTCTATATTCCACCAAAAAGGAAATACTCACCCCAGAACATCGCTGCTCCTTAAAGGTCTCGGTTCAATGGACCAACATTTCAATGCGCGTTAGTTTTATTCTAAATACGTAACCTGTACCCTTCATATAGTCAAAAGGCTTTCTCAGTTCCAAACGATTGTAATCAATGCATTTAAATATTGCATGATTCTTAAACATATAAAAAGGAATTTGCTATGATGTCTCTCTCATGAGCCTCAAGGTTGATTCAGCAGTAAAAACTTCTTCATGAGAGATTGGTCTGTTGCTCAGGGCTGGAGAGGTGTGAGAGACGCGTTGGCCTGATCGACAAGGTTGTAGATATATCTCGTGATTGAAAGGGCTGTGTCTTTGATGGTTGAATACCGAACCAGAGCATCAACAAGGCTTGAACCCTCAAGCGATACTGTATAGGATTTCTCCTGGCCAGGAATGTAAATGTATCCCGTTCCTTAGCGGCACTACGAGGAGGTTAAATCCAAGCCGCCTTGATGCTTTTCATTTTTTCCTCCTCGACAGACAACCTATTCGTCGTATTGGTGAAATCGGATGAACGTTCTGGTTGGTCAGAGTAATTCATATAGAGGTTTCATTAACGAAGCTCGGCTCTAATGCCTTGCATTGACGCAAGGTGATAATAGTTACGTTGGGATATAGATTTATGGTTAGATTGCATTTGCACGGCGTGAAGAGCCGTATGACCCTGTCTCTTCCTTTATCTTAATCTTACTTCCTCCAACCTCCCTATCCACTCGTCCTTCTTCTCCAGCGGCACATCCCTCATCAGCCCGCTCACGGACGCCACAGTAACAAGTCTACTACATTCCTGGTCAAATTTGAGAACATAAAGATACCTCCCGTGCGGCACGAAGCAAATCTGGTCTCCCGGGCAAACTTTGTTGGGCGCGTAGCCCCATTTGCATCTACCCGAGGATCCTCCGTCGGTCTGGAAGAACCATTTGGAAGAGTGATCTGAGAGAACGGATTGTAGGTCGCGGGAAAAGAGGTTGAACTCAGGTTCAGAAAGGGCAAAGGAGGTTGAAAGAAAGGAGTCATCGGTTGAATCGGAGAAAGATTCGCTTGAGAGATGTAGAGAACTGGATGAAGACTGTGCCTGCTGTTGTTGTTGTGATGGTTGGCTTTGCAGCTTCTCTCTTAGGTAGTCGCGCAACTTGTACGGCTGTTCAGATTCTTCTCCGTCATTATCCTTATCAACACAAAATGCGTACGTGGCGATCTTCAAAAACCAATCTAGTTGATCTTTTGTAGCTACTCGGATCTTTCTAGGTTTTGCTTCATCGATGGGCTGCTCGCGAGATATGGAGTAGGAATCACGGTCAAAATGGTCTTTTTGCACTGGATCAAAGACTTCCCTTATAGTCTCAAGCCTGACTATACTTAAAGCCATCACATCTGGATCCCCTTCATCCTCGTCACCAAAAGACATCTTCATGTGCTCCTTCCAAACATTTGTGGACGATTTTGAGATTACTAAGTCCTTGTGATTGATTTCCAGATAAGCCCCATCAATTGGCCCGCTTTGATTGCTGAAATCCGGACACCACGAGGGCGGCAGGTTCTCGCTCTTGCACGGAGAGGAAACTGGCCTAGCGCTGTACTCTTCCATCAAGAGTGTCCAGTAAAATCCGTCCCTACGAAAGCGGCAGATAGCCTTTACGGCGAGCTTGTATACCTCCGATGGTGGTAGTGCGTAGTCCACAGGGATTAAAGAGCGCGTCCTCTCCCCCGTTAGTCCTAGGATCCCGTATACGATATCTTGTGGGTTCGTCGCCTGGCGAGAACTTGTGATCTTCAGAAGAAAATAGAGGTTTTCATCTGAGAACAAACGAATCTTCTCTAAGATTCTGTAGCGTTCCGAAAGAGCTGCAATTTCGTCTCTAGTCTCTGGACAGGGAAACAGGATGTCTGCGTAGTCCGGCTTAAATAAGCGCGACTGGCAACAGCCAAAAATTCGCCAGTCAGTATGATGATGCTCTCCACAGAGGATGGTGGCTTTTTTTGCTGGGGCGATTTCTTGAAATGTCCATACCCGCGAGAACCACGCCCGAGCGTTGAGCTTATGGAATGCTTTCCAAAACTCGTCATGGTAGGGAAAAATATGATCTTTTATAATTGTACTGCTTTGCAGGACGCTTCTCATCTTTTCTCGCATACCATCAGATAAGTTATTGCTTTCTCCGAGCATTACGAGTAGTTGGTATAGAGCTTCAAGGCTTTCCCTTCGAATACCAAATTGGCTATTCAAATTCGATCTCAACAGCTGGTTATCACCTCTCCATGAATAGTGTTTTCCTTTCAATTGTCTAATTTTGTTCTTAGTGAAGGCTTTGAGCCGTCTTCGGGAAGCTCCACCTTCAAGTTCTTCGAAGCTTTCAAAAGGAAGCATTTTCCCCGTGACTTTCGGCATTAAATGAAGTTCGAGCCACTTCATCACCAGCATAACCTTTGCGCTATCATTCTTCTCTTCGCCTAGCCAGACAAGGGTACGTCTTGCTTTCCGGTAGATCTGATTCATGATTTGAACCTGGTGGGATTTTTCTTCGTCGTTACTCTGGTTAATGCAGATCTGGTCAATCCAAATAGAACATGATGTCTCTTTCTTCTCAGTAAGAAAGGAAAAAATTGCCTTCAGAGCCTGGAATAGATTGACTGTCACTCGGAAAGTCCCACCATTAACTGCAATTACTTCATCTTGTGTCCCAATTCCCCAACAGTATGATAGAGCGAAATATCTAGGTGCCTTTTGCAACTTTGTGTTTTGGAGTACGCAATCGATATGATCGCCATCGACAGCCGTGATTTGCAGAAGACGAATTTCATTGTTAGGTTCAACAAATGGTAAGTATTCTAACGGAGGAGTCGCTCCGATAGGCTGAGCGACCGCCTCCGAAGAAGACATGGTTAGACCTTGATACAGGTGAAATTTTCTCCCTTGGAACTCTGGTGAAAATATTTTCCTGAAAGACGGGGAAGGCTCTGCGATGATCAAGCTTTACCTCGATCATGATCGATTTTAGAAGCACGAGGCTGTGTGGAAGTTGTGTGGAAGTTGTGAGAAGGCTGTGTGGCGATTGTTCGATCCGATCCATTGATTGACGCACCAAGTACCCCCTACACAGCCAGCGACCTGCCGTGCTAGTAACAAAATGATAAAGAGCTCGACTTCTACTAAACACAAAACTCTATTCTGAGGCTACTTTCGGATTTTAAAGTGGCCAATTGGGCAAATGAAACATTATCGTTTATTTACAAATCTTCTAAACAAAGCTCACTGAAAATTAGAGAACAGTCATTGATTTCAAAGCTGTAATTTTCATTGCTGAGGATCTGCGGGCAAAAGCCAAGAGTATTTTCGGTGTACGATTTACTGTACATCAGCGTGCTACCCAGCCCCTCCGCTCCCCCACCCCCGCGGTCTCTTCCCCCAAACATGTAAAATACCAACACCTCTCTGCGCCCCCACGCGCACGTGCAAGTACTCGTCCTCTCAACGACGTGACAAGATGTCCGTGCAGCGAGCTCGAATCATAATAAAGTATTCGTATCTCTTTCCGCACCGAGAAGGACCCTCCACTGGGGAGGGGGTTTTGGGGTCAATAATATATATTTCTTCGCGAATGTACGGATAACTTGGTACGTTCGGACGTTGATGCTATTTGGCGCCTAGAAGGTGAGCCTGCCTGCGCCATTTTGTTAGTAGACAGTGGTTTTTTGACTTCAGAGCCGTCAGATAAGGTAACTACCAAGCTAGCTTATTAGGTGTGGAGACTATGTATATGGCTGTTGGAGGTTCAAGATGGGGGTTTGTCTGCTCGTTAGGGGTGGGAGCATGCAGAGCGGTGGAGGAGGAACCTGGGCAAATCCAGGGCGGGCAGGGATGGGCTGTGGAAGGGAGGACAGGTGATATGAGGTGGGCATGTGCCCTTGATGGTAGGTAGAAGTCTAAAAGTCTCAGTTATATGGTTTGGATTTCTACTTAATTAAAAGGCGAGAAAATGGGGGGAAGGGAACGGATCTATAAAAAAAAGCGAAAGGGAGGGGACGGATCCATAAAGAAAGCGAAGGGGAGGGAACAGATTTATAAAGAAAGTGAAGAGAAAGGAACAGATCCATAAGAAAAGCGAAGGGGAGGGGAGGGGTTTTGATTTTGTGGAAAGCAACGTATGAAATGAAAGACTTTTGTCTAGCTACTCGGTGGCGGAGGATAGAGATTCGCCGGATCATTGGTTGCTTCTTATTTTGGTGTGGGAAGAAGAGACAGCATCGGGCTTGGGGAATCTTTTGAGAGATTGCTAGATGGGCGGTCCTTGCGGATGGTTTGACATGGTCGGGAGAGGATCAAAGGAGCTGTGATGTTGATTGTGTAGATTTGGAAACCTCTTGATATGTCAGGGGCGCCGCAGCTCGAGACCGGATATGTTCGCGGGCGTGGCTGTCTGGCCACGCACCCCCAGATGGTATTCCTTATAGACGACGGTAACAAGTGTACTTGAGCAGTACATTGCTAGCCGATGATGGAATATACGAGGTAACGACAAAGCGAATTGCAGAATGACTCGTCCCGTTCTTTACTTTGCAGAACCTCGACCGTCCCACTCAATCCTGACGATGGAAAGGCGTGATCCTGGTGGCGACGTGATCCCGCAGAATCGAAATCTCGGATCAGCGGCGGCAAAGAGTTCCTTCCAATCCTCACTCCTACGTTCCTTACCATTGCCGAATAATTTCATCACTATGTCCTTTCCCCTTGAAAGATGTTATATCAGGAACAAAAATTTTAATTAGATGAGAAGGGTTAATGGCGGTCAACGTACCTTAGGCTCCGTTCCTGTTCCATTGACAAGGCAGCATTATGAGGCATGCAAATATCTACTGGAACGACTATGGCACTATTTTCCAGTGCTGGAATGAGGTTACGGAGGATCTTGATACTATACGCATCGGACCAGTCGTGTAAGATCATTCGGAAGAAATAGAGGTCTGCGTCATGGACCGGCTGTTCGGTGAAGAAGTCGTAAGCCATGAAAGTGATGCGCTCTTCCAGCTTGCGATCAAGCGTAGGTCGAGTAGCGATAGTTTCAGCGCGGTCTTGAACTATGAAATTGAGATGGGGATAAGCTTTGGCAATGGCAATGCTAGTGACGCCATGTGACCCTCCAACGTCAACCACAACACCACCTTTTGGCAACGCATGGAAATCATAGGCGTTGATGAAATACTCTGTGCTCATCGATGGGTCAGAATTCAAGAACTTCGTTGAGTCAGCGAATCGTTCTACCCGTCCAGGAAACCTGGGGAATTCCACAAAGGGAGGTTGCGTGAATCCATGCGTACGACAGTATGCCTGCGGTCGAAAACGGGAGACATTAGGATTCGATTTGTCCAAGAGTTTATGGGTCCTTGCCTACCGCTTCGAGCGGTTCCTGAGATCCAGGAAACTCACGCACAGTTTCCACAAGCTTCAAGGCTGCAGTTGTCAGCAAGTCGGTATCTACTACCTATACTTACTCACCTGCGGCAAAGCCTTCCAAATCTCTTCTGTGGCGTTGCCCAAACGCAGTCAATAGAGGCATCGCTTGAAGCACTTGCGTTGCAGCGGTATGGGCCACTACTCCACCTTCTTTCTCTTGGAAGAAATGGTGGGACATAGCCAGGCGTAGAAAACGGCGTGTGTCATCTTCATTTAGCGAGCAGGCGTCGGCAATCGCCTTGTATGTTGTAGTTTCGTTCGTAGCAAAAAGGGAATAAATCCGGAATTCGTTGATAAACTGGAGGCTGAGGAGCTCGCGTGACTGTGCCTTATGAGCAAGAGACCTCTACGTAGGACTGACATAGCTTACATCGTCAGCAGCGTTGAAGATGAGGTCTACAGGACCAAGTAGGAGGCGGTGAAGGTCAAAGGCGGCTTCTTTCGCAGCCTTCCGCGCGGCTTCAATTTCCGGTGGGAGTAGAGGTGAAGATCCAGGCAGTAAGTGGGGAAGTGGATCGTGCGAGGGAAAGGGGTGCCTCTGCAACTTCAGGAAATTGGTGTATTCGGCCGTATTCGAGGCAATTATCGAGGCAAGCTCGTCGATGCCGGGCTTCATCGACATTATAGGCTATCTCAAGCTTAGCGAGGACTCTTTGCGTTATCTAGGTTCTGGGCGGATGATTGAGAAATACCCAAGTGGAAGGGGTCTGACTTTTATCCATTCGCTGGCTTCACTGTGCCACCTATTACCGAGATAGAACTAGCAGCTGCATCGAAATGTTTGCTGAAGTGCGGTGGCCGCCGAAAGTACGATCGTGATTTCCAATTACTGGCTCGAGACTGCTCGTATCGGGCACGGCAAAGCGTCTGTCGGGCAGTGTCACTCATCTTGTCCACTGTCCGAGCCTTTGAGGAACGAAGCATAGGGATGCAAGAGCACCAATATATTACGGTTTCCTTCAACACTTGAATTGTCCTTTAGCTTGGACTCAGAAAGTTGCCAAAGATAAGGAAAGACAAGACAGGAAAGTTATACTAGACGTGGATGTCTAGCGGAATCATTTTGCCTAGAAGATACGTTAGCCATGATGAGCATAACATTTCAAATAGATCCAAGCTTATAGCTTGGATCATTAGTACGAAGTAAGGCAATCCTACAGGTTCGAATTGCACCTACGATACCCACACTACCCAAGTTAAACAAATACCTATATCCAGCCTGCAGACTTACGAAACACCGATTTCTCATTAACACAAGAATAACAAGTTCGTGTCTAAGACGGATTTGGTGATCCCACATAATTCTGATTGGGAAGAGAGCGAGAGCGAAATTGGTGAAAGAGGACAGAGCTCCATTGAGTTAGCTCGGTCCTACTTACAAGAGCAATGTTCAAACGCACCCCTTTGCACGGTGCACAAATCGGAGAGAACGCGGGAATTCAAGAATTCGAATTCGCTGACTGGAACCCAGACCGCTGGAACGGGCTTGCACTTGAGGTAGAGAACGATGCTGCAAACCATAGTCATAATGCCAAGAAGAATGTTGATCGACAAGCGCCTGACAGCCGCAGTCTTCTGGAGTCCAACAGCTTAGAGAATGAACATAGTTATTGCGATCTTCGGTAAGTTAGTTGACATTATTCCAAACGGTTCACCGATGACGACGTATTTCGTTGTCTCGATTATTTGTTAGGGTTAGAGATATGTTTATGTTGCTCTCTGCCATAGAAACGCACCTCGTAGCAATAACAATGTCAGTGATGATGAACGACTGCGATCTGCTAGCCCGATGTCAGATAAGCACATTGCATTTAGAAGTCTGTACGACAGCTACAGCTATAAGGACGCTATCATCGCCCAAACTTCGAGTGATTCTGAAGCGTGTATGAGGTCTCGGCGCCAAAAAGAACGACGAGATAGCACCCAAGCTCCAGTACAAGCCGACCAACATCATTGCACGTATCTCATTCGGGGTTGACGGCGGGCTAACAGGCTTTAAGGGTGCAGACATTGAAGTCGTCGTCTCGCTATCGACGATATTCAATGTATCCTCTTTTCGTTTCTCTGATTGCTGGAAGTAATTAATGTGCCGTGGAGCGATTAAGGCGAGTGTCTGCGAGGGAAACAGGTAGTCTTGTTTCCTCAGCCCGTCTCATGTCTTGCCACAAGTGCCACTCTCAAAAGCCGGTCGGATAGATCCAGTGCTCAATATAGGAAGCAGGCCTTGATCAGGGGTGATCTAATTGTTCTGCGACTTCCTTTGCTAGCCGAGATAGGACTTGTAGCTCTCTTTGAGCGAGTTGCCAGATTTCAAAGCATGTGTAGAAAGCTTTTATTTGCGAATGTTGTAGTGAAGAACAGAGTATAATGTTGCGCCTAGAATCCCTGTTATATGGAAATAATTGAAGACTTGTAAAAGGCACAAAACGTTCACAAGACAAACAATTCAGAGACCGATGCTAGTCTCGGGTGTCTATCAATGCAGCCATGTTCCCAGCGCCGGAAGCATCGAGTCTAGTGCCATTCTTGTGCGGCGGCAAAAAGAAAAGTGGAAAAAAGGGAAATATGCAAGCAGTATGGTCCCTCCGACGTGTCCGTCCCGCGTGTGGCGTCCTTGTCACGGCTCGAGTTGTTCTCACAGCAAATGGAAAGCATGCATGTCACATGACGCTTTCAACATCCTTACCTCGCTTAGTATCCTACCACAGCATAAACTGGTGAGCGATAGATAGAAGGTATAAGCATTATACAAGGCCTCCCGTATGTTTTGTGCCCTGGTGCCTTTGTTGAAGCTCTAATGCCCTGAATCACGGTCAAGAAGGCAGCAGTACAGGATACCTTCCTCTGCTCAACTAGGAGCGATTAGATGGGGCCCTGTGTCTTCTATCGAGAACCAGAAAAGCTGAGATTCGATTTCGATAGATTAGCATTATCACCGGTCATAGGGAGATGTAAAAGCGGTAGACGCAAGATATCTGAAACGTTGGGTCTACCTACATGCTCATGCGTTAGCGTTCTTAGGATTGGTTTCGAACTACTTACGATCCCAGACTCCGCAGAAAGCCTAGCCAACACGGTCCTAATCACGCTCTGACCAGTGAATGATTAACGAAGATTCTTTGTGACCATGTTAGCACTCGCGTAAACAAGAACTCCATTAAAGACCCGCCTGGGGATCAGGCGCCTTATGTTCGCCGTCATAATCAGTATATGCAGTTGTGCTCGGCTAAATTGTACAATGTCGCTGAATGTATAGCATGGGTATGAGGTATCTGTGCTCGTTGTCATCGACACGCGACAATGACAGAGTTAAAACAGGGACGTTGGGAAGGATGGCAGCATAAGAATTGAAGAAATCTTCCTCAGCTCTGGAACCTTCCCTCCTTTTCCTTGCCCCCACTATTGTCTGGATGAGCTTAGAATGAATATACGATTAACCGCTGAGATCCACGAGTAAAGATGGATTGCAGGCGAGAATCTTCGCTATGCTCCACGATTGTACTCACTAGTCGAGCTCAGCGCCTCGATTGAGAGATGTTCCTTCAAGAAAGTTGTAGCAGATTATTCGTGAATTCCGAACGAATGCATGCACGTCCAAGGCAGGGATCACAGTGATTAATTACCATCTGCAGTCGCTCTTATCATTCTCAGACACCTTTGCATTGCCTGTGTGCCCAAGGTGAAGAAGCCATCTTCAATCACCCTTGGTCATGCAACACTCGCACTCCCAAACAAATCCCTTCCTGGCATACTCGTAATATAAGCTCCTCTTCTCATTCCACCCGGCTGCTCACGGAGTAATTTTGTCGTCTCATTACGAGCATCATGGCATTAAGGAAAGTTTGTTGTAGGATTGGTTGGAGAGAGCTCCAAAAATCAGCCAATCACAGTTCGGCTATTGGTCGGCTTCGCCAATGGAAGCTTCATCGTCAACCTTTTCCAATTTTTCAATTCACTACCCTCGTTATCCTCAATAATAGCGCCTCGCCTACCAACTTGCGACCCTTCCTCCAATGGCACCTCTCACGCACACCGCAGGTCCTGCCCTGCGCACCTGGACACGGCATACCCTACCCTCATCCTCCCGTGTCGCCTCTGCTGCCCTCACCAACCACCACCAACAGAAAAGACACCAAACGACCTCAGACCCAACCTTCAACAGCCCATTCCCTACAGTTGAAGATGGGTCGACAACAAAAATCCCCAGCTTTAAGAAGTACATGAGCAAAAGACCCGAGAGCACCAACAAGGCATTTTCATACTTTATGGTCGGATCGTTTGGACTGCTGAGTGCTGCTGCAGCGAAGAACACAATCAGCGGTGAGCGTCGTGAGAGGAAGAGCCGGAGACATGAACGCTGATTGTGAGATACTAGACTTTCTAGTGAATATGTCGGCCTCGGCAGATGTGCTGGCGCAAGCTAAAGTGGAAATTGACTTATCTACAATACCAGAAGGGAAGAATGTAAGTTTGGCCGTCGAAAGCTCAATTGAGAATTGAGAGGCTAACAAACACCCCACTTAGGTTCTCATTAAATGGCGAGGTATAGCGCTCCTACACCTGCCATCATATTTGTCACCATCATGCTATACTGCTTACCCCCCTCCACCATTGCCATACCTACCATTGCTAACCTCACCTCCAAACTCACAGGCAAACCAGTATTCATAAGGTCCACCTCCCTCCCCCTCCCTCTCCCCACCAACCCCCATACTAACCACCCCCCTCCCCCTCCAGACACCGCACACCCGACGAAATCAAAGAAGCCGAATCCGTCAACGTGAGCAAGCTGCGCGACCCCCAGGCCGACAGCGACCGCGTCAAGCGGCCCGAGTGGCTGATCATGCTCGGCGTCTGCACGCACCTCGGGTGCGTGCCCATCGGCGAGGCCGGCGACTACGGCGGCTGGTTCTGCCCGT
Organism: Pyrenula massariospora; assembly: GCA_021030905.1. NCBI lineage: Eukaryota > Fungi > Ascomycota > Eurotiomycetes > Pyrenulales > Pyrenulaceae > Pyrenula > Pyrenula massariospora. Next base: position 758,914 of record JAGFMI010000013.1, read on the forward strand.
GCCACGGGAGCCACTACGACATCAGCGGGCGCGTGAGGAAGGGCCCCGCGCCGCTGAATTTGGAGGTGCCCGGGTATGATTTTCCGACGGAGGAGAGCTTGGTTGTTGGGTAGGCTTGGGGAATGGGGGGTGTAGTTTGGGGGGGAAGGAAGAGGGGGTTTAAGATTTGGTGGATTGGTAAATAGAATCGTGTGGAAGAGGAGCGATGAAACCAGGAAAGAGACCGAATGCTCGCACGCAGCAAAATTTCCGGATGACGCTGTGGGGTATAATAGCTCTATGTATATATACAACCAGAACGCTCAAAACCCTTGGCAAAAATTCACGCTCCCCGTGTAGACACCAACCCAGCTCTTCATCTCGGTCTAAATAGTACAAACAGCAGCCCCATCATGGCAGCACCGCCGGCGACCCCTTCAATGATGAACGTGGTCAAGTCCTTCTGCGTCACGACGACCGTCTTCTCGCTGAAAAGGTCTTGCAGCGTCTCTCGGTAGCCCTCGAGGCCCTCCTTCGGCTGCTGTGTGCCTGGGACTCCTGGCTCTTTCTCGGCTAGAGGCAAAGCGGCAGGCTTACCACCAGTGATGTCCGTCAGTGACGTGATCTCGTCCTGCGGCGCCTCCACCGTGCCCATCGTAACCCCTTGCGACCCCGAGGGCACCATCCTTACTTCTGCAGCTTCCTTCTCCGTCCCATCATCCAACCCCCCTCGTTCCCTCTCCCCCTCAATCGCCCCCCTAACCTTCTCCTCAAACCCCCTCACCAACCTCCTCCTCCGCCACGGCTCCACCGCAACCTGAAACACCAAGAACAGCAGTACATTAACCCCCATGAGCCCCCACGTCCCCCACGTACTCATCCGCCGTATCTTATCACTCCAGATCTGCTCCTCATGGTACCTCTCCAATATCAACCCCCTTAACCTCTCCCCGGCCTCCTCCGCCTCCCGCTCTGCCCGCGACAGCGCCGTCTGCGCCTCCGCCTCGGCCACCTCATTCGCGTGGTCCGAGCGGTACAGGCCCGTGAAGCGCTCCAGGTCCGCGGCCGACCAGGCGTGCTTGCGCTGCAGGAGTTCGTTGACCTCGCGCTGCGAGGCGGAGCGCGAGGCGATGGCGTGGGAGTACGCGGCGCGGGCGGCGTGCAGGGCGGTGCGTGTGGACTGGACGGAGGCTTCGGAGGCGGCGATCTGGGTCTTTAGGGCTTCGATGCCGGTGTAGCCCGTTAGGTCGTTGAGGCGTTGCGAGCCGGTGAAGAGGAGGGATTGCGCGGTGTCCATGAGGTGGGTGAAGCGTTTGGAGAGGGGGGAGCGGGCGCGTTCGGCGTTGGAGGGGAGGGGGTGGGTGGTGGGTGGTTCATGCGGTTCTAGGGGAGGAGCAGGGGGTGCTTTTGCGTCATTTGGGATATCTAGAGAGGGAGATTTGGGGGAAAGTGGTTCTTTATCGGGTTCTTTGCGTTCGGTGCTGTACGGTGAGCATTGGTGGTAACGAGGGAGACGAGCTTGATGGCATATCCGTGGCCGGCGGAAGGTTTCTGGCAGTTGCACGAAGCTCTTCACTCTAGGATTGGGAGGTTTCGTCAGAGGTCGAGAGATTGTAAAAGCAGCCCGGACGGCCAATGTGAGTCGAAAAGGCGCAGACTGCATTGGCGCTCGGCTCTCCCCAGTTCAAATTCGAGCGCCATCAAAATGACCGCTGCTTGTAGAAAGCTCCCAAAAAACATTCCAGGTTCAGATCCACGGAAGGAAAGTGAAGCGAGCATTGACGTTTTGCGATTTTTTGGGGAAGAAAAAAGGTCGGAGTTGAGCAGTGCGCGTGGGGCATTTGTTGGGATGTGATACGGCCAGTATTCCCAGGTCCTCGGAGGGTGCTAATAATCATCATTAAAATTTAGATCTGTGAAATAGAATTCTACATTTTCTTTCTTTCTTGCTCTTCTGTAAAGAATAGATACGACATTTGCTTGAATTGTTTCCTCGTTTTAGACTTTAGACCTTCAAGATGCCTTACCCAGACGCTCTGAAGAACAAGCCCAAAATCATTTTCTTTACTGATTTCGATGGCACCATTACGATAATAGACAGTAAGTGAAAAGTTCAAGCCCAAGTGCACTTATGCTAAGTCGCCTTCATCCAGCAAATGACTACATGGTTCGCATACACACACCTTTTCCCTTTGGAGCATCGTTTTTTAATCCAGGAAATACCAGACCGACAAACACGGCTATGGCTCAGCGAAACGTAAGCAGGGCAACAAGGATACTCTTGACGAGAAGATCACTTTTCGTGTGAGCATCATCTTTGCTTCCCTTTTGATCCAAACCAATCCTAACTCCAACCTATTCAGGACTCCTTCCAAGAAATGATCAACTCCTGGACAACATCCATCCCCGAAACAATAGAAATCCTCAAAGCCAACATTAAGCTCGACCCCGGCTTCGCCGCCTTCTATTCATGGGCCCGCACCCACAACGTCCCTGTAGTTGTCCTATCAAGTGGGATGGTCCCCATCATCAAAGCCATGCTCGAGCACCTCATCGGCCCGGAAGCATCCGAGATCGAGGTCGAGGCTAATACAGTCCAACCCAAACCCCCGATCAATAACTCGAACAAGCTAGGCGGCTGGACGATCAAGTTCCACGACGACAGCGGCTTCGGGCACGACAAGAGCCTTGCGATTAGACCGTACGCCAAGGCCGTGGCGAAGATGTCGCCGGAGGACCAGCCAACGCTGTTGTACGCCGGAGATGGAGTGAGCGATATGAGTGCTGCGGCGGAAACGGATTTGCTCTTTGCAAAGAAAGGCAATGATCTTGTGACGTATGCCGAGCGGCGTGGGATTCCATTTGCGGTGTTTGAGGATTGGAGGTCGATCTTGGAAACTACTAAAGATATCTAGTAAGTCTTACCTATCCCCGATTAGTATAGACAGATTTGCTGACGGTGAGCCTTCAAGCGAGGGAAAAACCAACGTTAAGAAGGTTGCAAGCGAGACTTTGAAGAAAGTTAGGAGTAATGAAATTTGAGCGGTGTAGATTCTTTGCATGTCTCAAGACGGGGTTGGCGTTGTTGTGCAGAGTGATACGAGACAGTAAGGGCGTTGATAGACTTGCCTAGACCTTAATTCCTTGAACGATTGCATTAAAAACTGCTGGCTAAGTTGCTAACGTATATTGCGTTACGACATGTGGTGCTAGAACTTGGTAGCACGGCCGTTAGATCTGTAGAGACCTCGCACCTTGATATTGATGCCGTTCACTTTCTCTTTTCTCATTAACGAGTATTGATCACGGCCAGTGTTCTTGAATCGCGGAACCCGCGTGTGAAATGCATACACAAGTTGGGGGTCTTTTAGATTGGAGGTCTTTGAAAGAGAGGGAGAAAAGGCTTGAGAAGCATTGGGAAGGTGTGAGCAGCATTGAACTTTTATAAATGTCCCATGGAAAAAGTTTCATAGCTTGCTATACTTTGTAACTGTACGAAGCCCCATGGCGCTATATGCATCGTTCATTTGCCCGTAGCCGGTATATAACTTTTCTAGCCATATGCAAGATTATTGCCGAGCGAGAAATGTTAGAAATGCCGAGCGAGAAATGTTAGAAACGCCGAGCCAGAGAAAATTGCTATACTCAGAAAAGCGCAACTTTAAAGGTTGGCGGCAGAGCGCTATTCTGCCTTGCTCCTGCTCTTCGGTTTTGGTCCACCGCTTTTGACCCTCCGTGCTTCGGGTCGGTTGATATGGTGCGCAGGAATCCATTCCTCGTTATATGCTTTTGCACCAGTTGTCACAGCTGGTCCATCTCCGCTAACTGGGACCTGATCACTTGGGTCAACTTTCTTGCTACCTCCGCTAGACTTCTTAGCTCTTTCGCCGCCTTTGCCCCGCTTTTGAGGAAAGTAAGGAGCGATCCAGATGTTATAAAAGAAGTACACAACCCCACCGAAACATCCAGAGATAAAAAGGTAGAGGAAGATGACCTGTGGGTCAAAGATGGAGGTGTCTGGTTCGACAATGCTGACTGTACTGTTGTAAGCTTGCATGGTATAATAAGCTCCATTCGAATCAGTCATAACGGTGGCCAAGTTGAGACGAAGATCTTGTGGGTGTAGCTCCGTGGTGAATTTGTAGCTAAGAGACTCCCGTTCACCAGCTGGTATCTCAACCCGCGTTCGCATGGTGGTCAGATTGCGTACAATGCGCGAGCCTTGCGGATCATGATCAGGAGTCCAGAGACTACCCCCAATGAAGTTGACTGTGATTGGTTCGGGTTCTTCGTTCGAAACGGAGAGTACTGCTTCGGTCGGTTGGCCATTGACGAGTTTGACCCCAAAGATCTCAGAAGCGGGGAAGGATGTCTCAATCTGAACATTGAATGAAGGAGAGGTGGTAGGGTCTTCGACTTCCTCGGCTGCGTCTCTAATATCCTGCGAAACGTTAGCGGCGTCCTTTCCCAAAGTCAAAAGCCAATTCGTACCGGTTCTTGCGCTTGCACACTGAGAAAAGGCATTGACAGTAAAGTCAGCGCCAAGTGCTTGTAGGACACCATCCTGAGCAATCAAAGTAGCCCACAATGAATCTCGGCGGGCCGCTGAGCTCTGTCAACAAAGTTTGTATGAGACTTGGTTTTTGAAGGTCACGGTGAAGAGGACAGCAAGCGTTATAGCAAGAGCTTGGCAAAAAGTGCCCGTTTTCCCCTATTGAGGTTGGGCCACCTAGCCCTAAACGAGAAAGCGCTCGCTGTCTCTGGGTGATCCTCGGTTGGCGAATTAGTGGAAGAGTTATGCGGCTTGGAGCCTCTTTGTGCACGCTATCTTTGCGTAGGCTCTCAGCTAATGCAATTCGTTTACGGGCTACATAAAACCACCTCACCCTTCATTTGGATTCATCGTCGATGCTTTTAGTGTGACTTATAAAATCTCCAGCTCGTCTAATTTTCGTAGTTCATCTCAAGCCAGTCTGGTCCCAGAGCCAAAGAATTGAAACTTTCAATCTTTCCGGAGAAAAGACTTGGCATTCACGTGATTTGGGCGCAGCCGCAGAATCACACAGAATCAGCGCCAGCCTGTCGCGTGCAACCTGAACCTAAACCTACACTGCTTTAATCCGATGATTCACAGGAAAGCCTCGACAAGCTCTTGTAATATAGCATGATGGAAGTCGGGCGCATGTCCAACATGAACAACGGTGAGAGTGGACTCACCCGCCCAAGCGGCGGACTTCCATCGCGTTTTAGCTTCGGCACCAGCTCCGAGAACTCGATTGGCTCATTCCGCGACCGACACGAGGCGATTAGGCATGCCAGCGACAATCTCGTCGAGGTAAGCCTATTTTTGCTTTGAAGCAAAAACCCTAATTCCATGTTCCTAATCGACAGATGAGCTAGGATCTTCTCAATGAAAATCAAGCCCTTAGAAATAAATTATACCAAGTCATTCTCGATCGCGAGAATGATAACCGGCACTCACAGTGTTTTTCATTACAAGAGAAAGAAATCTTTCAGGCCAGGCTGAACCAATTCAAATCTATGATGGTATGTCAAAGTGTTCTTCCTATTGAGTATCGAGGTCTCACTCTTGAAGGAACGTAATCAATTTGTACTCGTTCTTCTCGACGGAGACGGCATGATATTTGAGGACAACTTTATACGTGACGGCGAGCAAGGGGGTAAAGACGCTGCGAACCAACTAGACACAGCTATTCGGAATTACAACATGAAGAACCTTCCACATACAGAGGGAGCGAAGATTATGACTCGAGTCTACGCTAATGTTAAAGGATTGGCAGAAGCCTGTACTAGATCTGGTCTTATTGATAGTCCATCTGTCGTGCTTGATTTCGTTCGGGGCTTTAACGAGAGCAAATTACTTTTTGACTTTGTCGACGTTGGAGTCGGAAAGGACAGAGCTGACGGCAAAATTGCGGAGCTCTTCAAACATCATCTTGACGAATTGAGTTGTCATCAGATTTTTCTTGGAGGATCGTAAGCCTCACAACCGACAGGTTCCGCGACCCTACAACTTTAATGCTAAAACCACCTCTAGGCATGATAATGGATATGCCAGAATTCTAGAAGAAAGCATCTCCCGCGAGGAGCATCGCGAAAAGATTACCCTCCTCGAGGGCGTCCCATTTGAACGCGAGCTCCAAGAACTCACCAGATACTTCCACCACTCGAAATTTCCCAACATCTTCCGCGAAACCAAGATCACAATCAACCACCAAACTTGGGCCGCCGTCCGCCCTCTTAAAACCATCTCACCAAACCTCCCCATCTCTTCTCCTCTTATCAAAGAGCGCTCCCCTAGCCCTATCGAAACCCCCGCCGTAACAACGAAGCCCACTTGGGCGTCTATGACCGCCAAACCCTTCGTGCCCAGCGTCCCTTCCGACACCGCGCCATCCCCAACCCCCTCCACCCCAGCAAACAAACCAATAAAAACCAACCGCTACGGCCAACGTATCGACCCTCTCGACAAGACCCTCCCCTCCTACGAAGTAAACCGCATCAAAAAGCTCAAACTCTGCAACGTTCACTACCTCCTCGGCGAGTGCTACCGCCAGCCCTGCTCCCACGACCACACCTACAAGCTCTCGCCCGCGGACAAGAAGACCCTCGCGTTCGTGGCGCGCATGACGCCGTGCCATTACCGGACCGAGTGCGAGGACCCGCGGTGCATCTACGGGCACCGGTGTCCGCAGAATGATCCGAAGAAGGGGGATTGTTATTTTCAGCAGGACTGCCATTTTTGGGGTTGGGGGCATGGGATTGATGAGGAGGTTGTGAGGACGACGAAGGTCTAAAGTGAGTTAAGTTAGAGGCGCTGTGCGACATAAGGGGTTTGCGCGACCACTGGGAACCGGCGTGGAACACTAGGATTCAAGGGACACGATTTCTTTCACAAGCGATACGGGCAGAGCTGACTATACGGTCGTTTGACTCTCTGCTTATATCGAAGCAGGGCTCTGAGAGCTTGCTTTTTCTTCGGTGTCGAGATTGAACGGCGGTGTGTATGGGCGCTGGTAACAAAAACGCTATATCGAAGGTGCTGCGGTTGATAAGGGTTATAATTGTCTCCTTTGCGGGCAACAATAATGCTGGCTATGAAACCAAATGAGAACTATTTCACACATCTTTTGACTTCCACATACCTTGAGAGGCACTGATCTCCGCCACCGGTTGCAACATGCTCGATGTAGCCATTCGCCGAGTCTCAAAAAATCATATGCATGATGCCGCGTGAACGACTTGGGCCAACAAAGAGACACATCCTCGCCATGTCCAAACGCCCAATTCCTAGACGAGATGTAAGCCTCAAGCCTATCCCAAATGCTCAAACCCGTTCTTAGCATGCTACATGATCCTCGTGCCGTAAAGCCGAAAGGCCCTGTCCCACACCTTACTTGGATCTTTTCCCCTCAGGCCCTTCTTCTTAACGCCATACTCTTTAATCAGACATTCAAACGCTTTAGACTTGACCTCCAACGGCCTCTGCGAAAGCGTCACCGCCAGATACTGCCCTTGCCCGCCGCCGCCGCCCTCCTGTTCCCGCTCTCTCTTCTGCTCCTCCAGGTCTCCCCAGAGAACGAACAGTTTCTCGCGGAGCCGCGCGAGCGTCTGCGGGCTCTGGCGCAGATCCTCGGCTTCCATGTTCAGGAGGTAGTCGCCGTCGCCTTGGGCGACGAAGAGGATCATGCGCTCTTTCGTCTGCTCTCTGTCGCCATGGGATTGGGCTTTTGCGTCTTCGACGAGGAGGGCGAAGCGCCACTCCCATTTTCTTAGTCCGTTGGACATGTTGCGCGTGGGCGACGAGGTGGCGTCGGAATTGGATTCGGATTCGGAGGAGAGGATGTCGTAGTCGGATTCGATGTGGGCTTGGCAGAAGTCTTCGAGGCGGTCGGGGAGGAAGTCGACTACGCGGACTTTGGTGCGGTAGCAGCAGTTGTGGAAGGGGAGGTGGTAGTCTTTGCCATTGGGAGTCGTGGCGTGAAGCATTTCGGGGTCTAGGATGTCGCTAAGAGAGGTGCAGGGTATGTTGATATTGTTCGTCACAACTTGGATTGGAGTTAGCAAGTCGTTAGCATTTCGAGAAGGCTATCACAATTTACCGTGAGAATTAGAGTCTACGCTTGTTGCATTCGCCTTTTCTTGTTCCATTAATCGTTGTTGTTTTCTCTTCTCTTTCCTTCTCTGCTTCTTATCCTTTGGTTTTTCGGTCTCTCGTAACTCCCCAGGTTTTCCGTTCTCCCCAACATCCTGCAGAGGACGCTTCTGCCCCAGGGCTGAGGCGTCTTTTTGTATCTGGTTTTTGGACCTATGTTCGTAGTCTTTTCGACGCCTTATCACATCTTTGAGACGTTCATCATTGTAGGCCCGGCTCGGTTGTAATATTGTTACCAACAGCTTATCTGGAAATCGCGGGTCGTCTCGCAGGTTGCCCTCCATTAGTCTGTAAGGAGAAAGTTTTACATGAACATTTTGAAGAGAAACAAAGTTCCCCATTTTAACCTTGCTGCTGACAAAGTTCGCCTGTAAATTCCAGGCAGTAACCTGGAGCGTCATTTTCCCCCATGGTCCAGGCCAATTCGTCCGAGCTGACTGAATATGGGCAAACTGATCTCCCTCTCTGCCATCCTCGTCACAGCCATACGAATAGTCAAAAAGCTGCTTGTGAGATGTGTAGTCACTTATGTAAAGCTCGGTTCTTCCACCGTTTGAGTATACCTTACGCACTTCGCCTACTAGATTGACGAAGCAGAATTCGTTTTGAGGGGACAGACGCATATCCTGGATGAGAGAGAATTTATCTCTTGTTTTGGTTTGGGCTATATTGGCCTTGTTCTGCTTTGCAAAGCCATCTTGGGCATCGTGGTCGGTAGTTGTCTGAAGGGGATTTTTAGCTGCCACAGGGTTTTCTGAAACGACGACTGGTGTATCCAAGCCACTGCATAACTGGAACACATAATGGACATGTTCTTTCGAAAGAGGAAAGGTTCCAGGTTGCGAATCAAAGGGAAGCGGGCCATTTGGGAGCTGCTTTGGAATATCCTGCCCGGGCAGGATATGCCATGTTGAGCTTCTATTTGACAATGCCATCCTGGTGTTGCTCCATTCGATGATCCTGACATTGCGAAGGACCACTACATCGCCGTTGGATGAGACTCGTGGAAGTTTACTCCGATCTGAGAAGTACCGGCATCCAAAACCTTGGCCGGACATGAAAGGGTTCTTTTCCCATTGGGGGTCAAGCAATGTAAAGGTCATAACCCAGTCGGTGCCTTTTGTTTGCAAAGGTGACGTGTAATCTACGACCACTCCCATGATATTGACAAGCTGGCCGAAACGTTCTCTAGCTGTGGGAAGATCCACAAAGCCCGGAGGTAAAGCGAGAGCCATCTCTTTCCACGGGAATGGCTAATCATTTGATCCATCAAAGTTTGCATTTAGAGGAAAGTGGAGATTTGGAGGTGGTGTCCTTCCAAAAGTATCACAAAAACTCTAGTATGCGAGTAAAGCATGTCAAATTGGGGAGTGTTAGTTAGTCTCGGTTTCTAAAGGGACGAGGCTGAGGAGATAATCCCCAAAAGGACATTGTTAACTGCTGATTGAAAAAAGGCGCGTTATAAAATTGTTACCAATCGAGATCGCTGGGAGGTTGTAACCCCCAGGGCTGCTCCCTCATAGCGTCAGTGGTGATGGCTGTGGAAGACGCGTGTGAAGGCTTGGCAGTCGCGTTCGTCGTTTTGCGCCTTCACCTTCACGGATCACCGTAATTTTAACGCTAGCCAAATGCAGCCTAACGCCGACCACGATCCTTAACTTGAGCCCAAACCTGGGCACTTCCGTCCTGACCTTTCTACCCCAAACACCACCCCACCAAAGCGAGCCTGGTCTACTTTCGCCATCGAGCGCATTGAGGGCAAAAAAGCCCCTCTCTGTCGACACACTAACAGTCCGACTCATTTTGGGAGAAGCATCATAAACCTGCAATTATGTCTGAACGCTACATCCCCGAGCATCGCCGCAATTTCAAGCAGAAAGGCGCCTTTAAGCCTGAAGAGCTCCGTCGTCGCCGCGAGGAACAACAAGTTGAGATCCGAAGAGCCAAACGAGAAGAGAATCTTGCCAAGAGGAGGGGCATTCAAACAAGCTCTGGTCAGATTGGCGTTGGAGGGGCTACGACCGATAGCGACGATGAAGGCGGTAATATTGAGAGTGAGGTAAGCTTTACCCGGCACCCGTGCAATGTGTCTTATATAGGACTGCAACGGTGGACTTCGAGTCTTAGCTCTCCGTGAACCGTTTGTTTATTCAAGGTCATTACTAACGTACTATAGCTCAATGTTGAACTTCCTGAGATGGTCAAGGGAGTCTTCTCCGACCAGATAGACCTACAGATCTCAGCCACTACCAAATTCAGAAAGCTCTTATCAAAAGAGCGCAACCCGCCTATCGAGCGTGTGATCGAGACGGGGGTTGTCAGCAGATTTGTCGAATTTCTTCGCTCCCCGCACACTTTGGTTCAGTTCGAGGCTGCCTGGGCGCTCACAAACATTGCCTCAGGATCAGCGCAACAGACACAAGTTGTCATTGAAGCTGGTGCAGTGCCTATTTTTGTAGAGCTTTTGAGCAGCCACGAGCCTGATGTGCGTGAACAAGCGGTTTGGGCGCTTGGCAACATAGCTGGTGATAGCCCTCATTGTCGGGATTTTGTCCTCGGCGCTGGTGCTCTCAAACCTCTCTTAGCTCTAATTGGTGATGGCCGCAAGCTCAGTATGCTTCGCAATGCGACCTGGACTCTCAGCAATTTTTGCCGCGGCAAGACTCCACAACCTGACTGGCAGACGGTGAGATTCGTCCATCGTCGTTCTACTTCTGACACTAATTTTTCCTAGATCCAACCTGCTCTTCCCGTGCTTGCCAAGTTGGTCTATATGCTCGACGACGAGGTTCTAATTGATGCTTGCTGGGCTATCTCTTATCTATCTGACGGACCGAACGATAAGATTCAAGCGGTGATTGAAGCAGGCATTCCTCGCCGCCTGGTTGAGCTATTGATGCATGCGTCCACCTCTGTACAAACTCCTGCACTACGATCAGTTGGTAACATTGTCACCGGAGACGACGTTCAGACCCAAGTCATTATCAACTGTGGTGCTTTACCGGCGTTGTTGTCCCTACTCAGCTCTCAGAAAGATGGAATTCGCAAAGAGGCTTGTTGGACCATCTCAAATATCACCGCTGGTAATTCCACTCAGATTCAGGCTGTGGTTGACGCCAACATTATCCCACCTTTGATCAATCTCTTGTCCAATGGCGATTTCAAGACCCGCAAGGAAGCCTGCTGGGCCATCTCTAACGCTACATCAGGCGGTCTCCAGAAGCCAGATCAGATCAGATATCTTGTAACTCAAGGTTGTATCAAGCCGTTGTGCGACCTTCTGGCCTGCCCCGATAATAAAATAATCCAAGTCGCTCTTGACGGTCTAGAAAACATTCTCAAGGTCGGCGACATGGACAAGGAATCTACTCCTGCCACTTCAACAGAAGCTCAGATCAACCGCTATGCGTTGTTCATTGAAGAAGCGGGTGGTATGGAGAAGATTCACGACTGTCAAAATAATGCGAACGAAGAAATCTACATGAAGGCCTACAATATCATTGAGCGTTATTTTTCGGACGAGGAAGATGTTGGTGCCGATATCGAAGAAGTCGCCCCCCAGCAAACACAGGGTGGCTATGCCATCGGGACGAACCAACCCCAAGGACAATTCAGTTTCGCGAATGCAAATGGTGCCGACTCTATGGATATGTAGAGTTCAATCGCACCTTTACCAATCAGACGATCTTGCTAAAGTCTCTCTCGGCTCGATTAGGACCTCCAAAGTATTAGTGGACGGCCAGATTGCACCACAGTCCCAGCGAAATCTACGTAGTTGCAAAGCCTCAATAAGCTGGGTCGACAAAGTCTGCCGCTCCCTCGCCGAACGCCAACCCGTCAACAGCACTCAGCACGGATCTTTCATCCCAGCCCAGTATCACCCGAGTCACGTTCACCCCGAAGCCTCACCTCGACCCTAATGTCCCCTGCCATGACATATCTGCGACGCCCGAAAGATGCACAATCATGTATGCCCCTTTTATCGAGACGTCCCCACGCTCAGCATTCGAAATACGCGGCGTATTCGGGGCTCACTTGGCCCATAACAGGGCGTATAGGTTCTTTTCAGAACCTCTGTTTGAAGCGCAAAGCGACCCGAGATAGGGCTTCAACAGCGAAGCTTTGGGCTAGCCTGCCTCAAGATGAATATCAATGCCCCTCTTCTTTGACCCAAGTCTCTCTGAAAACTCGTCCTTTCACGTGCTTCTCTCTAGTTTTCTTATTTCAAACGACTTTTTTGTTGGCAATGTAAACCATGCCATTTTAAGCGGTCTATATTCCCGGCATTCGGTTCTAGCCGCATCTTTCCCCGCAAAAATCGACATGCCGGAGCCCCTCAGCGCCCGCGCGCTCCTTTAGAAGCTGCCCCGCATCCCTCCTCGTGCTCCCCCACTATACCTAAGCTCTTGGTCATGAGCTCTGACGCCATTGATCTTCCAATTGAAGCTACAAGTACCTTTTATTTTTACTTGTGTCCATCTTTCCCATTCTTTTTTCTTTATCGTATTGTCTTTGATATATGTACAGAATTTCAATCTTGCTGAAATGGCCACCGAAACCCAGACGATGAAGGCGGTAAGCTATCAAGGCCCTTTCAAGGTCACCGTCAACGATGTCCCGAGACCGAAGCTTGAGCACCCGGACGATGTGATTGTCAAGGTGACGACTTCATGTATACAGCGGTCCAAGTTATCTGCTATAGGAGCTCGAGAGTTGACCAAAGATGACAGGCATCTGCGGCAGCGATCTACACATGTGCGGAAAGAAACCAGACGCTTTACCGACCTCGGGCTGACTCGTTGAAAGGTACGAAGGCAGGACCGCGGCGGAAGCGGGCATTGTCTTTGGTATGCAAACGGCGGACGGATGCTGAGATATTCCTGCTCGACTGACTGACTGCTCCGAGGACATGAGAATATGGGGATTGTGGATGAGCTGGGGAGCGGGGTGACGCTGCTGAAGAAGGGGGATCGGGTGGTGATGCCGTTCAATGTCGCGGATGGTATGCTGAGACCTACCTGCCTGCCTGCCTACCTACTTTGCCGTGTTGTGAGAGGGGTCGCTTATGGATTTGTTAGGTCGATGCCGGAATTGTGAGGAGGGCAAGACTGCGTTCTGTACGGGGGTAAATCCGGGGTTTGCTGGGGGTGCTTACGGTTATGTATGGGAGCCTTCGTGGCGTGTTGGGAGCCGAGTTGATGTTTGCCATAGGTTGCTATGGGACCGTATTCGGGGGGACAGGTGAGCGTCAGAGTTCTTGTCGCCAGTCGGATTTGGGAACTTTTAAAGAGGTTTCGAAATATCCCTGTGCAGAACGGCATCCCAAGGACTCGCCAACATCAACAAAAGGAGTGACTAAGGAATCTCGACAGGCCCAATACATCCGCGTCCCCTACGCCGACTTCAACTGCCTCACCCTCCCCGCCGGCACCGACCACGAAGCCGACTTCGCCCTCCTCGCCGACATCTTCCCCACCGGCTGGCACGGCCTGGTCCTCTCCGGCTTCCAACCGGGCGAGACCGTCGCCGTCTTCGGCGCCGGGCCCGTCGGCCTCATGGCCGCCTACTCGGGCATCATCCGCGGCGCGTCCACCGTCTACGTGGTCGACCGCGTGCCCGAGCGGCTGGCCGCGGCGAAGAAGATTGGGTGTGTGCCGATTGATTTTGGGCAGGGGGACGCGGTGGAGCAGATTATCCGGAAGAATGGGGCGATGGTGGATCGGGCGGTGGATGCGGTGGGGTATCAGGCGGTTGGGGGGGAGGGGAAGAAGGAGGTGCCGAATATTGTGCTGGAGAATATTATTAGGGTGACGAGGCCGACGGGGGGTTTGGGGATTCCTGGGTTGGTGAGTTTTTTGCGCGCATGAGGGCTCGAGTGGTGGAAAAGTTTTATTTGCTGCTGACGGGTTGTCGTGGGTAGTACGTCCCCGCCGATCCGGGTGCGCCGGACAAGCTCTCTGGCGAAGGGCAAATCTTAATGCCTTTTGGGAAGCTCTTTGAAAAGGTGCGTCTCTTCTCCTTCGCTTCCCCTCATGCCTCCACTCCCAAAAAACATACTGATACATCTTCCCAGGGTCTCTCTCTCGCAACCGGCCAATGCAATGTCAAAGCCTACAACCGGTACCTCCGCGACCTAATTATCGCGGGCAAAGCGAAACCGTCCTTCGTCGTGTCGCATGAGATCGGTATTGAGGATGCGCCCATGGCGTACGAGAAGTTTGACAAGAGGGAGGATGGGTTTACCAAAGTGCTCATCCATCCCAATGGGCCAATGGGCGGCGACCATGTGGAGTCTGGGTTTGTGGAGGGACATGGGACGATACACTGAAGATTTGGACCCAAAAGGTAGAGGATGTCTTGGTGGTGTATGGTAGTGTATTTTGAAAATCGAGCTATGAACATCTATTTTCGTCAATTGCTGGAGGGAAAGCATAGGAAGGAGTCGTGCCATGTGTGACCGTACTCAAATTTCTCGATGATCCGTGCTAGAGCTAGAGTCTTCCCAACGCATCGACGACTCTTTTCTTGTCCCGGCAGAGATTTTGGGCTGCCGAGGTGAAATTGGCTCTGTCAAGACGTCTAGATCCTAAATTTGGTTAGGTGAGTATCCGCGTGATAGTAGGGACCGAATCAAGGAGGCGGAGGTGGTCAGCAGGATGTGATGGGTAGAGAGCGTACAGTATCTATGCAGCTGCAGGAACTACACCGGCGTCCATGTGGGTAGGTAGATTAACCTGGATTTTCCGAGATGCCTAAGATCCGCAAAGGAGGAGCCTTGAATGGAAATTACATGACGGCTCTTTGATCCTGGTTTGAAGATTCACGTTGGGCGATATCATGGATACTAAGTAAAAGTACCTTTATCATCTCAAGTCTTACAGTCGAAAACCTGATCGAAGCTGTGGCCGCGTAAACAGCTTTAACGCGGGTGTCTCAATTTATATAACAAGATGCGGGCAAAGAATCTGACATGGTCGGGAGATTGTAACAGTTGCTCGCCTAGCGCAAGAAGAGTGGCAGTCTTCTCGGATAGGCTGATGACCCGGAACCATTTTTCAATTGCAGCACACTCTTCTCTGAAGTCTTGATCTACAGTAGCTTCAACAATTTCGTTCAAGATATCTTCATTTTTCTTGAACGCTGGTGGGCTTGTCCGAGATAGCATTGCAGCTTTGGAAATAGCAAATCGCAGTTCCGATTTTTCAATTTCAAACTTAGCCTCGCTAAGATATGAGCGCAGTAAGTCCTTATTCACAGGAAAATTGGTGGAATTCGTAGGCTCTATTGTCGACGATTGATCTAATGACCCGGAAGATCCTTGAAATCCTTCAGCCTGGATTCTCGCATCCCTAGCGCGAACAAGATATGTTGAAAACTTATGCTTGATTTCTCTTACCGTCATATCTTCTAAGGCAGCGATTGTGGTATCCAGACTCGAAGTTTCTGAATCTTTATCTTCTGATCTTTCCATAGGGACAGTGTCTTTCCAGTTCAGAATGTCCTGGATAGCGGTGCCAATCTCGGTGATGGTTTCCGCCTTCGTTGAGGCTGCCTCGGAAAACGCCGGATAGTCGCTCTCACATATCTCGGAGACCCAGTCAAGCGTCCTCACATCATTGATCTTCGCTATACGAGAGCTCATTATATCTTGTTGGCGTTCACGATTGCGAAGGCCATTGGTGATATCTAGTAGGCTATCGATGAAACTTTTGGCCTCGTGGATTAGAATCTCGAATTTCTTGCGATCATGGATAATCCAATACGTCTTCTTCGCTAGAATAGTCTGCTTTGCATTTACAGACGACTTAATCTTAAAATTATTGAAGGAGGCGTTGAGATGTTGAAGAAAGTTGCTCGGTGGCCCCTTCGTCAGTAAGGTGGATGGATCATGGTCCTCAATGCGTGCACAGCCATACTTTGTCTCCAACTTTTCCGAGTCCCTTAGCATTTCTAGGATAAGATCTAGCATATCATAGATCAGTTTCTGGTGCGGGCAGAGATCAAGAAGCGTCTGCTTCATCTGCTCGCTTGTCGAGGTAAGGCCCATGGCCTCGCCCCACGTGTAGAGCCGGCATTTTTCAATGTTGAGCTTCAATGTGAGCTTTTTGAGATCCAGCGATTGGTTTCGAGCCGTGTGGAATATGTCAAATGCCTCTATGCATAGCTTGAAGAGGGCGGCAAGTGTCACGGCGCTGGCCACTGTTCCGACGACCTCTGCCATGGCCAAATTTCAGTAGTATCAGAGTACGCATTCGACCATTTAATTAAATACCTGGACCTCCCTTGTTGCCGGAGTCAGTTGAAAATTCTCTAAGCTGCCTCGGTCTTAGGAGATCTCGCAGACACCGACTCTTTCCAAGAAACATCATGTAGCCGACTTTTTTCGCCAATCTCCAAGGCCGCAAGGCTGAGCTATGGTCAGGGATTGACACTGACGGCACAAGCTTCAAGGAGTATGATTGGCTGCCAACCACTGGCTTTCCAGTAGGCAATGCTCTCCATATCACGATGATGCATCCTCGTTGCCATGCGTTGAAAGAGAACTTCTTGTTAACAGGGTGTGACCCTACGCGAAGGCTATCTAGGTAGCTTGCTCCCATAGTACTTAGTTAGACAATCAGTCAACTCACCTTATCTTCATACTTCTTCAGTCTCGAAGTGCCACGCAGACAACCATAGAATATCTACAAGTCTGCATCGAACATTTGCCGAAGTCAAATAAAGTGTAAACATTCCTCGACATCATATGATGCGCATCTTGTAGGTGCTGGGGGGAAATAATCCCACTGGTCTGTGACGTCGTACACTTGACGGCGGGAGCTTACCGATGGTAGACGGCACCAAGCATTGGCTAGTGGGTAGTCGCACTTGCCTTTGTCCAAACAGCAGATCTTATCCTGACCGTGACTCTTAGTCCATTCTATCAAAAATTATGAGCACGAAACTTTTCTTTTCTAGGTATTCTATGTACAGTATATATATCAACTGCAAGTCTGTGCAGGATCTTTCACTGCGCTAGTCTGTCTCTCCTTGTACCCACCCCTTCAACCCTCTCTTTTTGCTACCAGGCTTTCCTCCAATGTATGTAAAGCTCAAGACTGCCGTTACGAACGTAATCACACCTATAACGAGATTCATATCTCCGTACCCAATGGCATCTCTCAGGCTTCCACTGAGCACCGGCCCGATTGTTAAACCAGCGCAGAAGAACAGCGAATTTAGTCCATACAGTTGCGCGTACGGTCCTTGTTCGCCAAAGAAGCCGGGATTTGCTTCGTTGTAGGATTTAATGACAGTGCTTGCTTCGACGAGAGAGGGTGAGCCGATAATCGCGAGACCGGCGCCGTTCAGGGCAAGAAGAGCACAGTAAAGCACTAATTGTCCTGTGCCGCCGGGTCGCGGCAGACGGAGAAGAATTAGCATTGGTGTTAGGTAGGTGAATCCAAGGACGGCGGCTGGTTTGGGGCCATAGCGGTCGACGGCCCATCCCGCCAAGGGACCAAGGATAAGGTAGGTGATATCAAGCGCGATGAAGAGAAGACCCGAGGAGAGGGAATTAAAGCCGAAGAGGTCGGCGGCTTCCGTGGGAATGGTGGCGTCGAAGGTAGAGATGAGTACGGCTTGAACGAAGCCGACAAAGAGGGCGGTAAGCAGGCGCGGATTAGAGAGGGTGTAGAGGATGGGGAGTGTCTGAATCAAGCGTGGTTGGTTGGGTGGGATGCGGAAAGGACAGTCCTTGGTGGAGGATGACTTGGAAAGTAAGGGAGATTCTTCGGTGGGACCATTCTCGTCGTGACCGTCGGACAATGTGTCGTTCTCATTTTCATGTACAGAGTCGCTCTGGTGTTGGTTCCCAGTTCGGCTAGTGTCTTCTGCTCTTCGATCATCATACCGAGCTGCGACCTTCTTCTCGATCACGAGGATACGCATTAAGAAGTCGAGAGTAAGAACTGCAGCCCCGATTCCAAAGACACCTCCATAACCAGTCTTTTCGTATAAGACGCCACCAAGGACAGGTGCTGCAAGTTCGCCGATGCTGATGAAGCTAAAAATCTGTACAAGCCATCATTAGCTTTATTCTGCAAATCAGTATATTGTGGTCGCATATACTGACTGATCCGATTGTCTTCCCCAAATCATCCGGTCCAACAGTATCCAGCACGAGCGCCAATCCAACAGTCCATACGACTGCCCCACTGGTACCCTGCAAGACCCTCGCTAATACCAAAACCCAGATATTTTGGCCGATTGCAAGCAGCACCGTTGCAGCAAGCAAAGCCACTAGCCCAGAGAGGAATGGTGCCTGCCGTGACTTGACCTTGTCGGCGATGATGCCAGCTGGAAGTGAGAAGAGGACAGAAGCCCCGGCATAGGCAGCGAGAAGGCCAGAGGAATAGCTCTGGATTTGGTCTTGCGGAAGGCTAATGCGGTCACTGAGGAGGAACGGGAGGACGCTGTAGAACACATTGTAAGCCACTGTGCTTAGCGCGTGAGTGAATGGATGCCTCACGGTACGATCAAGCCATAGAGAAACAAGTCAACAAAAAGTCCCACGCCAACCGTCGCAATGATGAAGAGAGTGCTGGATCGCCATCGTAGGCCAAATGGCCTGGGCGGGCGGCCAGACATGGTCTAATAGCACCACACAGGAAGATGGAATTGGGCGAAGGAAAACCTCAACCCAAGACCCTGCCTGTGCGCGAAGATAGCAGAAGCTTCCCTGCCAAATTTTCATTGAATTGGCTCTTGGAGCTATCAAATCGTGATGTCATCCTCGGACGTACGCGGGTCGGTCCAGGTGGCGGAAGTGGAACGCGGCGTTGGAAAAATAGCTTTTGGCAACTCATTGAGGGCTGCTAGCATTTACCTGCCTTTGTTGTCCAATCATGCTACCCCACAGGTACGAAAATGACACGATGGGAGTCTAGTCGCAGGCGTCCAGCCTTACGTGGAGGCAAAAACAAGGATCAGGCTGGCGCTGGTACCGGCTCTTCTTTCAGATTCTCACAGCATTCACAAATTGTTGCAAATGCTCGGTATTCCGCCGATCTTCCTTCTGTTTTGCTTCTCGGGTCTTCCAGTGTCTCTTCTATCATCCAAACCATCTAGTCGTCAGATGCGATCGAGAACCAAAGACTGCGTCATGTAGTTCCTCCTGCACGATTTGGTGACGATGTCTTATCACTACGACCATGAGCATCAAGCCAAGATGCGTAAACCTTTCATACCTATTGCTTGCTCCTACTTTTGTTCGCTCCTACTTTTGTTCGAATAGGCCGGAAAGGGGTATACATTGACGACTGAAGTCTGTGGATAAGCGTAAATTCGAAGTGGATACCTTTATTCTGCGTACGAAATCAGCCCATGGGCCACGCGACCACAGCGCTAGATAAAATCAGGCAGTGCGTGGTGTCGATCACCATCACCGCCCACCGTAGATGTTGGTTTGGAACCTTTGCGCGGTACGCACAGTCCAACAGTCCCACCGCATAGAGTCGACGAGGACTGATTGAAAATGCTTCCTCAAGGCCAGCCGCCATTTACCGCCGATGCGACTACGATAGGCTCAACGACAAAGATTTCGCAAAATTTAACGAAGATTCGCGGTGACAGTGCTCGTTGAGTTTACGTTAGACCAACAGCTCACGATCAAGTTCACACAGCCTGCTGTTTTGCGGACGTTGGCCGAGATATCCACAAGAGCTAAGTCCCGCCATATGCGATGGCAGCGTCCATGAAATAACTTCAATGGTGTTTTTGTCCATAGAGTTCGGCCTGAAAATCTCCCTAGATACTCGTGTCTAATTTCTTGGGCTTCGCGGTATCTTTACGACACTGCCATGAAGATATACGCAATTTTGTTGATCGCACTCGCTCTAGTTGTTAATTGCTTCGGTTTTCAAATTCCAGCGAGAAACTACACCTTCTGGATTGATCAATCTTGTTTACGCTCCAATCTCCATTTCGAGGACGCCTTATACGAATCTCGGATGTGGGCAAGGCAAGCAAGCGCCCGACTCCGTAGCCGGTCAGAGACATTATCTAAAGAATGCTTCAAATATCTATTTAATGACTTGGGCCAGTATGCAGATGCAGATGAAGTTGATATGAAACGCGTTGCGGGTGAGTAGCATGATATTTACATTCATCAAAAATTGGGCTCAGCCGTCTGATCGCTTGCGCTGAATAGATAGTCTGAGTCTTGTATCTTCAAAGCAATGGATCGTTGAACATAATCAAGCGACTCACCGATACTATTGTGATGATGATCCTATGGATCCAGCTCTAGATAGCAATACTCGATGGAAACTCAGAAGAGATCCTCCAACACCACCTCAGCTCTATACGCCACAGGGACGTCGTCCTCCAGAGCGCCAACGATTTCTTCCGCAGGTGCTAGTGCCCTGGCACGAATGGGAAGACAGGGAGAATCTAATGTAAGTTCATCGACGGAACCCTTTTCGACAGCATCTCTGACAACGTGCTTCTCCCTCTCAGTTTAATGGAAAATAAACGCGGTGGCTGCTACTATTCACTCTCCACTCAAGCTCTGACATATTGGCGTCGCCTGCGTGATGGGGCCGGCGTTGTACATAACGGGCAGAAAAAGGAGAGAGACACGACAACGGTCAGTGGTTCACCGCTGACATTTCTGAAAGCTCTGACTGGGATGACGTCCATAATAGTTATGTGAACGGCAGATGAGTGACGACGCAAGGCTCGCTTCCCTCAATGCGATTCCTGACAACGTAAATTTTTCGGCTTGGCGGCCTGAATACCTCGGATCAACTTGGCCAGGACGCCTGCCTCAGCCGGGCGGCCGGCGGCCTGACCCTCTCCTGGAACCTGCAATTTTGGCCCCTATTGATCGATTTCGGCTTCTAACTTCCTTTGTTCTCCTGCGTGAAGTCCGCTACCCTCTTTTAGACAAAGTCTCATATGCTGCATATACTAACATGTCTATCCTAGGCGTTTCGCCAGAGACCCTTTATGTGTATGTGAAGCTCTTTTCCCGTGTCGTAATGTCCTCTCCAGCGTCTCTCATCGATGGAGCTCAAATCAAACGCTGAATATCAGGCATACAGATCGTGACCAAGGAGTCAGGCTGCTATCGACTCGTCAGACGGCCGGCTGGCAGAATGTATGGGATTTAGACGCAGATGAGAAGATCAAAAACCCGGAAACTTACGCTTTCTTTGGTCTGCTAGCAGGTCTTGCCGATCGGGGTTGGCGGCTCAGTAAAGATGAAGGTAAGGCAAGCCAGGGCTACTTGGAGCAGGATGAATCTGTGATCGAAAGGTTTCCAACTGATATCCCCGCCTGAATCTGACTAAGGGTTTTTGATTTGGGTCACGGGTTTGAATCGCCTGCATCGCTCGATCTTTAGACTTTAAATTGAACCATTTCACAGACCGTTAATAAATAGGTTCTCGAAGCTCTGCAGTGGCAACGGAAGTACTGGAAATTCTTGTAAGTCTAGAATATTTTGCTTGCAGGCTATCTATATGTAGACTATTCATGTAGCCCTCGGTACTTCTAAAATATATAAATATATGTAGAGCTACGAGGTACACATCGGCGATCCGGGTAGACTTTGACAGTTGTTACGTTGACACTACTCCACTTATATTGGTAGAACTTTGGGCTTAGTAGGCATGATACTCTTAGGCTGAATAATTGTTTATTTGATTTAGTATCTAGCCTAGTACCTAGTATATAAAGAAGGAGGTGTTATATGCGATAGCCCGTATGACCTTATCGTATAGGTATGGCACTCTTATATTAATTAGAGTTGTCTACTGTGGTGGGCGCGAAAAAGATGCTTGGTAAACTGTCTAAAGACGTCGTGAGACAAGTAAAAGCGAGCAACAGAGCTCCAAGTCTGATCGTGGCAGTTGCGAATTGATATGCCTCTCTCAAAGGACCCTTCAACTTTGGTGAATTGCCCACGTTTCTTTGACGCATAATTCTAACTTCTCAGCTGGATGAGTAGGTGGAGTAGTAACAGGTAGCATCCTGGGACTAAATTTTGAAACATAACTAGCAACTGCAGCCGAGTCCGCAGAATTTCAAATCGACGACTACTCAGACGAAAATTGGCTCCCCTGCACTAGAGCATGAAGTATTGAAGACGCTGGGGAAGAAGTCTAGTGTGGGAACTTGACGCACCATGTTTCACGGTCCAGGTCAACACTTGGAACTATTCACAGCTAGCTTGATCGTGTACGAAGACAGTCAATTCATTGAAAGTTCTAGATATCTCACCCGACGGAACTCCCATCCAGCAACCACCCATAAGTACTACTGAAAAGGCATTGTGGATTCGATATCTCCGTTAAACTCCCCGACTGTACTGTATCCACCGCCCAAAAGGAACCCTCTCTCGGGATTCGATTGAAGAAATGCGTCTCGATCTCTAGGTTCATCCGCGGCTGGCCACCCCTGAAAATTACCATAAAGTAGTCCTCGTGCCCCTGCCATGCCGCGGCGCCCCCCGTCTCGCCCGAGCCCAACGCCCCATTCGCCACGATCACCTTCTCTTCCTGCGATGAATCGACCGCCTGTGGACGCCAAGTCACCTGCGTGCGGATGACAGTCCCGTCGTTTCGAGTCCAATAGTACGTGTGGAAATCATTTTCGCTGGCGCGCAGGGAGAGGTCGCCGAGGTTGCGGCAGAGCATGAGCATGTCGCGCCGAATGTAGTTGGCAAACCCCGTCGGAAGCAGGTTGCCCTCGCGATCGGATTCCCACGTGTATTGCTGTCGCCTGTCGAGTTTGTGCGGGCGGTGTCGTTTGATCGTCTTTTTGATCACGGCATCAAGGTTGGCGAGGGGCATCTCGCCCCGGAGGATGTCCTCGAAGCGCATGATAGTGCCATCTTCACGCCATGCTTTGGGATTGTCTTGAGACGCTTTCGCAACTCTGTTGGTTTGAGTGTGGCCAATGCTTACTTGGCGTCGGGACCGATTAGTTATGCTACTGATAGAGATCGGAAGAAGTGATGCGTGACCGTACCTAGAGTGAAAAAGCTCAATACAAATGAGAGTTTCATAGTGATGAGCCAACCTAAGAAGGAAACACTGAAGTCAAAGTAGCTACGTATAAGATTCGCCTACCGGGACATGACATTCTATTTAACGTGACAATAGAAACAGTGCTTACAGCAAATGGCAAGCTACAATCGTTCCATATTCAAAGAGACAATGTATATAATGCAGCATTGTCGTACATTTTACTCTTAAAGCTCGTCGTTTTTCTAGGCGAGAATCTCCGACAGCGTTCGTTGTGGACACTGCCTCCGGCCAACCCAGCACTGCCCGTTCTGCCGGAGATGGTCCTGTTTCGGGGAACCGGCATGCCGAGCCGAGCTTACGGACAACAAGGCCAGTCCCGCTAAGCCCGAGCCGTTGTGCAGGAGCCACTCCGGCTATACAGGCCGACTGTGACTATTTTCTGTCAGAGGTCACCTCTACGAACTTATTTCTACATGGAACGCTTAACAGCTCTTGCAATACTTTATCAGTCCTTACAGCCCCAACTCTAGACAGTGTCTCTCTGCGCCTTCGAGATTTGCACCTTCCCCAAAGCAACACCTATCGGTTCTCCCGCACCGCCCCCGATAGTTCTTGAACCTGCACCGGAGAAACCTTTATTCACAGCCTGACCAAGTAATGCTAGACAACAGGCAATCATGATCGACAATCAGTGGTAGATGATCTTAGCTCCATAACCAACTTCGATACCTCTGGCGGTCGGAGTACTACGTTTCTCAACGGCCGAGTATGAGTAATTCCATCTGCATCGATTCCTTATGTCTAAGATCGTGAATCGTACAATCTTTTCGTCCTTACCAGTTCAAACCAGCTGCAATTATTAGAGTCCGAAGGCTAACATTACCAATCTGCGTGCGACACCTAGAAAGCCTTCAAAGCACTGCTAGGCTAAACGTTAAGTTTGCATCTTGAAGTCTAGTTTGTCCTGCTAGGAGCGGGACGCCCATCCCAGCCTTCGAGGAACTGTCATTGAACATGAGAGCACGAGACCTGTTGATGTCAAGTAAATTCCGTAGCCTCACTGTCCTTGCAGATACTTCATTGTCGCAGCGCGGACGGATGCAAGGTAGACAGTTAGAGCGAGTTCCAACGGCCTAGGAAATGGTCCCATATTCGATTATGACGCTTTGATCCGTACGATATACTCAAGCAGCAGTGCCTAACGCCTTTTTCAGCTTTCTCTTGCAACTCCGACGGTTCTTAGATCAAAATCGACATACATTCTTTGCCAGAAAATGCGGCTGCTTGTTCAGAGGCCCACTTTCTGATGTGGTGAAATTGACTAGTCACACGGCGAGAGCGACTTGAACGTACTCAAGGAGAAGGGCACAGGCATTGATTGAAAGTGTATCTAATCAACAAAGAATCACTTTGAAGAACTTGCGGAACGAAATAAGTGCACCTATTCAAAAAGATGCCACGGTCTTTGCATACCCGCTGCCGCTTCTGCTTTTGAGGTCTCATTCCCCCCCTTGTTACTTACAAAACCTCAAGCCTCCGCATCCGTCCATGTCCCACCGCCTCCCTAGCCTCCGTTTACTCTATCTTCAATCTTCCCACGACACTTTCGGTACCATCTCACGACCCATCGGTATTCCCCGCATCCGCAATCGACCCACACGGCCCATTACTCACATAGAACGGCAGCTCGCCGACCGGCGCATTGGGCGCCGTCTCAAATTGCCTAGTCCCAAAATTGCCCGGTGCGCACGTGGTCGCGGTGAGTATGTAGCACAGATCGTCCCCGCCGTAGGCCGAGCCGGCGCAGTTCCCCCCCTGCCGGAAGCACGCGGTGCAGCACTCTTCGGGGCTGAAGATGCCGCTGGCGAGGGAGAAGGAGGTGTCTGAGCCGCCGCCGACCTCTTCGATGGGTTTGCCGCCGTTCGCGCTGCTGACGATGTTGTTGGGGGCGCAGCCGGCGTAGACGGTGGGGCCGGGGATGGAGACGGTTTCGGTGACTGGAGATTTATTTGGTTAGCTGGGATGGCTGTAGAAGGGTGAGAGCGTTACCAGTCGTGCTTGTGGTTGTCGTGCTGGTTGCGGTGGTTACAGTCCGGGAAGTGACTGTTGTGGATGTCGTCACGGTCGATGTGACATCAGGAGGGTAAGTAGTAGTCGTGACTTTCACAATAGATGTCGTTGTAGTGGTGCTAGGAGCGAGTGTCGTTGTGCTTGTAGTCTTGGCAGTGGCTGTGGAAACCTTTGTCGTTATGCTTTCAATAAAAATGACACAATTGACAGCAGTCGGATATAATTTGGGAGAGAAGATAGGTGTTGGAGTGCCCTTCGCTAGCTTAAGAGTCTGTTGCGGCTCGCTGCCTCTTGCTGTAAGCTCGTAAGGAGATCGGCCCTTTATTTTAGGGACATAGCCATTTTCTTGCGAGATGGGAGTAAAACCGGCAGGCGTGGGGACAGTACTTGTTGACACTGATGTCACTGTTGTAACACTAGAGCTTGTAGTTGTGACGACTGAGGTCGACGTAGAGGTCAGGATAGAGGTGCCTAGTATGACGGAGTCAGATCTCTTCAGAAGGGATCGAGCTGGCCAACTTACTTGTCAAGGTTTCAGTGACCGTCTTAGTGCTTGGAGGAGCGGTGCTCGTGAATGTCGTCGTACTGACAGCAGTAGAAGTCACAGGCGCAGGCGTGATGGTTTTTACTGGTGTAGTCGTTGTTTTGCTGAAAACGGTAAGAGGTATGTTGATCGTGAATGTCGATGACGGAACGTTCTGAACCGAAGACTTTCCAAATTTAGTAAAACAAAGTTCTTCGGAGGTGACCGATACAGCAAGACCAGTACTGCCAAAAGCAAGAAGAGCCAAAAACGTTCTAAGAGTCAGCGCCATGGTTGTTGACTTAAAAGAGATTGCGAATTGACAGATGAGGAAGGAACTGGCAGTGACCTGGGTCCAGAAACCATAGTTTGAAGATGATGCAGAATGGTTCCTTATAAGTTTACAAGGAAAACATCGAGACAGACCAGGTTCATGTTCCCCAGCGAGGATTATGCCCTCAAAGTGGCTTGCTCAACTCGTATCCAGACATATTGCGAATGCCAGGAGAGAAGACACTGGCCAAATCTGGGGAACAATGTGATCTACTACCCTAGGTCAACATATCTTGTCTGCCAAATGTAGAGATAGTAAGAGAACATCAGGATGGCCAGTTCAAGCCTCGCCCTCAGAGGAAGCCATCATGTCAAGCACTATTTGCACTTGCCACAAGCCTAGAGACACTAGAGGAAGGGGTGCGGCTAAACTTGCTTCATGTGGCTTCAGAAGAGCGAAAATCACAAAGGCGGTAAAATAGCTCGAAAGGCTTGCTTTCCGACTATCTCAGGGTATCTTACACCGGCTGTGGCCGGCTGAGGTAATACGGAGTGAAGAGGTCCTCATTAGTTCTCGGAAGTGAACCGATTGAAAAAGCCCGCCACCTCTTGCTAACTTGCTTTTGCCCAATGAGATAACTCTTGCTAGCTCGCGTGGGCTGCATGGTTCAAAAGCGAATACGGGGTTCGACGGGCAGAGAGGAGCAATTGGTTGACTGAGGTGCTGTAGCAAACGTGAAAACAGGAGAGGCAATAAAAGGTCGTTGGCAGACTATTGAAATGGTGCAGGTGAGACACGGGGGCGCGCTCCACGTGGGCGTTTTGACGGCCCGTTGGCGTCCTTAGCGCGTCACGATTCCGTTTTTATTATTGACAGCACGTCTTGGCTGGAAACGGCAAAAGACTCCGCCTTTCAGGCATCGGATAGGAGTGATAGGATGCGGCCTTTTGTAACCGCCGCACAGGCATCCAGAATTCCTACGCGCCGACAAAGGAGAAAAGGAGGCAGGCGACATAAGTTGACAAGATCGAAGCGGCACAGGGTAATTCCGAGCGGCACAACAGGGACTGCGGCTTGCAGATAACTAGACCGCTACACGTTCTCCTGAGCTTTTTCATCGGACTGTGGTAGCAAACAATCTTCAAATACCAACTGACAGGCTGACTGCACAATGGAACTACAGTCAACTGTATGGGAGATAGTCTCATAGAGTTCCTCGGCCAGCCGCCCCGACAGAGATGTTCTCCGCGACACAACTCGTAGAAAACGCTGGCATTGCTCGTAATTCCTGTGACTGCTTCGCTTCACGGCATCCTGACAAACTTCTTGACGACGAATATTTTCGCGACTGTCTTATCTAGGCATGCCGTTGATTCTTCTGTGAGCTGGGATGAAGCTCCAGCTCTTTAACAACTAAAATAAGGAGCTGTGGTCTTAAATTCTGACGACTACTGCTACCTGGAAATGGAAGCAGAGTACTCAATATGGGCGCCGTAGCGTCCAGATTTAGATTTCGGTTCTATTACTCGCGGCTATCAGCTGTTCCAATCCAACAGACCTTCTACAGAATCTAATAGTACCGTTAAAGATGCTGTGTTAGCTTTATCTTAACTTCTATTTTGAGCTGTTTCTCCCTTGAATTACTATATCAGAATCTTCAGCGGAAATATGTATACATTCGAACGCCTTTTATCTTCGACACCTGCTGTTGCAGTACTGGCGGACCTTTTGGGATGACATTGCTATCGACAAAATCTCAGCAAACAGTGCTGTCAAGATCATAGCCTTGCAAACGATGGCCGCAAGCTCGCTCTGACACCTCCCCTACCTCTTGTCCCGCACACGCCGTTTCCATCAATTAACCGCCGGAGCTCTCGCAAAAGCCTCTCTCAAAAACGCCTGGATGATTTCCCCACTCTTTGCATCGTCGGGAGGAAGAATTGCACTAGCGTACAGGCCGCCTATACCCCTCTCCCTATTCAGGAACCACACGAGATTCGGCAGACCGGTCATTATCAGGGTCCCTGCGGGGAGGATTTTCGTGTCTCGCCTGGTCAGGAAGGCACCGAGGCCGTGGCCGATTTTTTGGTCGTGGTATGGTTCGTCGATGAGGCGGCCGAACATCACCTGTTGTTATGAGATTATTGTTAAGCTAGGTTGTTTCTAGTCATGAAGATGAATGTGGAGAGGTGGAATTGACGAGATTGAGAGAAAGGGAAAGGAGGCAGGCAGGCTGATGGGGTACCTTGAGAGAGGATAAAGCAGCAAGACTTACATTCGCAAAGGATAGGGCGAAAGCCGCAGGGCTGCCCGGAGCGAATTGCGGCTTGAATAACTCCTCCACTAGACTTTGTTTGAGTATCTTCGGTTCCACTTGTAGCATATCAACGGTCAATTTGGTGAAATCGGAAAGTGTTGAGACCAGTCCCATAGCACCACTATCATCCTCTGTCACTGCAGGGAAGAGAGGCATACCCGGCACGAGCGTCCCGTCTGAAATCCTTGAACTCACATCAACCAACTTTTGGGCAATTCTTGGTTCCTTGTCTGGATGAAAGATGGAGTCTGTCATGCTGAGTGGCTCGAAGATATGCTTTTTCATATACTCTCCGAGTTTAATGCTGTTTAAACGCTCGACAAGAATCCCAGCCCATTCCGCGCCACCTCCGTACGCCCACCCTTCTCCTGGTTCGAATAGCATCGGCGTCGTGTACGCCTCCTTCGATCTGCCGCATAGTGCCATCGGCGTTTCTTCTCTCCACATCCTCCAAGTCTGAAGCCGCGGATCGAAGACATCCATGCCTATACCACTAGTGTGAGCAAGCAAGTGTCGAAGCGTGATCCGTTTTGTATGTCTATTGAGGCTCATTTTCCCTCCTTCTTCGATAGAAAGAATTTCAAAGTCCCTCAATTCTGGAAGAACTCCATATACCTCATCGTCCAGAGCTATTTGACCACGCTCTACACATTGTAACGTAGAGATCGCAGTTAATGTCTTGGTGATGGAGTACATCCAGAAAGCACTGTTCTCATCAATGGGCTCGCCGGAAATGGGAGAGCGACGGCCGGAGCATTTCAATATAAATGAGTCGCCTTAGATAGATATTAGTAGGTTCAGGACTAGAAACGTCTGCCGTTTCGTATACCTGATCGCTCTACAGCGAATACTCCCACTCCAGTGATACCATCAGCTTCAGGAGCTGTCTCCTTGGCTATGAAATCGTCGAAAGATATAGTCATTGTCGCCGAAAGGGTTTTGGTTCATGCGTATGGGCCCTATATCGAACTTTTATTCAAGCTGGCAGCACCGACGGAATCGCATTCATGATCTGAGTTCATCATACGACCATGCCAAGGGCTTAGCATCCACTCGATAAGAAGCGGCCTTAGATACAACAATCAAAGTCGACATACGAGGAGCATACAGCTTTGAGACAACGAAAGGGCCACCTATGTACATATCAAAGAGTCTATTACTGCCTGATAGGGGAGTCTGACATGCATGCTCCATATATGATTATCGTCCTACCATTGCCCGATTAACAGATTTTTAGAGTAAGACTACTAGCAGTAGTATATCCCTCGTATTTCTGGCTACATGTATCTATTGCTCTTGCTCCTCGAAACATCTTCAAAGCAATAGCCCTTTCCAAAAGCAAAACCCATGGAACAAGTTGCTAGCAGGAAAAGGACACATACACCAAGAGATGCAAGTCCGCAGGCTCTAAAGGATAAGGTCGCCCTCGTAACGGGTTCAAGTTCAGGTATCGGAGCGGCGGTAGCCAGAGAACTTTCTGGACGTGGAGCTACAGTAGTCCTGAACTACCCATTTACCGAACTCAAAGAAGCTGCCGAAGAGATCGGGAAATCATTACCAGGAAAATGGATTGCGGTTCAAGCCGATATCTCGACGAAGGATGGCCCAGCCGCTTTGGTGAAAGCCACAGTGGATGCCTGGGGTAAAATTGACATACTTGTCAACAACGCAGCTAATGCTAAGCTTGCCCGAATTGAAGATACATCCTTCGATCTCTGGAATGCTGCGATGGCCACCAATGTTAGAGGGGCCTTCTTCGTCACCCAAGCAGCGCTGCCTCATTTACCACCAAAGTCTGAAGGCGGTGGTGGCAGAATTATCTGCATTACGTCTGAGGTCGCGACTAACCCGGAAATCCTGCAAGCAGCATATGCCACCAGCAAAGGAGCGGTAGCAACGTTGACAAGATGTTTCGCGAAAGAGTTGCCGCCTAAGTACGGATGCACCGTCAACGCCGTCTCACCGGGTATCATCAAAACACCAACGTTCCTGAGAGAGCTACAGACTCATGGTACTTCTTTCTTAGCTCAAATTTTCGACGCTCGTACCCCTGTAGACGGTTGGATCGGGCTTCCAGAAGACGTGGCTCTTGCTGTTGCATTTCTTGCGGACGAGCGTGCAAGCTGGATCAATGGTGCCAGCATTAATGTCTCCGGCGGCATGTTCTTGCACTGAGCGTTCTATTTCGGGTTGTTTCAAATCGAACTTAGGGTACGGGGACTG
Source organism: Pyrenula massariospora (assembly GCA_021030905.1). Taxonomy (NCBI): domain Eukaryota; kingdom Fungi; phylum Ascomycota; class Eurotiomycetes; order Pyrenulales; family Pyrenulaceae; genus Pyrenula; species Pyrenula massariospora. The sequence continues at coordinate 789,490 of JAGFMI010000013.1, forward strand.
GAGAGTTACAAAGAAGGTCTGTGCAGATGACTATGTCCCTATGTCGTCCACGCCAGCCATACGAACCAAAACGAGTCGGGACATGTTGACATTTCGTATCCAGTTTCAGTCGAGGATCCGGGAGAATTTCGCAAACTTCTATTATCATCTGACGACCACTTTCCCTGTATAATCTATAAGGCTGGTTACAATCGATATAGCTCTTCGAGAAGATCTTGTTCCCCCATATCGTTGAAATCTGTTATTGGGCTGTTATGACAAGTCCAAGACCCTGTCAGATTCTCAACACCAAATGGCGTAGAGTCCTGTATTCTGTCAACGCTGATCGCGCTGGCTCTACTCTTATCCGCTGCTAGTCCTCCATTTATCGAATATGGCTCATGATAGCTAACTTTATTGAATGATCCGTCGGTATTTGCTTCAGGAGCCGATGGAGTTTTACTTTGCTCCAAAATAGGTGCTTTTTCGACTTGCGATTTGCATAGACCAAGGAACGCTTCAAATAGCTGCCGGACTCCGTGCACGCCGGCGCTTGAATTTTCCAAGCCCTGAAGTCCGTCTGTAATTTGCCGGAGTAGTTTGTAGTCATTCGCGTCGCACGTGTCGAGCACGTGGGAGAACAATACGAAGAATGGGGAGAGCGGGTAAAAGAGAATAAGCCTGCCCAAAAAATGAATATTCAAGGCGAGCCGAGATGTAAAATACTAACATACCATTCGACAGAGATTCTAAAGATGTGAGGCTCGGTACTAGTCTTGACATGATTGTACATATCTTTGAAAGATGACAAAGTCTGACGCGCATAGCCTAGTAGCTGCTGCTGCAGGCCATTATCCTCATTCAGAAAGGGATGTAAACTAGCAATCGAGGTCATTATAGAGAAATAAGAGAACTCAACGCCAACCCATTCTCCTTGTAGATAGTGGTCTTCATTATGAGGAGGGTTCGATTGTATCTTCCAATATTAGTCTAACGCCCTTAATTAAAGAGCAGATTGATGTACTTCTCGGATTCTGTTCCTGATTTGCCACATCCTGGCCTGCAAACTCTGGATCCTTTCAACACGCCTTTCCGGATCTTCCGTGCTCCCTCTAAAGCGTATTATCATGTCCTGTACTTGAGCTAGTTCCATATAGACATTGATATGTCCGGTAAAAGGCTTTTCAGGATCTGCTGGCGCCAGCTGTGACACATTGAACTTCATATCTGGCAAGGTGGCTGCTCGATTCATGCTCATACATAATGCCTTGTCGAACATATAGCATAGACAGATGCTGTAACGAACCTGTTTGGACTCTTCGGTATCCGGCTCGGAGGCAATGCTTGCGAGATACTGCCCTCCAAGAGCCAAGCAAATGCGAGATGCGGCGGCACTAAGGTGCCAGCATTTCCCCAGTCTACCTGTTAGCAGCATAAACATTGCCTGGTAGTCCCACTAAAATCAATCATCTGATGTCCTCATAGACTTCAAGATAGATGTCAAAGAAAGTCCACATACCCCGCAAAGAAGTGCCTGGAGCTGCGCTAGACTTGGCGGGTCAAGAACTCCCATTCTGTGCAGAGCAGTGGTGATGTTTCGCGCGTACATATCCTCCCTGCGACGAAGATGCCTTTGCATGCCCGTACTCAAGGAATTAGAATTGCTTGCAATTAAAAAAATCCAAGCAATAAAATTGACTGATATTATGTAGTGTAATCTTGTCGGCCCTTGAACACGTCCGTCAATGATGGCGAAACCTCGTTCCTCGAACGTATCTCTTGAGATGATTGAGCCCATGTCGAGAGAGAAAGACATGCCAACCGTGCGCGGGGTATTCAGAATGAAATGGAGTGATTCGGCGGACGGAAACAGTTCTTCGCCTTCAAAATTCTCTTCATCGGAGATCGGCTCATCTTGTTGGACATTTGACTGCGAATCCGCGACTTGACTGGCCAGGCGCAATGCAGACTTTAATAGTTCCCGTTTCTCTGTGGCCAACCCCCGGCCGTGCTGGAGCTCAGATTGCATGAAATTTTGAGCTTGTGAAGCGGCTGTCCTTTCATCTTTATCAGTATCAAGGTAGTCATTTCGTTGTTGCTCCGAATCATGGCTGTTGTTTGTTAGTCGACACTCTGGAGACGTGGCGACCTGATGCCTGCGACTTCTGTGACCGCCGAAGCGCCCTTCCTGTGCAGAAAAATGAGTGACTGGCACATTTTCGAATGGTCCGCTGCGTTCTTGATGGTCAACGCGTATCGGCTGTGGTCTGGTTCCGGTGGAGGATTGTGCTTTGGCTACTCTGTCCGCGCAATAGTTGCGTCTAATTGCTTTTGCCACGCCAACCCTCCTATTGCATTAATCAGTTTCCTGCAAGGGTATCACAAAATCTCTAGAGGAACACTGACGTTGAACGTTGTGGGCATGCTCTTCTCTTTGGTCTCAAACGAACGCAATGGGAGGATGATCCAACGCAATTTGCGCATGGATTCTCCCTATCGCATTTGGTCTGTGGAAACTCGATAAGCTACCTGGGCCTCACTTGCGGTTGGTAGATGCCGGCCACGCGCAAGCCTTACCTTCTTCAAAAAGCACGCATCACACTGATATGGTTCGTTAGGAGACAGTCGATCCTTCTATGATCTTTGTCGTGGGCTGCATGGCTTACTGCACGATTCCGACGTTGAGGACTCTCGAGTTCTTGTGGTTCGTCCTCCATTATACCGAGACCGCAATTGACACTCTGAAGGCTTGTGTTGAAACCAAATTGGGTTAGCAAGGCTCTCACTCACACCTCGTTCCGTAACCTGGCGACCGTGCGTCCAAGTCAGTCTAAAGCAATTCTGTAGACTCTGGCTGCCACTTCATTGCTACAGCAGAGGCGATAAGGTCAACGAATCGCGTAAAGGTGGGCAATCAGTCTTAGCTCATGAAACGAACGCAGACACGTGTGTTGACCGTCAGACCATTTCGCAGTAGAATTCAGGTTCTGGGTTGTGTTATATTGACGATAGACTGATTATTAATTGAAACCCCGCGATTGCCCGCTTCCCCCCAAAAATCGATTCTGATGTTGAATAAAACAAGTTCGCTCCAAAAATGATGTCAATCACTTTGGCATGCCTCAGGCTCTTCAAACTTAAACATGCGGCTTGATGCCACTGAAAAGCTCGAAAGGTGGAGAACAAGGAGCTGCGGGGATGCCTAACCCCAGCAATCAACCCGCATTCACCCCCCCGTCGATTCGTCAATCCTGGTATCATTCTCTCTTCTGTTTGCTAATTTGTTCACCGTATTTCGAAAACGACGAATCTTATCTAGGCTATTGATAAGAAAAAAAGTCTTGCTTATCATGTTTTACGTCTGTCTTTCACGGCAGAGCAATATTCGGTAGCATCAAATTGAATCGCGACGTATCAAATTGCCTCGAGCACATCCTTAAGCTCTCATCAGCCCTCGATCATCTGAAGGCTGCATACTCAAATCAGCACGGACTTGAGAAACTTCCCCTAGACATGGCCATCAGCACCAATACTCTCACGCCCTATTTTCTTCAACAAGACTGGATTCACTGGATCTGGAAACACCTGCCGTCGTTTCCGTTAGCTTTCCCCGTCATACCCACGCAATTTTGACCATGGCTTACCTGATTTTCAAACTCTATGTGCTTATGACGACCCTGGCCCTCTGCATTCTTTAAGTCGTAATGCAGGAGGATGTGACAAATGACAAGCTTAATTTCGACGTCTGCGAGGAACCGTCCGGGGCACGCGTGCTTCCCAAGGCCCCATCCAAGATAGTCTTTTCGAGCCGTAACGTAGTGATGTTTCTCTTCAATGTTTGCTTCTCTTTTTCGTAGGAAGCGAAACCCATCGAAAGTCTTTGCATTTTCGAACAAATCTTCGTCTCGATGAATGGCGAATGTAGGGAACTCGATTTTGGTGCCCTTCGGAATATACATACCGTTCGAAAGGGTCGTTGGACGCACGGCTATTCTCTGAAGAGTTGCTAGTAGTCATTAGCATAGCCTCTGCAATCTGAAGTGAGCGAAATTTACTGAGGTTTGGGGAGTTCAATCGGTGAGTCTCTCGAATGAAACTATCCAACTTGTGCATGTCCCAAAGAGCGCCTTTTGTGGGAACTCCGTCGTATTTCTCCATCATCTCGACTGCTTCTCTGCGAAGAGGAGGAATATACTCTGGATGAGCTGCTAACTCGAACAACGTCTGAGTGAGTACCGCAGAAGTAGTATGAATTCCACCAACAGCAAGATTCATCTGTACTTTCAGATGATTTTCAATTGCGCTGGCCGTCTTATGCTCAGGCTTACGCGTCATACTGTATAGGACAGTGGTGGGTTGTGGCTCTGGCATCTTACTTGCCTCTATTTCGTCCTGTTCTCGGATTGTCTTGATGATGATACTGCGCCCGTCTTTGAGCTGTTTCTTCACAGCTTCATGCTGTGGAAGAAACCAGTAGATGAGTGGCCTCATGAAACTTGGCCAGCGTTTAAGAGCATGGACGTAGCTGATGGCAGTACGAACATAGTCTGTTGTCAGCGTAACCCAGGTGTCATCATGTGGTGCTTTTCGGCTAACCATCACCCTCGCGGTAAGTATTCCAAGAGTGCGGAGCATGATAGGGTAAAGATTTTTAGGGCTCCATTCTGGGGTAGGGACGTCAGAAGTACCTCTTCTTGAAGTACTTAAGACTCACCAGAAGGCTGTCCTAGCTGTTCTTGGACACATTCATCTATCAATGCGGTAAATTCTGGGACGAATTTGCCTTCATAGACATGTCAGATGCGAAAAGCTCTAGGACGACTCATCCCACCTATGTTCGCAATGATGTCTTTCTTGAAGCTTGTAAGAGGGAAGTGAGGCACACCGCCCATGTAGCTGTATTCGACGAGTAAATCCTATCGATTAGTCAATGGTGGATCAGACCGGAACAGTCCTAACATTTACTTTGTCGAGAGACGCCTGGAAGCTGAAATCTGCGTGATCCGCAATCTCATCAACGAAGCTATGCGGCAGAACAAGCTTGAGCCCTGCTCTAATTCTTAGACACGGCTTCCGGATCGTCTCTTCACAGAAGCAAACCATCTGTTGTATCGACACCGAAGATGTTACTCTTAAACTGCTCCCAAGTTAGAAACGTCAAAGCAATGCCGATTGAGAAATGAACTTCCTCTTCTGTACCCGCAAGCAAGTAGGTTGCGAGCCCCAAAGGTGTATTGTTCTTTCCTTTTCATTGCATCCTTTACTTCGAAACCAACTCGAGGAACTTTGAGTCGTTGGGAAAGTTTAAAGTAAATTGCGAATGCCAAAACGGCAGGGACAGCTACGATGCACGCATTGCGTAGTGTTTGAAGCATATTTAGAGTGCCGCCCAAAAAAGTTGTCACATCATAAATTAGGCTCTCAGAGTGAAGGACATTTGCCCCGTGATGAGAATGTAATTGTAGGTCTAATAGGCTACAGCCGAGCTTCTGTTGCATCTTGTTTTCAACGGCAACCTGACCCTCTGGTATCGTCTCCTAGACTTGAAAACCCGCATTTGGTGACGGTTTCCTGTCGGAAAATTTTTCTTGATATGAAAAATCTATCGATGAGAAACACAATCTACTACACCGGATTCCGGGTACAAATCCGAACTGAAAAGAGCCATAAGTGGTGCTTCCTATCATTCTGTGCACATAACGTGAAGTATAGTCACGCAACATTCTGATGGTCTGGACAGCCATCCGATAAGTAGGGCCACCGCAGTCTCAGGAGAACCTGTCACAAGTAACGCCATATTGGCTTCAAAATTCTTCATCTGAATTCTTCTCATACGCTCATATTAGATGTCATTAAAGGAAATCATTCGAAAGTCTCGATTACTGCAATCGGTGCAGGTATAGCAGGGCTTGCCGCTGCTTCAATTGTTCGCGAAAGATATTGGTCACTATTTACGAGCGTAACGCTGAGAACAGCTTGGAAGCGGGTGCAGTTAGCAGTTTTGGTTTCTATGGAAGTAAAATGGCTAACGTATTTCGTCTGATCAGCGAGGATGTTGAGGGCGTGATGTGTAGTAACATCGGAACGCGGGATAAGCAGGACCGTCTGCTCTCTGAAGCCGAATCCAGCGCAATCACGTTTGCAGATCGAATATCTACCGAGGTGACTTGAGCATAGGCATTTGCCGTGTCCTTCTAGTTCCGGGAAAATGGCAAAAGAACTGCAAAGGCGCCGATGGGATACATTCGAAGATCCATTATCCGGTTCTCGAGCCTTTCTCCACGGGGAGGTGTTCGGAAATTGCTTCTGCCGATTTCCGGCTTTCGAGGTCTTTTCCGAATTCCGAAAGATGAACCTTGTCAATCTTTCAACCTCACATGATGCCAGTTCTCGCATCTCGACAGACCGAGCCTTGAGGATCAGTCAGCAAATACAATGGCCTCGCCTTCAATAATTTTTAGGTTAGGGGCAATGTACACAACAGTTATCCGCCCAATCTTCATCAATACATGTTCCAGACGAATCATTGCAAAGTTGCTTGAGATGGCACATGAAGATGTTGGACCATGTTCAGTTATTTTCAGACTACTAGACAGATCCCCATCTCCCCAAGTGTCGACCACGAACACTGTCAACGGAAAGCCTTGCTGCGGGATGGCGCCAGTAAGCCTAGAAACCCTAAAGTGAAGCACACGTTTCAGAGACAGCTGTAATACAAACCCAGAGGTAGCGGCGGCTGATAGAAGACATAACCGATAGCGAGAAGCTAAAAGAGGCTAGTAGCTTTGCGGATGGTGATTTTCAACTGAGCGAGAAGCTAAAGCTTAGTCTTGCCGCGCAGGTACATCAGCCTCCCTCTTTAGCTCTTCTGGATGGATTAAGTTCTATATCCGCATTAGATTCTCGCCTAGAGATGGTTGAAGTGTGTGAACCGCTGAGCGTAGCTCTGCTGACGTCTACCAGGGCAAGTCTTAAAAATTCTCACTTCGCGACTTCACTCCTTCTGTAATAGGGTGGATTGTGTCACTTGAAGTCTTCATCATGGTCTTTGGGGTTCTATTCACTAGCAGCCCCTTCGACAATTTCGGTCCTGACGGGTTGCTACGCGAGGAAACTTTCCTCCACGTATTTGGTCTCCTGATGACCTTGACAAGCGTGAAGTACTGTCAGAGTCTCTTGTCTTAAGGGACAGCTGATCTGACAAATACGAGGAATTGCGAAAGGAATGATGATCGTGGGACCCTAATCGGAGGAGATGTCGTCACCGTCATTGTGTCGAGGCTCAACCCGAGGGTGGGTTTCACACGGGCGATGGGGACCTGCAATGTTCTTGTCCTAGTGCTCACAACTTTTGCGAGTCTCGCCTTCCGATCTCAAACCCATTGATTGAGTCTCTCAGGAAAAAGGTGCGGGGGAATTGTGCTGTATCTTCACACCCCGCCCGGCGCCTAACCCTCCCAAATTTAGGCACATTGGGCGGTCATGCTCAAGGCACCCTGCAGCTAAGCGGAAGTATTTGAGCGGTTCTAAGTTTGTTTGGTCTTGGTCGGCATGGCTCTTGGCTCTACTTGCTAAGTATCTCAGTCTAATTCCTTAGCTAGAATTGTTCTCTGAAGCTTAAAAAGGGGCGGTTCAAGACTTATGTCATCCAAGCACTCTGCTCCCAACCTCATTTCATCCACCGCCAATCTACAGGCACAACGAGGGTGTATTGTAATTTGCCGAGGTCGCCTAGCCGCTAATGCTGTACCTCCAATGGTCTCTCAATGAAAATTTAAAGCTTACCTCCTTTGTCTTTGGCATTCCCTTACACATATTGGCTGCAATGAAATGGTTCTATGAGGCCGACTTACTCGTAGGCGGAAGACTCGATCGCATTCACTGCCTCCTCCGCTCGATCGAGAAGTGCTAAGCATGGAATCTTGTCCCGGTAAGGCCAGGCGGAAGAAGAAAAGTGCCGGATTTAAGCCGCGGTCCCACAAGTCTAACACTTTTCATTTCCACCTGGCTTGCCGGGCGCATTTAGCTCCAGGCTAAGTATGACACACTCTGGGGCTGCTGGAGGCACAATGCCTTATAATCTAGTTTCTGTGGAACGTGTCTCTGAAGTCTATGGCGGTGGCTGAGCAATCATTGAATGCCGGATTGTCATCTTCAAAGTCAGGGCCTTCGGGTTTTTTCTTCCTGGTAATGATGACCAGCATTTGCATTTTCACCCGCGAGATAGGCCGATCCCGCCATCTTGCATACTAACTCCCTTCAGAATGACCCCTTCTACTAATAAGACGGCGGACGCGGAAAATGACCCCCGCCTTCGAAATGAAGCGAATTTGCAGGAGGATGATTTCGATTGGGGGTATAGTTCCAAAGACGAGGACAAGAAAGAGAAAGGTCACGCTTTCCAGAGAGCGATTTGGAATATGCGATCCACCTTCTTGATTCAACTCATACACTTTGGTGTGCCAAAGGAGCAAAGAGGAATGTTTTATTTCCTTCTGATTCAGTCTCAGGAAGGTTTATATGCGCGTCTTTACGTTTATTCGGCAATGCCAGCGATCTTAATGTGGCTTTTTCCGAATATTTCTCCCATGATGGTGTACGGCGCAACTCGAGTGTTTGATTTTAACAAACGGAGTGAGTTTGGAGCTGGCAGGGAGATGCTAAGGTCTTCGATCCAGCACGCAAGTTTCTCTTTGCTCTTTCAAATTGTGATGGATTTGCGGGATGCGACCGCGCTATTTGAGTCCCTCTTCGGGCCGGCCTCAAGATGGCCAGCTGCGCTCCTCCCAACCTTCCCTGGCATGTTCTTACGGTCAGTCCACGAACGTCCCAATTCCGTCAATGGCTTCGTACCAGAAGACAGACAAGGTATTTTGGTGGCTGTCTTCGTCCGAGCGGGCACAGCTGTCCTTCCGACAGCCATACAGTGGCCGATATGGTGTGCATACACAACCCCGAGTCTAGAACATCCTTCCATTTGGATCGAGTGGCTGATTTGCACCTTATCTTGGATGTATTCGGACATCTCACCGACGGGAGGATACGCGATATGGCTCTTGGTAAACCAATATAAGCATACGTACACCTGGTTCCGAAATTTTGGTGGTGCGCCATCGGTCATTTTGCGGCGGGAGCGTCGCGGCACATTGTGGTATATCGCAACGATCGTTCTCATTCAGCTGGTAGTAAACGAAGCTGGTCAGGCGATTGTCGAGAGCAACCTCCTAACCCTTCACCCACAGGTTTGGATCCCGCTTGCTCTGATTTTTGTCATTGGCTTATATCTTCTCAAATATGGCTTGCTGTTGCGCATTTATAAGTACAAGCACAAACCGTTGCAAAAAGGAGAAAACATGCGACTGCTACGACTCCGTGCTCAGCCTTGCTTACAAAATGCCCCGATCCAATGTGATATGATACACACGACACTCCGGCGTCCGCCTCAATATGTTGCAGTCTCTCACCGCTGGGATTCAGTGGGTGCGCCTCAAGAGATGATATTGATCGACGGTGGTTTGTTTCCAGTATCCCGTGGTATACATTCTCTGCTTTTCGCGAAGCGATCCAATCTCTATCCTCGATACTTCTGGATTGACTCGATCTGTATCAATCAAGATGATGAGTTTGAGAAAAGTCGACAGGTAGGCATAATGCGAAACATATTTGAAGAGGCGGAAATGACGCTCGGGTGGCTAGGGGACGATTCAGGCGCAAGGAAGGCCTTTACTCTGATTAGACAGATCAGCGATACGACATCAGCCGATTTCTTACTTCAACTTTACTCAGAACCAGATTCTGGCTGGAGCGAATTTGAGAAACTTATGTCGAACGAATGGTTTGAACGGGTTTGGATCATTCAGGAAATCGCTGTGGCAAAGGCTCAAATACTTCGATATGGAGATCAAGAAATTGAATGGAATATGCTTGCTAAGGCGTTAGCTCGTGTTATACAATGCGGTTTGGGGACGAAGAGTAATGTCCATTCTCTTCTTGATCGACGAGAAGTTCTCAGCGCCCTGGTTATGGAAGAAGTCAAGTCCCACATTGCAAATGTAGACCTTATCAAGTTGAGGCATACACTAAAGCTTGGTCTCAGATTCAAAGCAACCCTCCCCATCGACAAGGTTTATGCTCTCCTTGGTCTTGTCGACGAGCGTCATACACCACTGTTCCACCCGAGATTCGGAATCTCTGAAGGTACCAAAAGCAACAACATCTTTGACCCTCGTATGGTCGCAAAAGATATCGGTGATGTGTTAGACTTACAGACTGATATATTGGGGGTTGCAAACGGGACCGGAAACTCCAGACGAGGACGAGCTATATTTTCTTCCGGCACAAAGAACGCTGTCCAATACTTCAAGATTCTTGTCCGGGATCTGAAAAGGCTTGTTGAGAAAATGGACCAGATGCAAGATAGTAATCCAGACTTTAAAGAAGATCTAACTCGACCACAGTACTTTGGGAAGATCACGGCACAGCTAGTGTACACCTATATGGCTAGAGAATTTGTCAAACAGGGCGATGCTCTATCTTTCATTCGTTATGCTGGAATTGGGTTTCCGCGAAATCAGGAACTCATTGGCTTACCGTCTTGGGTTCCGGATTGGTCGACAGATGTGCTTGTCTACGTTCTACCTTGGCGCAAATCTGATGAAGTAGGCGGTGAAGAAGTAAAGGAGTGCTTAGAGTCACCTCAGCAAGAGACTTCTGTCTTCCAAGACGGCGGATCAAGCTTTTTGTTCGTAAAAGGTTCAGTAGTCGGCACTGTTGCACACTCCGCTGTCCTCACGCAGAATCACGACACTGTTCCATGTATAAAGCAAGAAGAAATAGAAAAGGACTTCGTCCAGCTCTCATCAAATTTTCATGCTGCGTTAAAACTCGCGCGAGAGCATATCAAACCCTACTATCAGACACAAGATGCCCTAGAGCAGGCTTTTCACCGTGTCCTAACTGCCGATTTAATTGTTGATGGCAAATACGCCTTATTTTCGACACATCTCTGGATTCCCGATTCATCTGCAAATCGCTCCATTGCAGCGGCGCTTTGGCCGGAAAAGTTTAAAGACTACTGGAACGAAATTCCAGACTCTGATAATCCAGAAGTAATTCATCGCCATCAAGCCGATATCTTCAAGGACTATCTCTTCACTCGGCGGACCAGTTCCTCTGCAAACTCAAAGTTTGCCCATCTCATTCGTGCAGACATTGTACCTTCGTTTTCACAATATCGCGAAGACGTTGACAGTCCGCAGGGAAAAACTCCATTCTCCATATTGAAAAATGAATCTGGTGGTCCTCTCTCTGGGTATGCTCCATATGTTGACTTTACTCTCGGCAGATCTTTCATCGTCACAGACTCTGGCTTGATGGGTATTGCCCCATCTGGCTCAAAGGTGGGGGATCTAGTGGTCCAGCTTCAGACCGATGACAGGGTCGTCTGGCTTATACTTCGGGAAGAAGAGTATCCTAGCTCCAACGCGACAGAAGCCACGGACTCTTCCGAGGAAGCCAAGATTCCATCGGGAGCCGACGCTAGACAGCCCGCGCATAACAGAACCTTTCGACTGGTCGGCGAGTGTTATGTTCACAAGTCCGGCTTCAAAAGTAGCCAGACTGGAGAAATGCAGTGGTTCAAATTGTGGTAGAGCGTACGACTAGGAGAGAGCCATGTGCCACCCAGGGGCGGGTCTTGCCTACGCCACTCTCCAACTCGCTTCTGTGGGCGACTTCGTTCAGCTTGCTCTCCGACTCAAAACATTTTCCGAAACAATAGAGACAGTGGATTGACATTTTCTAATACGAAAACGAAACATTCCAGAATAAAGGTGATAAAACGGTTTAGTGGAACGAAAAGGGTGGACGTGAAACCACGGTCAGTGAGTGCAATTGTGCTCTACTAATACGCACTACCTAGCTATAGTACAAAATAATTACAAGCTGGATATCCTCGCCGTCATTAATACGATGCAATCACAAGAACTTAGAATGGTGACGTCAAGGGGAGTGTCAATCCAGAAGATAGTTTAAAGTACATCCGTTTCTCAGAGTTTTCTTCCCTCTTTATTCCTTTCCCCGTCCCCTTGATTACCTAGACGAGTCTGGCACGGAACCAGCGACCGGAAGGCATGTTCATTGAGATAGCCGTAAAACGATATTCAACTTCAATTACCGTTCCCCATCCCAACAACGACGCCCCGTACCCTCATAGCCGATAAAAGATTCTTCGACCCGTATTCACATCGTTCGGCAATATACGGCGACGAGTCAAAGCAAATAGAATATGGTATAATAGCACGTATACACATTATCGATACCGAACACTCGTCTAAGACTATCAAGCCTTAAGGCCCCTTCTCATTTCAGAGGCCCCTATCCCATTCCTCGCAGAGAACAAAAAACCATGCAATCATTAGCACGTACTAATCTACAAAATCGATTAGTCCGCCATAATCTCATCCTCCCCCTCCCCTTCCCCCTCACCGTCCCCATTAACCTCCTCAATCCCCTCCCCCTCCCCCTCCGGCGTCCCCTCCTCCACTAACCCCCTCCTCTCCAGATCCTCCTCCCCATCCTCCTCAACCACATCCTCAATCTCATCCTCCTCATCCTCAACAACAACCCTCGCACTCTTCTCCGCACCCTTCTCCTTCACCGCCCCACCCGCACCAATACCCACCCCCTTCCCCTTCCCCTTTTCCCCACCACCCCCCTTCCTCTTCTTCTCCCCTGGCCCAACAAGAAACCCCACAACCTCCCGATAATTCCCCCCCAACCGCCCCCGATTCCTCAACACCTGCTCCCGCACCCCCTTCAGCCTCACCACCCCCGCCAGCAGCGCGAGGACCATCTTCCCCGCCAGCTCGCACAGCGTCTGCTCGGCCAGCAGCCGCGCCTGCGCGCGCGCCTCCTCGTCGTCAGCGTCAGCGTCGTCGTCCGAGTCTGGCGCGTCGTCGGACGAAAAGTCCTCCGGGGGCGCTTCGGCGGCTTCGTCGTCGTTGTCTGATGCGGGCGCCGCGGTAGGGTCGGGCGTTGTTGGACGTTTGGTGCGCTTTGGTTCGGCTTCTAGCGTCTTGCGGGCTCGGCGGGCGAAATGCTTTTCTGCTGCGGCGTGGGAGCGGGAGATTGCTGCGGCGAGGGGGGTGGCGATGGGTTCTAGAAGTGGCGTGAGGTCATCTTGGATTGGGATTTGTTTTGCGGAGGGTTGACGGAGGGTGGAGAAGAGGGTTGTGAGGTCGAGGATGGTAGAAATAGATTGGAGGCGGATGGGGTCGAGAGGGGGGCGGGATTGGATAATCGAGGTGATAGTCGACGAAAAGAGAGACCAGATGGTCGTGAGGTGGTTGAGGGAAGCGGACTTAAGATGGGTGGTGGTATTTGAGCGGAGGGCTTGGACTTTCCACATGAAATAGAAGAGGAGGGATTTGAGAACGGAGGGAGTGAGTTCGTCCTCGATCTCCGAGAACTGCGGAGTCGTGTCATCGTCTGCGATACCGCGTTTTGCGAGGTCGAGAAGAAGTTCTAGTGGTGAGACTTGAATGGATTGGCTGTTTCTAGACTTCTTGCTCGATTTCTGGGTCGAGGCAGACGGCCGCGTTTCAAAGTTGGATGTAGAGTCGGAGATGCTGGCCAAATTTGCGATTCTATTGACAGTATTTGCGATCTCTTTCAGCTGTTTAGGGCTGATCGTTCCCCTGGTGCTGACATTTTGACCTTTTAGGCGGAGGTGCAATGATTCGACCGTGGTATCCCAAAGATCCTGCACTTTGCCCTCAGTCGCGTCCTTGGCTTGTTCATAGCCCTGCGCATTCAGAAGAGCCAGGCTAGCTTCTGCGAGGACGTTGCGATCGGAGTGTGACATGAATTGCTCATTAATATCATCGAGTAGTGAGAGATAGGTTGTCGTACTTGACTGCAAGTCATTGATAAGGTCCACATTCAGCAAGTGCTCTAACCGCAAGATTGCCGAAGCTGCTGCAGGAACGGAACCGAATTTGTTGAGAAGTTGTGGTACAATCTGCGTCAGATTATGCGCTGTCAGCTCTTGCTTTTCGAGCAATTCGTCCTTAGTCTTTTGAGTCCTGCGTCCTTTTTTCTCTTGGGGTGGCTCGGAGAGCTCAAGTATGTGTAATTTGACCGTGTAGTCTAGAACCTCAAGAAGTATCCCCTCCTCACCTTCCTCAAGCCTGTACAGATTCCGAATCTCAGAATTACTACCAGATTTTGCAACAGACGAGTGGTCAAACAATAGGTAGCCTGCAAGATCTTCCCACTCCTTCAGCGCTTCAATGTGAGGGAAAATAGACTGTGTCGCCAGCATGTACCTAGAGTCTAGATTGTGTGCCAGAAATAGATCAGGGTAAAACGGTGCACTGTCTTCGACCTCTCCATCATAGGAGGCAAGTGTCTCGGCAAGACATTTGAATTTGATCCACGAATGCTTCGGTGTCATATAGTCGCCGTCTGTTCCTTGAAACGGTAAAACTTCGTTAAGCGTATCTTCGTCTACATCTTCAAGCTTGGAAGAGTACAAATCTTCGATATTGGCCACGAAGAAAGGAGCAACGGCTTTGCGAACTCGAGGCTCGGCATCGAAGATCAGCTTGCCCACCGCATCGATATCATCCGGTTCGAGAAATTCGGCCTGTCGTAGGAGTTCAAGGAGTTCCACTGTCGAAGCACGAACCCCAGATTCAGCGTCAGCCTCCGCCATCTCCACGATTCTTCCTCGGAAGCGTTCGGTAAAGGCACGTAGAGCAGGTCGGTTGTTGCGGTCTTTGAACATTTTGGTTAATTGTTTGATGACTTCGCTCCGAGTCTGTGCCACAGAGTCCGAGAGAACCCATCCCAGATATCGGAGATAAGTGCCTTCTAGGAACATCTGCCGATATGTTAAGATCCAATAGCCTAAAGCGGCCACACATTCGGCTCGAATCCTTGCATCAACGTCTCGATATCGATGCACAAAGACAACGTCGAATCCATCCCTAAGAAGCGATTGCACCGAATCCAGCTTTTCCTCTGCTGCTTGAAGATTTCTTTCAATCTCTGCAACCCGTCCCTTGTTAACTGATCTCTTTTTCCTCTCTCCATTCAACTGGCTTCTTGTCCTTACAATTGACTCGTCTAAGCCTTTGGCTATGTCGCAAAGGGCGTTCGAAATAGTCAACGAAATGACTGTCGCTGTATGACGGAAAGGCCGTATGCTGCTTGAGGACATGGTCCCAACCCATTCCTGTATATTTTCGAACAAAGTAGGGTCGCTGTACAAAATGGTCGAAGCATGCATAGATTTGATCAGAGCGTCAAAGAAGTCCACGAAAACAGACCGAAAAGCAGCAAATTGCTTTAATCGCGATACTAGCGGGTAGTCGGCCGTATTCGCTTGCGCATACTCTTCTTGTAAGTCGCCTAGTTTTCCAGATACGTTGTCGACGTCTTCGATGGCATGGTTGTCAACTTTAAGATCACTCCCTGTACACTTGAGGATGAAGTTGACCATGTCACACATCGCTTGTACATTGCCATTTTCGTAGTGCGAAAGCCACTCCGCCGCTGCAGCTTCCCCTGTGTGGCCACGACCAAAGACCTCGGCTACACATCATTAGCAAGGACATAGGGCATGAATCTTCGCATTCCGTACCGTAGAGACCTTCTTGGTCAACCTGGCTCTTCCTAGCTCTTGCTTTTTGGACTTGAGCCGCTTTCGTGGGTCTGCTTTTGCTGCTTGGCGCTGTTCGAATGGCAAGTGGTGAAGCGACACCATTCGTGACCTTTGTTTTTTTCGCAGCTGGCTTAGACACGCCTTTTTTATTCCTTACCGCCCTCCGGCGCTCTCTTAGTTCTTCCTCGCCAGGAGATTCGTCTTCCTCTCCGTCTTCCTCCTCATCGTCCGAGCTATCGGACACGTCCTCTGGCGCGTTTGTGGCGACACCATTCGGCGTGCGTTTTCGCTTCGCACTGCTCTTGATCACTGACCCCAAATGATCCTCTTGCGCGAATTTCTCTGGTTTTCGAATGGCACGTCCTGACTTTCTGCGGTTGTCGTTAGTCTCTTGCAAGGCTGGGCTTGACGCCGTAGGCGACGAGGCCATCTTGACGAGGACTGGTGTTCTATTTGCGTGAGACTGATGAACAAATTCGCAGGGTGGTAAGGATGGTCGCGCGTTGTATAGTTGTCAAGTAGTACAGCACCGCGCGAAGGTGCGCGTATGGGCAAGGCTTAAGAGAACTCTACAAGTTCGCAATGGATGCGAAGGTTAAGAGAAGGAGAATGCAGATTTGAGAGATGCAGGGGCATGTCTGTACTTTAATTGACCAAACAGAGAGTTTTGGTTTTGCGACAGCGGGACACCAAAATCTCATAGACGCGTCGCTCTTGGCGTTTGTCCAGGCCCAGGGCGGAGAAGCGCGTGTGGGAGATGGGTGACCCTGCTGCCCCACCACGGGATGATCAGTCGGTGACATTGTTGCGCACGGCCTTGGGGGAAAGTATTTTCATAGTCAATCATCCGAAAAAAGATGCGTTTAGTACACAAGAAATGATGTAATCCACACCCAGCCTAAACACGCACCCGCCAAATCTCCGCCCATTTCATTCAAACCTCTCCGAACATGCAGATCCAATGTCCCTCCCAGCGTCCCCCTTCACCTCCCCTCCCTCCAAGCCCGGCCACGGTCATATCACGCTCTCCCTCCTCCCACCCTCCAAACCCGTGCTAACGACCTTCACCTACCAATACCCTCTCAAACTAATCTCCCCAGACACCCACACCTCCCCCTCCGGTCACCCAATCACCCTCATCTTCCTCCTCACCTACGGCGGCGGCCTGGTTGCCGGCGACAAAATTAACCTCACCATCACTCTCGCGCCGTCCACGCGCCTCGCCCTCGTCACACAGGGGAGCACAAAGATCTTCAAGACCCCGTCGCGGGAGGTCGTGTCGGAGCAGGTGCTGGATGTGAGTGTGCGGAAAGGGGCGGGCTTGGTTTACTTGCCGGACCCGGTGCAGCCGTTTGGGGAGAGCTGTTATGCGCAGAGGCAAACATTTCGGGTTGAGGGTCAGGGAGAATGTAGTCTATGTGTGTTGGATTGGGTGAGTGAGGGGAGGACGGCGAGGGGCGAGAAGTGGGATTTGTGTGGTTGGAGGAGTAGGAACGAGGTAAGGGAGCTTGTTAATGCTGGAGAAGAGAAAGGCGAAGGCGATGTGAAGGAGGAGAGATTGTTGCTAAGAGATGCGCTGATCTTTAATGATAATGGAATGTCGCCAGTTAGTGGATTAGAGGAGAAGACGGATGGAATGGGTGTGTTCGGGACGTTGATACTATACGGGCAGCAATTTACATCCCTAAAGAAGCACTTTTTACTCGAGTTCAAGAATCTGCCAAGGATAGGAGCAAAGAAGTGGACGTCGGACGACACGGCTGAAGCAATATTCTCGGAAAGCCAGGCATGGAGTCAAAGGCGTCAGAAACAAGAAACAGTGGACAGGCTACTCTGGACAGCTGCCGAACTGCGAGGCTTTGTAATCGTCAAGTTTGGCGCGCAAGCTGTTGAAGGAGCAAGGAGGTGGCTCAGGGAAATGCTGAGACGTGAGGGAACTGTTGAGAGAGAATTCGGGCCGCAAGCCTTGTTATGCTTAGGATGAATTAGCTAAGTAGATATTTCCACGACATTTCCCAGATCAGGCAAAACCTAAGGTCATCGACAAGATTGTCCTGAGATTAAGAAGTGAACCCGAGAAACCGGGTCGAAATGTCGACATTTTGGTACAATAAGGATGATCTACCGAGTATTCTATCGACATCTGCCACATCTATGAAAATGATGGACAAAGCCCTGGGGTATCAGAGACACGGGGAGTACCGCCAACTCCACGCTATGCATGTTCAAATTTGGATCAATACCACCAACCCTTGTTCTTCCTCCAATCACGCCTAGTCGCACCCTTCAAATCATCAACGTTCAGAAGATCGACACCTTCTCGGACAAGGATATGCCAAAGATGATTCCGAAGACCTATAGGCCAGTTCGGGACGCCCCAATAGCGAACTTTCAATCCACGGCTGTGCGCTCCTTGAATCTGTCGCTTGATCAGGTCCAGCTGGTTCTGCGAAAGTTTAAACCTCCAAGGATAGCCAATCGATTTCTTGAAAGACACAGAAGCGTAATAGCTATTCGCTGGACTGTATTCAGCTGCTATGGGTACGCCACTCTTCCCCTGGCCTTGATCCGGTGAGCTTTTTGACAGCAGGTGGGAATAAGCCGACTTTATAGCGTCCACCCCTTTGTTTGCAAGGTCTTTCCGCGATGTTGCTGCGGATGCCTGAACCGATATTTTTGAAGGCTTGGCCATGTCGTCCAGCGGAGCGTCAAAGAAAACGTCTCTGTAAGTCGAGTTGGCAGTGACGAGATCAAAAGGAGCATTTCCGGTTGCAACGACAGTGATCGGACCTTCCACAACAGATTTGCCGTTATAGTACGACAAGTATCCCTTCTCTCGCAAGGGCTCAAGCTGAGAGTACACCACCGGCCAAAGTGGACGTCCTGGTGTCTTAAAATCAATCAATAAGATAAGCGTCTGCTTCGGATTGGTGTCAAAAACACCTTGGAGTCGCTTTTCCAGATGAGGGTGAAACGATGTAATCGGATTCTGCTTATGGAGGATATCTAAAAGAGGATTGATATAGAGATTACGTAACGTGCGCTGGGGAGTGAGGGAGGACGTCGTATGCCCGACAAACAGTTCCTCGTTGTACAGCCATACATCAGCTTCTACACCGATGCACCCAGCTTTTACAGCAGAGTATAGCGGGATCTTGCGCCAATAATCGTTATGCGAGTGACACGAGACTGGTTGAATGTCACGGCTGAAGTCCGTTGGCCAGTGGGAGAAGCCTTCAGATGGACGGCCGGCTGTGCCCCAATGATCAAGCATAAAGTCGAGCTCATCTGGGAAGAACGCCACGATTGCGCCGCAAAGAAGGGAGATCAACTGTATAACGCCTCTGCATGAAGATCAGTATGATGCTTGCAGGAGACAGACGCAAGAATTACTGACAGCAGCATTAGAAACCCAGCCAGCGAGATAGTCAATACTCGCACGAATCGTGATCTTTTAGAGAATGATGGCTCAAAGTAGACGCACTGCCCATCCAACTCTTCTTCACCCCTCTCTTGATCGTTTACTCTTGGGCGTGAAGCTAGAAGTGTCTGCTGCAGCCGTCTCCACCACCCGGACGTCGGCGGGTAGGAATGGAAGCCATGACCAGGGCACGCGATCACGGTGGTGTCCAAAGCATTTTTGGACTGGCCCTCAGCAGTGTCTGCGTAAAGTCCGGCGTCGACGTCCCTCAGATCAGCATTGGCCTCGCGGGCATGGTCGTCATCGGTCGAGGCAAGAAAGGGAAGAGTCTGCGAGGCATCAAGAGAAGATTTGCGGGTATGGCGGAACGGAGGTAGGGATGCCCACATGCTATTGGCGACGCCGGGGGGCCGGCGGTTGAGGGATGCTGGCCTCTCGCGCTTTCGGACGAATGAGTGGATTGCGGGGCCAAAAGGTAAGCGCGCACTTGTTCAACGACAGTGGCTCGTTCTGGTGCCAGTGAGAGGTTGAATAGGTAAGGTACTGGTATCACCCTCTCGAGGGGCAGTATGATGCCTCCTCGACAGAGAGCGACGACGAGGAATGCACCGCGGGGTACGTTGTGGGTTATATTGACGGCACCCGCCCGACTTTTTCCCTCCGGCTTGCTGAGTTCGTGCCTGTGGCCGTGGCTCGGCTGCGCACACTGCGGGAAAGGGCGCCCTGATTGGTACGCCGATGTTCGCCGGACCCTTCACGATAGACCAAAGGCAAGCAGACAACACCACGCGCTCTAGATCGCTCTGTCTATTGATCAGAAACTGGGAGCTCCTGTCCTTTAAAAGGTGCGCATATGATCAGATGCCGTTTAATGGATCTCGCAGTGACGTCGCCAGGTCTGGTAAATGTACTGTGCTATGGAAGTGTGAGGGCATTTCCCTGGAGCAGCAGTCTTGGGGGCCTGGCTCCCTTATGGCAGTCGTGCGGTCAAGCAAAACAAGAAGCTTTCTGGATGAGATCGTCATTGTTTCTCAATCTAGAGCCCCATTGTAATCCGAGACTTGAGCCAGGCCCCGCGTCAAGCAACGCGGACTCTTGGAAACGATGTTGCAGAGAGCGTTGAAACCGCCTGTGCGTGAAACTCTTCCAAGACTCAAATCCCATGTAGGTCGCACGAGAGCCGAATCTAAGTATGCCAAAGACCCTGACAGCAGTAACCCTCCATTTCTAATCCCATTCGTAGTATTTTAATGGTGTTGTGAAAAGCTTATGGCTGCGCGGAGGGGTTCGCAAGCACCAAGCCGTGCCGCCCCTGCATTCGGCAGGTCTAACGACGCCACATGTGCAAATCTGGGAATTGTGCCTCTTACTCAACATACTCCGCCGTCGCGTGTGGATGGCACAACATTTCTCCAGATTCTAGATCCAGGCAAAAGCGGAGCAAGCTCAGCCCCACACAGAACCTTGGTCAACTCTCTTATCTTTTTTAGGAAACGTTATGACCACAAATTGTGTCTCTTGCCCTAGCATACGTCCCTTCAACCAACCCCAGCTCTCGATCTCAGCAGCCAGTGCGGGTAGCAATTCCGAGACTCGCTCCAATGCCGCACAAACACAGGCGCTCAAAACACGACGACCCTCGGAAGTGAGTTCTCCTTTCCTGGAAATGTCTCATCACATTTTCCTGTTTGACCTATTGACTGACTTAAACTAACAGTAAGATGGCAGCTTCAATCTTCCCCCTTCCACAACAGCCAAACCCCTCTCAACCAAGCCAAATCACGCGAGCAATCAGGATGCCCCTAAATCCAAGTCCAAGTCTAGAAAGCCTCGTACAGCAGATCGTGCCAGTGACGACACTCCTCGGGCCTTTGCGCGGCTTATGCAATTCCAGGCCGGAAAGCGAGTCACGTCCGGTCTAGATGACGGAACTGAACGACCGAATGGCAAGAAGAAGAAGCTTCAAAACACGCCGGCCACGCACTCAATACCCCTGGAGTCGCCCCATGAATCAACTCAGCAGGAGCCAATTCCCACCATATTACCAAATGAAAAGCTCTCCGACTTCTCTGCACGTGTTGATCAAGCTCTCCCGCTCGCTGGTCTCCAGAGCAAAAGCTCCCAAACGAAATCGACGAAACTGACAAAGCACGACCGCCGCCTTCAGCGTTTGCAGTCTCAATGGCGCCTGGAAGAGCAATGTCGCCGTGAGAAGGCGGAAGCGCTGCTCGATGAACGGGAAGATGACAAAGAGGAGGATGACTTGCTGTGGTATGACGTGAAGGCTGCTGCAGCGAAAAAGAAGAGAAAAGGAGGAGACGAGGATCCATGGGCGTCGGTCGCGGCAAAGAGGAAGGCCACGCGGCAGAGGAATTTGCTGGACGTGGTTCAGGAGCCTCCGAACCTAGGGAGATTGAATGCTAGACTGAAAGACTTGGAGGACATGTGAGCGAGGAAACGTCAAATACCCAACCGACTAGCCCAGGGCCAATACTAAGTCAGTGATGCTCTCCCTACAAAATTTCACAAAACGTGATATGGATGCACCCATTGACAATTACCCTATTGTCAATTCCCCTTCTTTTGGACCGAGGGCAGTCTCTACATTGAGCTGGCACTACTGAATCGTGATCAACGCCGAGGAAATGGCAAGTTTCTACTTGACCCGCGGGAAATAAGGACATTTGCAACAACATAATAATCAGGACCTAGCGCAGCCTGATATGTGTCCAACATTGTGAGTGCAGAATATTTAAGAAGCATTAAAGGGGATATATCAGAGCTGAAAACATCACGAATACAGAAGGTTTAAATGAAAAGTGTGCTAGCATGTGGATATAACTACCCTCCCTCCCCCCTTCCCTCCCTCGCGCCGTCGCTCCAACTTTTCTCGCCGTCGCAAAAATTAGCTCGGGTTTTGAGGATACCACACACGATCAAACTTATTGCATTGCGCAGGCGGCCCGAGGCAAGTCCAATCTGAGTTCTCTCATCCTTACCCTAACGTGGTGGGAGGATGGACAGGCCGGATGATCTCTAAGCGGCTGGCCCCTGAGCGGAAATGGAAATCGAGGCTGTGGGGGCAAAAGTCTTGGCCCCCACGGCCCCCTGCCGGCTAATAATCGGGTAAGGAGAGGGTCTTCTCTCCCCCAGCCTCGAGTCCTTTTCTGGTTCCTGAGGAAGGGCGTGTCGGCTCTCTCTTTCATTTCCTGTCCAGGCTAGAAGCTACACAGACATGCGACATGATTCCTTGCAAAAATTCGGCAAGGCCCGGATGTCGTGCAGCAGACCTAGTCGGATTGCGATCTTCGTCTCTCTCCCCCTCGGCCTCGCTATCTCATCATAAACATCTTCATCATGTCGAATCTTCTGTCAATCTGATTCTGCATCTGTGCAATCCAAATACTGTTAAAAATGACCCTTTCATAGTTCTCATGAAGAGTATTGTCAATGACTTCGTCGCATTGCGAACGTTGCACCGCAATTTTCCAATGGGATGTAGCACAGCTTCTCGAAGATGACTTAACGAAATCGAAGTCGGCTGGAGACGAGGAAACGACATTTCGATTCATTCCAGGCCCTTTTGGCGACGTGAAGTCAAACTTTGTTAATTTGAAAACGGCCAAAGACTTCTACGTCGTCCACGTTGAAGAACGTCTAATGAACGACATCTTGCTTTCCCAAGCCACGTGCACGTTTTGCAAACTCATTTGTGATACCTTAGCAGTAAGAATCAAGTCCTTAGCAGGGCTAGGACCCAACCAGATCAAAATACGAGTGGGCATCAACAGGCCGCGTCATGAGTTGATCACTTTTGGTATCTCAATCCACGGAAGGGATCGAGCAGTGGATAGGTTTTATATTGATATGTTGCCAGTCAAAGGTATGTCTTAACACTAAAAATCAAGTACTGCCCAGTTTTTGAGTTTGTGTCTGTCCTAACGATCGCGTGTTCACAGGAAATCCACTAGACTTTGCACCTTTCACGAATCTTGCCGCCGATCCCTTGTCATTCTTGTTTGAGTCATTTCGGACATGTGTCAGTCGCCATGAGATTTGTCGGCGTAACTTCGACTCCAATTGGCTCCCTACTCGTTTGATCGATGCTGGAGATTCAAATAGTCCTTGCTTCTCGCTCACGTTAACAAAGTCTTTACCTCTCACTGGGTGCCCACACTTTTATCTCACTCTTAGTCACAAGTGGGGAGAGGTCCAATTTCCGACTCTCAACACTACTAACATAGAAGATCTAAGGCGGGGAGTCCTCATCACCAATCTACCTCGAACTTTTCGGGAAGCAATTTTCGTTTGCCGCTCTCTTGGGGTGCGCTATCTATGGATAGATTGCCTATGCATTCTTCAAGATTCAGAAGATGATTGGCGCACAGAGTCATCTTTAATGGGTCTTGTATATAGCAACTGCCTCTGCAATTTAGCCGCTTCTCATGCCAACAAATCGGACGATGGTTTAGGTCCACTAGCACCAAGAGACCTTGAACCATTCACGCCTGTGTATGTTAACACACTCAACTACGAACGACGAAGAGAATATGTCTGCTGGCCAAGCCAGAGAAACCACTGGAAATCGCTTAAATATCAAGGCCCTATATATCGACGGGGGTGGGTATTTCAGGAGCGCCTTCTCAGTCCCCGGACAATGCATTTCTCCACACCTGCCTTCTTGGAATGCCGAGAGTGTTGTACGTGTGAGGGCTACCCCAAGCCTCCTTTCCATTGGCATATTGGATACAAGCATCTGAAGGCTAGGCTACTTGATGCACTTCCGTCCTCAATAGAATGGAAGATGGCCGTGCAGCAATACTCAGCTACGGCTCTAACGTACGACAGTGACAAAGCTCTCGCTATCTCCGGTGTGGCTCGCAGCATGGGATCAGCTTCCAAGGCTCGCTATCTCGCCGGGCTCTGGGAAAACGATCTTGTGAATGACTTGATGTGGGCGACTCTTAATGACGGCCGCGCCTACACAGCTCATTATCGTCCAACGCACTATATAGGTAACAATTTTTACATACAATAACTCTCTGCTCCAAACTTTCTGACTATTCAACGCAGCTCCATCCTGGTCTTGGATTTCTGTAATCGGCAAAGTACTTCCTCGCATAGCATTCATAATCAACAGTCAATCATTGGTTCTCATTCTCTCAGCCGAAACAAGTAACTTGTCTGCCGATCAATTCGGCCAGATCACGAACGGCTATATCAGACTTCGCGGCAGATTGTTCCCTTTCGAAAAGTCGTTGTTATCCGGTATTTGTACTTCGACTATAGAAACCCAGAACGTCACCTGCAACTTCCTCGATGACCTCAACGAGGCCAAAAAGTTGGAGGAAGGGAACATCGCCACAAACATGCTACCGCTCGCACACGTGAGAGTTTTTGAGGGATCACAGTACTACTACGCGTTACTGCTTCGCTCAGCGCAAAAGTCTGGCACGGAACCCTACGAGAGAATCGGCTTCGCGCTCATCAAGGAAGAGGGCACTATCCACGGCACCGTTGAGACGAAGTGTCCGGGTTGGACAACGCCACCTTGGCCGGACAGGGAGCTCGAGGAGATCGAAATCATCTGACATCTGGCTACTATCGGGATTCGTGGACATCATGCTAAGATTTGACTAGCGTTCGGATCTACGGACATCAGCGATCAATCTTCAACAAGTATTCTCACCTAATTATGGGCGTCGGGAGCCAAACTACACGTTGGTTCGCAGCCAGATAAGCTAGTGTCAGCCTGACAAAGATAACGTCTTAAACAGTATGGTCTTAAGTCATTCATACTCGTCCCCTGCCTCGGAGACCGAGCGTCATTTCTCTCGTTGCCATGATGTTTCTGCGTACCCTGCCCTGCAGACCTTAGTTTCCTTTGCATCGCGTATCTATTATCCTGTCAAGCTGTGACACTGAGGAGGCTCAAAGGCAGATAAGGGAGATGGGAAGGCTTGATATGGTGGGCGTCAGCAAGTCTCTTGGAAAGAGTGCGGAGAAGATGGTGGATGAAGTGTAGGTAGAGGGAGGGCAGAAAAACACTGGAATACCTAAGTGGGCAGATAGGGAGCCGGAGGCGGTAGACTTACGATACGATTTTCTAAGTCTCGGAGTTGTCATTCTTTCAGAAACACGCGATTTGGGATATAACTTTTGTTACCATCTAGTTCATCATATGTCCAAACTCTGCTACGCGGATCTATTAAGCACAGATTCGTGCTTCATTTGCGTTGATATGGATCTTGATCTCATACACTTCCTGCGTGCAAGTTTCTCTCTCCATCTCTATATAAAAGACCGCGACCATACACGGAGTAGACCTGCAGAGCGGGATACCTTCCATCCATCACTGTATTTAAGAAGCCGGAAAATATAGCTCAAGAATGACTGTGTAAATGGACCTGGCATCTTGGATGCTGTAGGTGAAGCTCGCACAGATGTAGATCGGTGAATGTGGGGTTTTGCGGCAAGGGATAGTGTAGGTAGGCAAGTCTCGGATCGAAATCGAATGTCGTGGATGATCGTATGTCAAGGTTTGGTGGCGAGAAGAGCCTCGTTTTATTACGAAGAAGGTAGGAAGGCGGTATTATATTTTTCAGATAAGATGTTGTTGCCACTCATGTAGGAAAGTGATGTCTGGAGTGCGGTTGGACTTCTTCGTGAGGCGGGCCCGGCCATACGTGGGTAATGGTAGATTGCCAATACCCTAGGCTGGGATTTTAGATGTCGTAGGTTGGTGGTCATTGTTTCAATAGCGGACATTTGGCCTCACAGCCTTGTAATCTCTCTTCCTCAGGCCAGGGTCTTTTTGAAAGACCACCTCAACGGATCCGCTT
Organism: Pyrenula massariospora; assembly: GCA_021030905.1. Classification (NCBI taxonomy): domain Eukaryota; kingdom Fungi; phylum Ascomycota; class Eurotiomycetes; order Pyrenulales; family Pyrenulaceae; genus Pyrenula; species Pyrenula massariospora. Next base: position 815,399 of record JAGFMI010000013.1, read on the forward strand.
TCGTTCTCCCGAATATTGATCGGTTCACCAAAGGTTGATAAAGACCCGATGCCTACACTCGTACTAGAAAGATGTTCTGGCTGTTTCGAGTTGATTGCGAGCATGAAGAGATCACCGAGAGAATTCCAACTGTTGCCTGATCGGCCTGTGGTAAAAGCATAGAGCAGGAAAGCCAGAACTAGTACGCTGTAGAATCCTAGTACGACCAGAGATAATTGGACTGGAACTGTGGAGCTATCGTAACCATATCCGTTCAAAGTATTCTTGATATGGTATTGGATTAGCGAACTAGGGTCGGTCCAGTTACCATCAGCGTAGTCAGCAAAGACCCAGGTGTTATCATAATGATGTAGATAACCATTGGCATTGAGATATTTTATCATGTTATCGTACTGCTTGTCATTCATGAACGATACTTGCTTCGAATCGCTACTAGATTTGTTAAATTGAGTAAAGTATTTTTTAGGTGGGCTTCCGTAAGTGGTGTCCAAAATATCGTCCGTCCCAGGTATGAGACTAAAGTCAGACAAGGCGAGAGCTAACGTAGAGCTTGTTCCAAGTGGCTCATCAGGATATGCAGTCGAAACTCCGTTCTCATGGGCTTTACCACTATACGCATTGTAGTGAAGCTCTGTGGCTCTCTTGGCCCAATCTGGACTTATCGTAATGATTGTGCTGGGTTTTTCAAGGGATTCTTCGCTTTCTAAAGCCCAAGATACTGCTCCTCTGCCATTCTCGTCGCTTGTTGTGTTCGCTAAAGTCTTTCTCCACGTTGCATTGATGATACATGCGTACACCCAGTATCCATTTCTGTCGACAGATGCGATAGTAGCTAATAGCGAATGATTTGACCCTATGGGTGATCCGTGGAAAGACATCATCCATGGTAGTTCTTGTAACGTCAAATTTGCAACCGAATGCCCGAGCTCTTCAGAAGCCGTGCCTGAATTTTCCGCATTGGGAAGAATATCAATCAAAGGAATTAGTGCGTTTAGATCTGAGTGATGACTTCCAAATGACACAAAATTTCCTTCAACACTTCGATTATTCACCTCATTTATGATACAATTCAGCTGCACATAAGGCTGAAGTGCTGAGACTACTCGTACACCCGCTTTGCGACTGGAGGAATCGGGACCCGCCAAAAACGATGATGCGAACATTGTTGACAAGGACGGCAGCGTGGAGCTGCCAATAAATCTTCTAGAAGAGCTCGACGCGGCATCTGGTTGAATAAACGACATCATGTTTGACATGGAACGACTTCCGAAGGAGTCTATTATCTCAAAAGAATCCTGACCGGATTCTTCCGCGTCGACGAGTTGCGGAAGCGAATCGCAAAAGGAAGCCTCGTTTCTAAGACTGCGATCAGCAAAAGATCAAGAAAAATTGTGCACTTACTGCAGGTGTCCATCGATGAGCATGAAATGATTTGGAAACTCCAAAATAGGCTTGTGTAAAATCATCAAATTTTGGCCATTGAGATAGTGAATTATACGGGGAATCATGAGGACAGCGCTCGAGGGGCCAATAAGTGCCGTTAATATAATTATTATCGAAACGAAGAAGGCTGATAGTATTCTGCGCTGTCTGTGGCAGGCTTTTAAAGTCAAAGAACCCCAAAGGTCCGCAGACCAAAGGTATGAGATATCTCTGATCCGGAAGGGTCCAAGAAAGGTGCCGAGAGGAAGTGTACCAGCTCCGAGGGCTTGTTGCCTAACAAAGCTAAGACAAATTGCCATTAGAGATGCTTGGATCAAAGTCTCCAAAACTTTAGCAGCAAATTGTATGGCTGTTATGGTAGTTGTGGAAATGTGACCGATGTAGGTTCCGCGGATATTGATAACCATTAGGGCGATGACTGCTGTAAATGGTACGGTGTGAATAAGGGCATTGAGCGCAGCGCATCGTCGATCTTGAAAATAGGCGACTTTGGGGACTTCGCCTGGTGCAAGCCATCTTGTTAGACGAGCCACAGAATGAAGTCGAACACAACAAAAGATGTTATCGCAAAGATGGGCTAATCTGGATAGAACCCTCGACTTGGTGGAAAGCGCGGCGTCCTTCATTAGTAAAATCTTTGACAGCATGCCTCTCTGGAGTGACTTTAGTTAAACGATGTCAGAGGCCTCACTTCTGCTCTATTTCCGGATTCTGAGATGTTAAACGTAAAGATTTAATAGTGAACTGATTAATAGAAAGAGTTGAAGTCTTCGTAGAAAGATGCCCCAAGTGAATTTAAAACATATATAAGATGAGATGTGCCTCTTTTCCGCTCATTTAATCCCATCTGCGTGAAAAAAGCCTTGTCCACACAATTTGTCCGTCCCTTCTGCGCCTACTTAGCTTGCTGCACGCTGCAAGACACACACCCATATATGCACTGAGACTGGCCATCGCAGAAAGACCGCGGGGGCCGGGGCACTGCAGGCGTTCTCTCAGCCAAATGCTGTGGAACAGTATGATGCATGCAATTGGGAAGCAGGGCCCTGGAGCGTAGGTGCCGGCGACATTCATACCTGTCTAAGTGTGGACGCAGGCAGAATCGGCTTTGTGCGTTTATGCACCTAGTGGCCGGGCCGGGGCGAAACGACGGGGGTATAAGACTGGAGTCGATATTGTCATTACTTTAGTGTCTTTCACCTTGCCCCTCACTAGTTGGTCTATATTATTGCAGGCAGAAGCAGAATACTGGTTGTTCTAAACCGAGAAGGTGTACGGGGTTACATTTTACAACCGAAGCTTTAGAGATCATAACTCACGAGAATTGATCATTTCGATCTCAAGAGCGAGCCGTGACGTATGAAGCACATGTATAGAACCTTGAAGGCACCTCTTACTATCCCCACAAATTCATTACCACGACCCCCAACCTGGCGTCCGGATTTCCCAAACCTCACCCCATGCCACCTCCTTCTCATACTTACCAATCACTTTCAGCTCCCTACGCCCCAACCTACTTGACCACCACCCTAACCCCCAAACTCCCCTTCTTCGGCTTCGGCACCAAAAAGTCCCTCGCCACCTCCACATCCTCCCTCCCCGTCTCATACAGCTCCAGGTCAAACCTCCTCACCACGCTCGCCAGCATCAGATAGATCTCGCAATACGCCATCTGCATGCCCAGACACATCCTGCTCCCCCGCCCGAACGCCACCATGTACCGGCCGAGCGGTTTCACGCCGTCCGGGCCCGTGGGGTTGTTCAGCCAGCGGTCGGGGTTGTAGGTGTGGGAGTCCGGGAAGACGCGCTCGTTGTGGTGCATGTGGTATTGGTCCATGGAGACAGGGTACCCGGGGGGGATGGTGTAGGGGCCGTAGGTGAAGGGGGTGGTGGGGCTGACGCGGGGGGAGCGTTGGACAATGCCGTAGGAGAGACGGAGGCCTATTGGGAAAAAGGAAGGAGGGGTTTTAGTGGGTGGTGGAATGTTTTTGGGAAGGAGGGCTGGTAAACGTACCTTCCTCGATACACGCGGTCAGGTACGGCAGAGCCTGGAGCTCGTTCCAGGTAGGCATATGGTTGGGATCGGGAATGGCGTCGTTGAGCTCTTTGCGAAGGCGGGCGCCAATCGCGGGATTGGCAGTGATGTGGAAGGACATCATGGTGAGGGCCCAGCGTGTTGTTTCGAAGCCGGCGCCGACAACGCTGAAGGCCTCGTTTTCGACACGAAGGGGCGATTTTTCGCTCGGGGGAAGCTTGGAGTTGAGGACGTCCGTGAAGACGGTGTCGAATTGGGAATGCTTGGCATCGAGGTTGTTCCCGCTGAGCAATTCACGAGTCTGTCGATCTATCTCCTGTAAATTTGCATTTGTTAGTAAATCGTTCTTGATAGATAGGTCCAACGTTGTGGCTAATCTCACTCTTCGATATTCAATGACGGGCTTGAGCGTTTTTGAGAGCGCCATGAGAAAATGGTCAGGAAACAAATTCATGGTTGGAACTATCCACGGCAGGTGCAACATCCAGTGCGTGGTCGCGGTCAAGTTGCCTATCGCTTTGGTGAATGGAGACTCCCATTTCGGCGTGTCAATCAAGTGCCATGACCTTGCGAATGCAAGTTCCGAGATGAGGTCTCCTGAGAGACAACCATAAACATCACTCAAGACAAGCACTTTTCCTTTGCCCTTGTACTCTGTTTCTAAGCGATGACAGACCTTATCAATGATAGATTGCATGAGTGGAGCGTGGCCTTGAATGCGCTGTTTGGAAAAGCATGGAGCAACTGCCTGTCTCCGCTGACGGTGAAGCTGATAGTCTGCGGTCGAAAACGCAGATAATGGAATGTTAAAGCGATTGGCTAGACATTCGAGCTTGTCATAAGGTGGCGATGGGGTATATATTGTCTCAAAATACTCCGCATCATCAATGTGAACCTCCCAAGGGCTGATACGAACAATTGGGCCTTGGTACGCAATCAATACCTAGGATGATTTCGGGTTGAAAAAGGGCACAGACCATATTCTTCGTGCATTTTGCGGATTTCCCACAGGAAGGATCCTCCACCTCCCACGATCAAATCATAATATGCCTCGTACCATTGCGTTAACGCGGCAAGCTTTGGGCCTGGTATATGCGCTATAGGACTAAAGTAGAGGCGATAAACCGCAAGAACAGTAACGTATATCACCAGAGATAATCCCACAAGCAGAAACGAGCGGAAGAAGGTGATATTATCAAGAAAAGAACTGAAGATCGCCATACTGAATTGCGAATTAAAGGAAAGAGAAGAGATTGAAAGTTTAGGGAAAGCCTTGTGATATAAGAACATAAGATAGAACCAGTAGTCCTAAGTGAGATTTAGAACTCCTAGCTTCCCTACATCTCACCAGTCCATACCCTGCTCTGGCATCTAAAAAGAAACGCTTTTGCCCCAAACGAGTGGTGCAACCTCAGCTGAACAATTTGTGTAAGTGAGATTTGCAAATGTTGGTGTGCCACGTCGCACCGTCTGAGCGTCAAGTTCTCATAGTCATGTGCCAGAAGAAGCAGGAGAGTCAGGGTTGGCAAGGTTTTGATTCGTATTTCTGTCTGTAGAAAGGCGTGACTGATGAGTAAGGCAGCATTTCAGCTTGTCCATGCAGCGTAAGACTTAGATCCTCGACCCAAGCAGGCCCGAGAACGTGCTGGACTTGTGAAACTAAGCAGTGACACATCTAGAGAAGTAATGAAGCACGAACGAGAATCCAATGGAAAGCATGATGAGTGGTTTGGTACCTAACTACAAACTCACCAAATGTAATGGCCTTTTGGAAGAGGATTGCTTGTGAAGATCATGGTGGCAATTTGAAAAAGATCGGTCAGCTTTGACCTTGTGAAGGTATCCTAAACTAGAATCCCGGCCCCTAAAAGTACCGGGTAGGGTATGTTAGCCATAGGCACTGCTCCCCACAAAGAGCTGGAGGTGTCACGGAGGCGAAAAGTGCTGCATGGCCCCGGCAGATTAAGACCCTGACTGATGCACGTCATAATTAGGTTCTATTAAAACGGTTGCCCCACCCCGCTATGACTTAGGCCCTGGCAACCGGGAGCTTTCGGCTCGGGGGCTCCTTCATGATCATCACACTGCAATTTAGATCAGGATGTCGTGACGAAGTCGCCAATCGTACGCCTACACAGCTCGAGACAAGAATGAAGCTGGTTTCTGAATACCATTCTCGCGCCAAGGTATTCTTCCTGCATCCGCATCCCCCCCAGAACCATTGATTCTCGTCATACGGGGGACCCCTCATCCTCCCCGCAAACCCCCTCTTGAAAAATGCCAGTTCCCGTCCCCCTCTCAGAAACCTCTAGCATCCTCGGCATCCTCTCCTTCATCCTCACCGTCTTCAACCTCATCGGCATCTACGCCGACGCGTACCGCACCATCGTGAACGCGCCCACCGAGATCCGCGACGCGCTCTCCAACTTACGCATTGAATTGCTCTCCCAGCGCGACAATCTCAAGCGCACGCGCCGACAGCTGCGGCGCATGCACTCGGGCCGCGAGCCCGCGGTGACGACCAGCGAACGCTCGAAAGACGATGTGCTGCGGGTGTTGAGCGAGACGGTGGATGATCTGTGGGGCAGCTTCAAGACCCTTGAGCGGCCGTTCCTGGTGCGGGATCCGAGGAGGGCGGAGAGGATAAGGAGGGGGGACTACTAGGGGGATAGTGATCTGGATGAGAAGACGAGGAAGGGTTTAGAGCAAGATCGGGACGAGGAGGATCTGAAGACATACTACAAGTGCGATTTTGGGCATCGGTTTTTGTGGTGGAGGAGTAAGAGTGAGGTGCGTGGGTTGGCGGAGATGGTGCAGAGGGTGCAGATTAGGAGGATTGAGAGGGAGGTGGGGGAGTTCGGCAGGGTAGCCGGGCGGTTAGAGAAGGTGTTGAGAGGATTAGAGGGGAGGGTGGGGAGTTTAGATGAGAAATTGATGGTCGTTAGAAAGGTGGATGGGGGAAGGGTTAGAGATGGGGAGCGTAGGAGCGTGAGGGAGGCGAGCAGGGTGAGGAGGTATGATGATGACTAAGGGAAAGGGTTCACAAGAGATGGATTATCTGGAACCAACAGTGCCTGTTCTGTGACAGATGGATCGTTCAGATCCTCACTGGCTGGCAACACAACTCCTGGCTACCAGCGATGCTACGGCCGAGTACGATGTCATCCGAAATAACTTATCCGCCCAACGCCTCGCTCGCAAAACGGAGCTCATCATTTACCCATGGTCAAGAACAGCCGATCACCAATATCCCCCAGACCCGGTTTAATCATGCCCTTATCATTTAGCTCCTCATCTACACCACCGACCCATATCTCAGTCGCCTCCGGCCACTCCTCCGCCACTTTCTGCAGCCCGCCTTTACTCGCAAGGACCGCGATCACTATGATTCTCTGGACACCCCACTCTTTCAGCGTGTTAACAGCAGCGGCGCTTGTTCCACCAGTGGCTATCACTGGATCTAAGATGATGGCCAGTTGTGCCGCGGAGGTGTTTGTTCCGCGGGGTGAGTCGGCAGTCGGGCGTGTGAAGGGGAGGTTGTTGTAGTACTCGACGGGGTGAAGGGAGAGGGAATCGCGGAAGAGGCCAAGATGGTGGACTGAGACTGGTTCGGGAAGGATGGTCTGAACGGCTGGAAAAGACCGTTAGTGAGTTGGTGCTCAAGAACCAAAGTCGTCCTCCATTTACCTTCTAGCATCCCTAATCCTGACCGGAGGATAGGGACGAGCGTGATCTTGGACGGTCCAATGGTATCTACATGGTAGTGATAACCAAGGGGCGATTTATCCTGCCAAAGGAACTCAGCTGTCATCCTCAAATGAGTGAGGAAAGGCGCACCGTCTCTTGTCCTCTCTCAACCTGTAGGCTGGAGCTTAAAGCTTCAGTTCCCAAAATCAATGCTATTTCATGTACCAAAGACCGCGTCTCCCTCGAATTTGCTGCTGCAGATCGGAGCTTTGAGAGCTTTGCTTTTAAGCAGGGATGATGCGAGACGTGGACGTTGGCATTTGCCATTTGTGTGGAGGGTAGGAGGCGGTGAATTCAGCGGTGCGGTAATGTTGGCCTTGCTCAAATTAACGGCTTCTGCTGTGACAGGTATGACTTTCTGGTTTGATTTATAGGCTTAAGAAAATGAGGGCCGGGTCTCGCGCTGGCAGTTAGTTCCCAAATCTTTTCTTTGTCCTGCTAGCATAGCTGGACCCTTGCATATGAGCAGTATGATAGGGCGGGTAGCCGTTGGCGGGGTTTGCCGGGCATGGCTTGAGCGCAAGGATCGCAGCGCTGCCTTGGCTCCGAGGACGTGGTTCTCGGGCAGCCGTAACAGGGTCAACCCATGGCCATGCATGCGGTGTTGCACTTGAAGCAAAACAGAAAAAGATTAGACCTAACATGACTCAATACCTCAATCCGCCGTCTTTGACGTTCTGGCGAGCCTTTGAGTAAAACTATGACCCGCCGAGTCCCTCTGACACCTATTTCGGCATGTTGGCGACTCGTCCGCCCACCTTCGGCTCACGTGGCGTTTACATCATTCCCGCCCCTCCGTCGCGGCCCGTCTCGCGCAAAAGAAAATATGCCGCCTTCGTCTCATCCTTATCTCTCCTCCCTCTCCGACCCCAGGCCGCCACTCAACCTAGAGCAATAATTTACGATGCGAGCTAGGAGACTTGATGTCTCGATCCCAGCGTCACCGCCCAATCTCAAGGATCCTGGAAGATTATGAGCATTCGGGCACAACCTCTGACGACGATCAAGTCCCGCAGACATTCTTGGATGATGAAGATGATGTCGAGCTACATCCCTGGAACAGCCTTGAAGGCGCTCAGAGAAGACCATCTCATCATCAAGAAGGCTCGAATCTGACCGAGCTCAATGCGCCAGCGCCATTCTCGCGGCGGAAATCAAAGAGTCCAAGCCTGGAAGAGGAGCAAAGGCGGTTATCTCTACGACCATCAAGAACCCCATCTCGGCATCAGGCATTTTTAACAGAACTCGCGGCACCTCCACCGTTTGCAAGGACATCTGACACTGAGACGACCTTCGATGGCTCTGGAACAAGGAAACAAAAAGCCGGCCCTGGACACCATGCCCATTCACGCCTCGCGACGGAACTGTACACGGTCTCGTACCTCATTTTCTTCTCGATCCTCGGCACGCTTGCTCGCCTTGGCCTCGAGGCTCTCACATTTTACCCTGGTGCGCCGGTTACGACAACCGTTCTGTGGGCCAACTTAGGCGGCAGCTTCTTCATGGGTTTTCTTAGTGAGGACCAACGCATTTTTCGAGAAGAATGGGGCGGATACAAGGGCGATAGTTCTTTCTCCTCGCTGCCGGAGAATAGCAAAGCTGCAGATCCAGCAGTGAAGAAAAAGCACTCGACCGTCAAGAAGACGATCCCGCTCTACATTGGGTTGGCTACCGGTTTCTGCGGGTCTTTTACCTCCTTTTCCTCTTTGATCCGGGACATCTTCTTAGAGGTGTCGAATGATCCGCATGTCCCGACGGTCAACCCATCGTTTTCTTCGACAGGCCCTCGCAGTGGCGGGTACAGCTTCATGGCAGCGGTTGCGGTGCTTCTTGTTGAGATCCTAGTCAGCGTGGGCAGTTTGCAAGCCGGCGCTCACCTGGCGTTAGCACTGGATCCTGTGATACCCACACTCCCATTCATCTTCCTACGCCGAGTTGTCGACCCGTTTGTTGTTTTCCTCGGTTTTGGATGTTGGGTGGGAGCAGTCATATTCGCCATTTGGCCGCCGAAAGATTTTTGGCGAATCCGAGCTGTTTTCCCGATCGTATTTGCACCCACAGGCTGTCTTTTACGATTTTACGCTTCTAAATACCTTAATGCGCGCATTCCAGCGTTTCCACTCGGCACATTTTTCTCTAATGTCTTTGGTACCTTCATTCTAGCGATGAGTTTCGATCTTCAGCATAGGTCAGGGGTGGCAGACAAGGTGGGCTGCCAGGTCTTACAAGGGATCATTGAGGGATTTTGCGGATGTCTGACCACGGTCAGTACATGGGTCTCCGAGTTGAACTCGTTGAGGAGGAAGCACGCCTATATCTACGGGCTGACGAGCGTGTTGGTCAGCTTTGGGTTTCTAGTAGTCATCATGGGCAGCCTGCGATGGACAAAAGGTTTTGCTCCATCGGCTTGCGGGGTGTAATGCCAATACTCTTTACATCCCGAATAGATAGACCTGGGTATAAAGATCAATGAGATGCATTAAGAATATTAATGCTCTGTAACGTGGTGTCTTGGACGATAAGATGATCGACTTATTGTTGTGTGGCATCCACGCAATCGGCGTCTCAGATGTCGACGCCCCCCTCCGATCACCCGTTCACTAGCGGGGCTAAACTTGGAGAAAGGCGTAATCAATAATGACTCTCCTTGGCGAACAGCTTCCACATGAGATGGGTGTGTTTCTGCGGACTGTCTTGAACAACTCTTGACGACAACTACAGAGAATGCAGGTCCTTATTGTTTCTCTCACGTAACCTCTCAGTTTAAGTCGTACGAACCTGCGAGCGCCCCGGTCTGTCAGATAATTGCACTCACCCACCGAGCCCCACTGAAACGATCCTGCGACCCCCAATTTCGGAAAAGGCAGTTGAGGCACTCCGGCAGCTTTACCTGACTGCGTCTTAGTCAGGGAGTCAAGCATTTCGCTAAGGCAGCCCCCTTCAATTATTGGCAGACCCCCGGCAAGCCCCCTAAGCATAGCTGAGTTCTCTCATTTCGTGGTCACGCCCTTTTCGTGGTGGTAGTGCTGTTGATCTTCAAGTCTCGTTCTTTCTCCTTCGTACGCTCCTTAGGATTTCTTGATCTTGAACTCTAGCATCCGTGACGTTTCTCACAGACACTCCTTTCGTTCTAATCTCGAGGCTGAATCTACTCAACCTTAATATCGGCCCTCTGTCGCTCTTTCCCTTCCGAGTATCCGGTATTCCAAAAGCTGAAACTCGCCTCAACCTACACCTGTGCACATGCTCAACGCTCCACATACACTTCTGTTCATCCATTCGTTACACTGCATCATTTTGACTTCGGGTCGTCCGGAACTCAGCCCCAATTGACACGGCAGTCTTTCCTTCGAGAACCATCTGTCTGTAAACCTTACTTACCTTGCGTACCGCTTCCAGCCGTTTCGCCGCTCTGCCAACACCTGCAGCGCTATCAGGTAAGCTTCCCTACCTGCGCCTGACTTGCCATTGCTCTGTCCTGTGTCTTGGGTATAATTGAGTTTGTTGTTGATCAAGCGGCTGGGTGACTGACTGTTACCGTACTGCAGGCGGAGGTCGAGTGATTCTCGTTGCGAGACTGTCTCAAGTCGCTCTCTTGGACATCCGTCGTTAAGTCTCGCTGACGACGGTATTACCGAAACCATGCACTTTCTCCCTACTGCCGCAACTCTCGTCCTCTTATCAGTCCCCGGCCTCACTCAAGATCTCACAACCACAGCTCCCTCAGAACCATCCACATCCACCCCCTCCACAACACCAGACCAAATCCTCTCCCTCCTCTCCGCCGGCTTCGTCCCCCTCACCTCCTTCACCCCTTCGACACTCGCCCCATCTCCCTCGTCACCTCCTTCAGAAAACAACCACCACCTCGACCTCCGCGAAATCGTCGACGGCGCCGCCCCCGCCCAGCCTCCAAGCGTTGTCACCCAGCAGTCCCCGATAACCACTGTGCTCAACAACGGCGTCGCCATGGTCTACACGCAGCTGTTTTCGAGTATCCCACAACAGCTGCCCGGGCCGAAACAGGGATCCATCGGGCTGGGCACGATTCCGGGGACGGTCGGGGGCGCCGAAAAGAGAAACACTGTTGAGACCGCAAAGCCAGAGGTCGTGCTGGTGAGGCGGGAGGGAAGCGGCGCGGAGGCGACGAAACGAAAACTCGGCAGTGTGCTGGCGTTAGGGGTAGGTGTTGCGGCGGCTGCTATTGTTATATGACAAGCAGAACGGACATCAAAGACAGTAAGCAGGGAGAGAAAAACGGAGGACTTTCGGATTGAAAAATGAGAGCAATAGACGACGCGATACGGTCCACGACCACCTCTCCGACATTCTCGCGGCTTTCTCGTACCTCCATTCTCTGACGACAAGCTCTGAGCGCGCACGCATTTGTGGACCAAAGCGTGACTCTCGAGGAGCACAGGTCGCAGCACATTTTTTGCGATCTATCTCTTTCGATTCTTTTCAGCGCATCTCGTGCATCTTCAGCGTTTCAAAATCAAGAAAAGCGGCTAGACAGAGGCTAGATTTTTTTCTCTCCAGATAGATAGGGAGGAATTTTAGTGTCATCTTCGGAAACAAAATAATGAAGCGGAATTATTCTTGTTACCTCAACTTTCAAATTGTTCAGTGCATACTGCAATGTGATCCTCGCTTCTTGACGGGGATAGTTGTGACTGGAGACGGCAACCAGGTTGAATTACAGCCACAGCAGAACCTTGTAATCACTTCGAATAAAATATCATCAGGCGAGAAAGATGTGAAAAGAAGTAGCCACGCAGTCCAGAAGAAAGAACAAACAATCAGCGGGCGTGTGAGGACTGCCCCTCCTACTTATACTGTACACCGGCGCCAAATACCCAAGCGCCAGAGAAGGGGCCGTTTTGGGGCGGCCTCGTGTCTAAAGTACAGCGCACCCCCTCACTCATCTCCCCGCCCCGAAACGGGTTAAGTTCTCCTTTTCTTGACACTTGACTGTCTACCGGAAGAGGAATTAGATGGCTGCTCCCGTGATTCTAGTCTTTGCCGCGCTGATTGTTAAGGATGTCTGTCTTTGGTCTGCCTTTCTCTGTTGCCGTCGCCGGCACCGTTGAGTGTTTGTAGACGGATTTTGTGGGGGGAGGTGGGATAGCTTGAGATGGCTAGCTGGACGAGTGCTTAGAGGTCGTGTTGGGATATCTGGATTGTAGGACATGGCTGGCTAGGTGGGAGTTGAATAGAAGTGTTCATGTGAGTCCAATTTTTGCTGTTCTTGGTTTGGTGATGTTTTTGCTTTTACTTTAGACTTCTGTAAGCGCTTTTAACAGGTTGGTGACAGTTACAGTCACCAGCTGTTCTTGAATATATCTGTGTAAGATAGAGGGACTGACAGACCCTAACGAGCTGGCGAGTCTTCTAGCTCGAACACCTACAGAACGAATGCTTGCTATCCCAGCGCTGGCCTTTCCGTGGCACCGGGGCTCGTTTTGGCGCATACTCTGCAGGCCGCGATCCCGCAGTCGGGGCACTGAAAGAACGACCCCTTGGCCCATTCTCGATGACAGAAAGCGCAGTCTCCGTTCCCTTTCTTCCTATTCCAACAGAGCGAAGCGTGCGAGCAGGTCGTCGTCGTCGTCGTCGCCGCCGCCGCCGCCATGCATTTCACCGCGGAGCCCGACTCTTTGCTCCGTTGTTCGGCTTTGACTCTCATGTCAGACCACGCGTGACGAGCGGCGTCTTGCGCTGGGGTGGTAATAAAAGTTTCCTTCTTTTGGGTCTCTTCTTGGCGTCCATTGCGTATCTTCTCGTCCCCTTTTCTCACGCTGTCTGCACATCTGGCTTTCCGATCTCGTTGCGAGCGCAGCTTTTGCTCAGTTGCCTCACTCCGTGTAGCAGCAGCCGCTGCCTGGAGCTTTTTTTCTTCCGACACTTTTCGCGCTGCTTCGGCTTGCCTGGCGAGGTACTTGGCCCAGAGGTGCTGCAAGAGCTTCGCCTTGTGCCCGGGCAGCTGATCGGCACGGGTGTTCGCTTCGTGGAGCAGAACGCGAGATCCCCTGTTCAAGAAGCACTTGAGATTCGAGCCTTCGATCTGCCGCTTCGGCGTCTCTCCGTTCCGGTTCCGCGCATGTATATCGGCATCGCTTACCAATAACCACTGCGCAGCTCTAAACCGGTCTATGGGCGACCAGTTCCTATGGCATTTCAAGGCTAGGTGAAGAGGGGTATTGAGCTCGGAATCCCTCGCCATCACATTGGCGCCTGCATGGGTGAGTATCCGCACAATCTCAGTATGTCCTCTCAAGCAAGCGGCGTGAAGAGCAGTCCTCCCATCATATAATAAATGCTTGCTTGTTCCTTCAGTATCTGCTCCATTATCAACCAGCAGTTGTACGATTCTGTCGTGCCCCCACGCAGATGATATGTAGAGAGCTGTGTAACCTGTAGGACCATCTCTTCTAAGTAGATCCTTTGCATCGAAAATCCTCAACCGAAGGGGGGGGCCCTTGTCAAAAGCTTAGATTCTCTACAGGTGCCCGACCGCACATTCACATCCCCCCCATTCGCAACCGACATGGCAACAGACCTCTCCAGCCCACTCTTAGCGGCCCAGAGCAACGCCGAGCTCGCACCTTGTTCCGCGTTTCGTTTATACAGCAGTCCGTTGAGGAGATGGTAGAGGCGGCGATGCGTGCGGGCAAAGGCGTTGAGGCTGCGCTCCGAGTCGATGTGCTCGGCGATTGAGAGCAGGAGCTCGTTTGCAAGGGAAAGCAGCGAGGCTGGCATTACGCATGACATGGTCCGAGGAGGCTAAGTCTGACCTTAGTAGATTAGGTGGGGAATATCGTTTTCGAGTATGGTATTAGCTCGATGGTCCAGCGTCGTAGACTTGTTCACAGGTCGTCTTTGCTGAGGCTGGGCCCGATCAGAAGCCAATATACGCCAATTGTCTGAAATGAATTCAGAATGAAAGGTTCCCTGAAAAACAGTGTGAGAGGAGACGTGTAGACGGTTATATAATACAGCTTACCAATGCAGTGAATGAAATGGAAAAGCTAGTTGCGTGCTCTGCTGTTGCAAACGTACTCATGAACCAACAACTTTGCATTGTGATGCGTTGTGAAGCGGAGTCATCGTCTAATTGAGGGACGGACAAGGTCACACAGCAGACGTATAACCCGATTACCCCGCCGATGCATCCTGAAAACACAAAAATTTTACTTTCATTGTTTCTCAAGGCAGAACAACTCAGCTGAATAGATCCCGTCTCAACCTGCCCTGACGAGCTCTTAGAGACGATGGCCCTAAGGCCATAGGCCATTCTAGCGCTCAGATAGAGTGGGGTATTTGTTGGCTGCCACTTTATCGGAATAATCACACGCTTAGAGCCGGTCTTTGTCTTTATTGTTTGTCAGCGGAGGTGTACGTCAGTCGTTTACAAGCGCCCACTCGTAGCGTAAGGCAAAGCCAAGTCCCAAGTCCCAACGAACACCAATTAGTGTCTCTGACCGCATCTAAAGATCCGTCTAGAACGTAGTGTCCGCTGTTGGTAGCATACGCTTCCATTTAACCAAACGCCATATTCCTTGGATCTAAACTATTCCCCCTATGTTGGCTCCCCCACGCTTCTCTCAACCCGGGCAGGTCTATCCTTCTAGCGCCTATCTACCATCCTCTCAAATCCCAGCTCCAGCCCCCTTGTTCTCGCCATAAGATCGTCTGTTATATCGCCCAACACCGCGTTCGTGACCCGCCTACCACGTGGTGGATCCGGCATGGAATCTCTCTCGAGTAGCAAGACAGACGGGACGCGGACCTCAATGACGGCAACATGGCGTCTAGAATGGAGATATATAGCTAGACCCACGCATCGTGAGGATCGCCGTCAGGCGTGCGTCATGTCATGCATGTCCGCCTTTTCGCATCGTGCTCCAGGCCTGTTAGCTGCTTGGTAGACCTTGGGCGAGGATTGTGATCTCCGAGGGCCCGAGGTGAGGTAGTGAGTTGGCTATCGGCGACTCTTGTGGTTCTTTGCATGTCCGAACAAAGCCCACATAATTCCTCCGCGATGACTCTAAAATGAGAGAATCTTAGTGACCTTGAAGCAAGAAAATTGGTCATAGCTTCGTGATGTATGCTAGACCTGGCCCGGAATAAGAGCAAAGTCGGTAAAAGAGGAGACACTATATGGTTATGCTCAACCATAGAGCGATAGCCTAGAAGGCAATGATGGAGTATACGTTGCGAAGAGGCTGAGAGGTCTCGTGCTGGAAAAAGTGTTCTTTAGCAATCACCAGCGAGATTGAAGCAAAGTAGGTAGAGGAGATGTGTGAGAGCTCAAGTTGACCATCGTAGTTCAGAAAACGAAAAAAGAGGTTACCAAGCACGTTCATACTCTCACTTTGGCTTCGACACGGATCTCAAAGCAATGTTGTGATAGCCAACACCACTTTTATTGGCTCAGCTGAAAAATGGAAGCGAATGGCACGGATGGTAGATTCTCAATCGCAACAAGGTAGTCTAAAGCGTTGAGAGTGACTCTCTATAAGTTCAACCACGGTCTTCAAGGCGATGCAAAGCTAGCTATCCGCCAATCAGAGGGTAGTAAGGGCAGCAAAGCCCGAAGAGAAAAGTAGAGGGCTTAGCAGCTGCGGAATAAGACCCCTGCTGTGCAAATGATAACAATTATCATTAGCATAAATGTTAAAACCTAGATCAGGTGGTTGTTATACCGGTATTTGCTGCGGTGGTTGAGTCTATCTAGTCATAGGATCTCGGGAATCGTACATGCTGGCGAATCCTTTCTCATCCTATATCCAGCCGAGTAAGTATGAGCAGCTGTAAGAAACGATGATCTCATACTTCTCAATAAAGTTAGCCTTGGTATAGTACTGCTTGAAGACATCTTTCCCCAGTCAGGATAATATTAGCCCTTCTGGAGCTCGGCAAGATTTTGTTTCCGGATCTGTTGGGACCTCATTTGCTATACGTCGCAAGATTACACATATTAGCCTCTGTAAAGTCTCTATCAGCTCAAATCAGAGTAAACTAACCTCTTCGACTGTTTTTCTAACAACATATCTAACCACGGTGACGGCCCTCTTCTGACCAAGGCGAGTGGCCCGGGCGATGGCTTGGCTTTCAACAGCCGGATTCCATTGAGGTTCAAAGATGTAGATGAAATTCGCAGCGGTCAGATTAAGTCTACTAAGTTACCAACGAAAGTTGACTTTCACGGGGAGGAGCGGGATCGATTGATTTTGCTTACCCAATTGCTCCTGTCCCTGTCGTCATGAGGAGTACAGCGACGCTAAGGTCTTGGCTAAATTCTTCGAGAATCCTCTGCCTTTTGAAGAGTCCGACTGAGCCGTCAATACGTCGAAATTGGATGTTCGTGGATTCTAGAGCTATCTGGATTATGTCCAAGGAGGTTGTCCAAGAGGAGAAGACGATGCTTGTCAGATTATCAGCAGGATTCACGGAGGAGGCATTCCATACCTTTTCGCTGCTTCTGGACTAGTTGAAAGGTCATGAATCAGCCGAGAGACCTTCGTAGACGCGCCGTCAGGATGTATTTTGCGAGCAGAACTGACTTGAGAATCATGTGGCTTGACGGAGCGAACGAAGTATTCTTCGCCGGGATCATTTGAACATAGCGGACACCGAAGAGAGTTTCCGGACTGCTTGAGCTGCTCTATAGTGGATGCATACTGAGAGGCACATGGAGAACACAAGAGATGGCCGCAAGCAGTAAATATGGTCTTTGTAGCCGTGGTGATTGAATCGAAGAGGATGCAAATACGGCAGCAGGCGCACTTGGGATTACCTTCCTGCTGTACGGATGTCAGGTGTTGTTCTTCGTCAAAATGTAGGCCTTTCTGGGTGTCCATCGGGCTTCTTTCGTATGTGCCATGATTACACACTCGCCGAAGGCGTAGATGCATCTGAAACAATCCAAAATTTTTACAAGCGGAGCTTTTCTGGTAGACAGATTGCTGGACCGATCTCAACATAGCAGCTTCTATTCCATCATAGAATTCCCTTTCAGCCAGCGAGAAGTCAAGCTTAAGGAAAATTTCTTGAACAGGAGGAATATTGAGAATGGCTTTGGGTCTACGAAGGCAAACGGAATCAAGAAGAAATCTGATATTTCTGAAAGGATCGTCGGCATTGTTCTTGAAGTTAGGTAGCAGGTATTTTCGGAATTTGCTGGTAGTATCAAATTCTTTGGGTCGAAGGAATGATAGCAGTGCGGCTAGATCGTCGAAGCCGTTTTGTATAGGAGTTCCTGTCATGCACCATCGGAGGTATCCGGTGAGACTTAGAACTGACTTGGCTAGCTTAGTGGCTTGCTGGCGAATAATATGGGCTGCTAGGCACTTTAGTCCTGATATTTCAATCACCATGTTTGCTGACCTTCATCAAGGACAATGCGGAACCACGAAATTCTGTGTAGACAACTCTCCGGCTTTGCTGCCTCGGCGGCTAGCGTGAAATAGGTCGTGAGGACGGCGTCATTGTCAAGAAGCTCTTCTGGCGATTGTGCCCGATGCCGACCATGATATTTACAAAATTTGCAATCACGCGTAAGATGCCTGTATCTCATGTATCAGTCAATATAAGAGTTTCGAAGCGGTGTAGACCTGCATGTCAATTTCCTTGCTCCAGTTATCAATTAAATCTGTTGTTGTGTTAGCGTAGGATGAAAGGTTCGAATCCTTGGAAAGGAATTTACCTGGAGTAGGAACAATGATAAGAGTTGCTCTAGACTCCAGTTTCAAATCATTCCGGCTAGGTCTTTCATCATCATTAACCTCAGTCGTCTTCGAATACTCAAAGGCCAATTGGCGTGTCTGGGTGATATTGGCTAAGGCCGATAAAGTCTTCCCAAGGCCCATATCATCTGCAAGGAGACCAAATCCTATTTCGCTCGGTAGACTTTGAGATCTTGCCTCGGTGATAATGTGCATATAGCTGTACTTTGATAAGCTGACGGTAACAAAATTTTCAATTCCCTCTTACAAGTCTTGTTCTCCCTGTCTGTCTACTTTCCACAATGAGAATTCTGGCGGAACAGGACCAAACTCCCTTTGAGACATAAAATGTAGAGCCTCTTTCTGATGCCTACTTATGTCTTAGCAACATTGTTCTCTTTCCGTGGTTAAAGCAAGGCGCTATATCGGCTTGCTAACGAGTAAAATTTCTACGGACTTACGGTAAAAGTGAAGTTTTGACGCTAAAGCCAGGTTCAAAGCTTTGAAGGTTCAAGGGCCGGCTTAAAGAGTCATAAATCGACCTTATAGTATCATCAAAGCTTGTTAATTCAGGTGTCTTCGGCTCGTCCAGATCGCCTGGCAATTGTGGCTGCTCGAGCGTTGGTTTCGGGAGCGCTAAAATATGAGGATTTTCGTATGAGATACTCTCTTCTAGATTATCAGGGTCCTGTAGAAACATGCGTGCCTTTGAGAATTGCATCCCAATCAGAGACTTGACCTTCAAATCACCATATATATTGAAATCGAAGAGCCGAATATTCTTTCTTTTGCCTGCCGGGGTCGTTCGAACGAATTCTGGGACATGCGAATGCGGTATGAGAGCTGAAGCTCGGATGGATTCGTTCAATAATGCTTTGGATATCATGACACTAGCCTCTTTGTTGAGCATGGCAATTGGTTTCTTATTCATATTACGAAGCACAACTTTGTGTCCAAGCAATGCAAGATCAACGCGATGGACTTTCGTCTCAGCGGGAAGATCGTTAAAGTTTGCTTCAAACTCGGAAAGTTCTCCGATCAGAGCAGCTGGTACAGCAGTAATCTATGAAGTGGATTATTAGTGATGTTCAATATCCAAGTTTCCCCGACGAACCGTTCCAAAGCACACTTCACCCCTTGGTGCCGCTGTCCCCGCAATTGCCGACCTATCATTAATGTCTGGACTGAGTGTCCCATCATGAGTATCGACTGAAGAAGTCTGAGTTGACGGCGCGGCATTGTAAATTGTATGCGTATCTATGTGTTCAGCGCCCACAACCATTCCCGGAAGTAAGAGGAAAACCACAGTTATCTGTCATAAATTCTCAATCTCCAGCTTTCATTTAATGACAGGAGGAATCTACCTCATTTCGAGCGGAAGCAAAATTTTCAACGATCAAAAAAAGACCAAGTCTCTTAGTCCAAGGAAACTTTCGATCTACAGGGCTAATGGGTAATTAGGGATGTGTTGCATAGGGCTGCAAGGCTCAGCAGCACAGTCTGTTTGCCGACTAACTAATGAAGCGACCGCCGGGGTTACTCCGGCAATCAACGCAATCACTGAGGCCCCCCGCGGAGCTGGCCCGGCGCAAGGCCTGCACAAGGCTGACTGGACGATACATCCTACTCAGCCACAACCTTGCAACTCGTTCTCATGAACCTCAAGCTTGCATCAACAAAGCGTTGCGAGAACGAATCATGGCCAAGTTTCTTACTGCTAGGAGTACGGGCTAAATAGTCTTTGATTCCGCAGTATTTAAGCCTCTATAGAGACGTCAATTCATGGGGCCATACCCACTAGAATGCTTGATCCACGTTATTCACAAAATGGCTGGGATTGAGGACGGCTTCCGACGAGCATTGACAAAGTTTTCGACCCGTCTGAGCAAGGAAGAAGAGCAATCAATCCAATTTACCACTCTCGAAGAAACCCGCAATGCGCTGGCATTAATTCAAGATGAGCAGCGAAAGCGAAAGGAGAATATGAACCTCACAAGGATTCAGTCCTTCTTAGAAGCCATGAATCAATTCTCAAAGATCGTAGAGATCTTCCTCAATGTGCATCCGTTCGTGGCCTTCATCTGGGGACCGTTGAAGTTTCTTTTGCAGGTGAGTTTCAAAAATTTCAAGTTTCAACACAATGTAGCCCAAGTCGTATACAAGGAACCCACTTACGAGCCTGTGCCAATTACTGTCTGATTCTCGCTTGAATCTATTATTTAAGGATCAAAACATGCGACTGTGAGCATCTTTGAGTGTAACGGTCCAGATGTCTGTCTCCTGATTGCTGTGGGACCTTACGCGCATTGCCTTGGCCGCGCCATCTTTTTCATTGTTCATCGGTTGGGTCACTCTAGACCTTTGACGGTGATGTCAGAAATACTGCAGAATGTGTAATATAGTCTCCCTCATCCACTATTTCACGCGTCAGAATACTACAAGGATGCCTCTGTTGGATTAATCAAATGAGCTCAAATTAGGAGTCTAGACGCCTTGCATTTCTAAGATTAATAGTGAAAATATGATAAAGAAGTTGCTAATTTAATGAAACAGGTAGCCAGCTCTTGGGCAGATTCTTTCGACACCCTTCTAGATGCTTATCAGCAGATAGGAGAGAACATGCCTTTGCTTGAAAGGTACAGAGAACTCTTCAAGGATAATACTCATATGCGCAACGCTCTTGCTGTAATCTACGAAGATATTCTTGAGTTTCATCGAAAAGCACTGAGAGTTTTTTCCCGCCGAAGTAAGCTTGAACATCCACTATCCAATTCTTTCAAACTAAAAATCTATTGAAGCTTGGAGACAATTATTTCGATCTACCTGGTCTGACTTTCAAACATCGTTCCGCCATATTCTTGACGATCTACGGCGTCACAAAGATCTAACCGAGTCTCAAGCAAGTCTCATAGAGTATCAAGAGGCACAGGTACATAGAACGCAAATGACTCAGTCTTTAGATTTGCTACAAGATGCAGAAAAGCAGAAGAAATTGATGTCAGTCATTGACTGGCTCTCGGTCTCAGACACAAAGACAGACCATGAGACAGCGATCATGATTCGAGACCAGTTTCCGACAACTAGCCAATGGATCCATGAAGTATCCATACTGAAGGCGTGGCATGAAGATGACGTGCCCCCGAAGCCCGTATTTTGGATCAACGGCATTCCTGGTGCAGGTAAATCTATCTCTACTTATGATGCGACTTTATATTCACTGGCGCAGGAAAGACAATTCTGGCGTCTTCACTGATTGAAAGAAAGCGCAAGATGTTGGACGCTACTGTCCTGTTCTTCTATTGCAAGAATGATGATTCCACAAAGAGCTCATTTCTTACAGTGGGAAGGACTTTGCTAGCGCAGCTTCTGCAACAGCATTCTGATGTTCTACTTCCAGTCTTCTACGAGCGGATGATAGAAAGCTTCGAGAGCTCTTTGACGTCATTAAAAAAATGTCAGGAACTCCTTGACGTTGCCTTGCAGAGTATTGGCAGAACTTATGTTTTTATCGATGGTTTGGATGAATGCAGCTCCGTTGAAAGACGGCATTTCACACATTGGCTCGTTAGTCGGGTTGAAGATTACGAAAAGCAGGAAGAAGGCAGGTGTCGCCTTTTATTTGTTAGCCAACTGGAGTCTGATATCAAGAGGGGCCTCGCTAATGCTGCGACACTAAACATCACAAGCTCAGACGTCCAGATAGATATCGCAGCCTATGTCGATGTATGGACCGGGAAAATACAGGAAAAATTCAAATTATCCGAGCATGAACGCAAAGACCTAAAAGAATTATCGGTGGAGAGTGCCGGAGGAATGTTTCTATACGCAAAGCTCGTGATGGAGAATCTGTTTGGTCAAGCTTCCCGGAAAAGGCTCCTGTTCGAAATGCAACCGCACATTTTCCCTAGAGGACTGGAGCAGGCGTACGCCCGTGTTGTTGAGCGAGTGTATGGAAATACGAACACGGCGGAGAGATTTGAAGCGGAGCGGCTGCTAAATTGGGCTGTGTGCGCGAAGCGACCGCTAAGATGGCATGAAATTCAAGGTGCTATAGCCATTGATCTCGCCGCCGGAGAGGTGGACGTCAAAAGCCACCTTGCTTATGACAATGCAAAAGACATCTGCGGATCCTTGGTGAGCATCTTAAAGGATAAGAGCGTTACTATGGTACATGGAACTGCAAGACAGTAAGGCTATGAGTTTTCATCTCCATATACATTTTACTGATGATAACCGCTCAGCTACCTCATTCAAAAGGGTCTTGTCAACGTGCTGAAAACAGAAGCTCAGTTGGCAGCGACATGCATGTCTTATTTATCATTTAATTGTTTTCTATCCAATCTCGACCTCTCCGAGATTCAGTCCTTTCTCGAGCGTGGCTTTTACTCCTTCCAGTTGTACGCAAGCTCACACTGGAGTGATCACTTGTGGAGCTTCGTTCAAGCGTCAAAGCATTGCGAGAGAAGTGAGGTCCAAGAAGTTGAAGAAGACGTTGTGACTGCCGTGGAAAGCTTTATATCTAGATACCGATCCGTTCAGGATCAGTATTCAAAAACCACCGACATAGAGGCGATGAGCAATACGCCTGACTCGGAGGATGAAGTGCAAGAAAGGTCTTCAAGAGACGTAAAAATCCTCGAGCCAACGTCCAAATTTTTGAAGCAGGTTGGCAATACTTGTAGCAAAGACTTGGACATTTCAAGCTCACCAGTCGACGACGTCCATGGCATGACGTCGCAAATCAGATCTGTCCTCGAGCGGCATGCTACTTCCGCGGCGTTCGACTCGCAATTCAAAATCCGCTTAGTGGACCTATATGGGCTAAATTGGTATTATTGCCCTAGGACAGCATGTTTCTATTTTCACTACGGGTTTCCTGATGCCGCACGTCGTGATCAACATTGTGATCGGCACAAGCGTCCCTATCGTTGCAACGACAGCTCCTGTTTTGGTGCAAATGCCGGATTCACCACCGAGAAGCAGCTGAAAAACCATAACGAACGATATCATCCCGAAGCGAGCATCTTGAAGTGGCAATTTCCAGAATGGAAGGATACTGACCAGTCTGAGCCAAAGAGCCAAGGGCGAGCACACCATGAGTGCCCAGAGTGTTTGAAAACATTTACCAGGTCTCATAACCTAAAAGTCCACTTACGTCTACATCAAGGAGAAAGACCTTTCCAGTGCATAGTGTGTGGAAAAGCTTTTTCTCGTGATCCCGATCGCAAGCGACATGAACATTTACATCGAGGACAGAAAAATTTAGTTTGTAAAGGTAAGTTCGCGGACGGGACAGAATGGGGCTGCGGCAAGTCTTTTGCGCGACTTGACGCACTGACCAAGCATTTCCGCGGCGAGCTCGGAAGGAAGTGCGTCCAGGAACAAGAGCGCAGACATGCGGAAATTTTAGTAGAATTTGCAAAAGAAGCCCGTCGGCGCGACGAGGAGGAAAATAAGCGATTAACATTGCTTGAGCCGAGAATTTCTGAGCAAGGATACAGAGAAAATCTGGCCCGTCCGAAGAGGACATTGCAAGAAGAGCAATTGTGGGAAAGGCATTTGCAGGATTTGCAGATGGGAAGGAAATCTCCGGGGGACAGGACTTTTGAGGGCGAGAATGATCATTCGCAGGAATCTTCAGTGCTGTCCAGTAAGAAACGGAAACTAGCACCAACTGAAGGAAGACGACAATCTTTCTAACAAAGAGGGCCGAATATCTTCAGCAAGAAGGTGGTAGATTAAATATCGCGGACAAAGTGCTCAACTCAATCTGATAAAGCGGTCACGTGAGTTTGCAGTCCCCGACCGAGGAGTCAGTAATCCAAATCGAAGGCGCAGTCAAATCTAATTTACTGCAAGGCTGAAGCGTGAAAGGCCCCATACCGGCTGGTTATCGCTTCGGCCTAAAAAGTCTAAAGAGGGGGGCCACCACGACTTCTGTCTCCCAGCCTCGATCTCGCACTAGCTGAAGGATCGGCGACTTTGCCTCTGCATCTGGTTTTCAATAACGACGTTTTATATTGCCACATCATTCAACATTCAACTTGTCAGGCTGAAAGAGGTCAAAGCTTCCAGCACGGTATTGTTGTCAAACCGATGGTCCTTTTCAACGTATTCTTGAACTTTTGAGTATCCTCGGAAGTCATGATCGACAGTGCTGAAATATACGTGATATCAGCGAGTCTGAACGTAATATGTGTCACTAGTTCGCTACGGTTGAACCCGCCACAGCCTCGTCCGCCGCAAAGTACTTGATATCAATTTCACCACCATTAAGCATGGCCTGGAGAAAGACTTGGAAAAGATATTATTCTTAGAGATTGAAGACCGATGGTACCTTCCTGAGTTTCAAATTCTGGTTCAGAAGAAATTAACGGCAAAAACAGGTAAGGGGGTGAAATTTGATAGGGCAGTCTGTGTAGCTTCCCTACGCTCTTCTGCCTACAGCATCACGTGGACAATTCATTGCCTCTACCTGGGAGATATTCTTTCGGGTCGGGGCTACTTTATTCCTCATCACCTGGATTTGCAACTCCCTCGCCAGTGGTCAAGGTCCCAATTCAAAGGATCAGCAACCTCAGCTAAGCCCCGTGCCTAACGCTAAATTCGTCAACTACAAGCAGCTTGTACTACCTAGTAGACCAATCGGTGTCGTCTAGCCTGGCGAGCGGGAGTCGCGATTGAAAGTTTACCCGGGGATGTGCCGAGTGATGCGGTTAGCGGTCGTCTTTTTATCCCTACTCTCAGGCATTAAATTTAACCCTGATAGGGACTAGTAGAAACTCAGTCAGCTACGAATAAGCTGGATCAGGAAGCAAGTGGCTGGGATTTCTAGCCCTTTTGGAGGTATTGTAGTGATCTTACAGCACTTCAAGAGACATGGCCCTGAGTTGTTACTATGTATCGCATAGTGGGCCTCCGCTGCTGGAAGCCTCCGACATAGGCTTGTAGATGCAGCCATATTGTGTATACCCCCAGATACATTGCAAACCCAAGTTGTCGCATGTCCTCATCAAACTTTCAGGGGGGCTTGCAATCCTCGATAGCTTTTCCATGGACACGGATCTCAGCATCTATTCTACGCGCTCGCTAGTCGGACCTGGAAAGGTAAGTTGAAGTCCAAATCTGCAGAATACATGTAAAATAGGCGTAATATGGGAGTTGTGGTTGTTGGTAAGAGCGGAAGATGAGTACGTTATAAAGCCTCGTACAGATCATCTATTTATTTGGACGCGCCTGATACCAGGGTCCCAAACTTCGCGAGATGTCTACACGGTCCATTAGTCCGGGTTCAATTGAATTGCCTCGCTACGGTTTCACAATTTCTCGTACCCGGTGTTCAATCCGCAGGTCAAACTGTCCCGTGACAAGACCACATAACGTACTACTCTGGAAGTGACAACGTTAGCCCGGGCTTGGCTCGAAGAACCTGATGTTTCGGAGTCTCTTTGTTCCGATCACGTGAGTTTGCAACCCTCTCGCTGCCAGTCCGTGATCTGACCTGGAGGCGCAGCTGACGGGGCATCAGGCCACAATTGCTTGGCGCTGACATGTGAAAGACTTTACACCGTGACTCTAGGCAGCCTCGCGGGCGGCAAAAAAATTGCCTCGCAAAACTTGCCTTGTTAGTGACCATCGGCTATCCTATTTATAAACTCTTCTTTTTGAGATGCAAGTGTCTCTACCAAAACTTTATAATTTTTTTAAATAATTAGCTGTAAATAATTTAGAGTTGTTGAATTTAAACATTTGAACTTTTAAAGTATACATTTTGATCTGATTTTGCAGCAATTAAGGAAGAATATTGGAGCAATCTTGCGGTGCAATTCTTTTTGTCACCCGCGAGGCGGCTTCGTATCGGACAATCTCCGGCAAAACCTCGCCACGGAGAATCAGCATCCCTGTCGGAGCTGTAATCAGGTGCGAGTCGAAGCCACAGCTCTCAATTGGCATATGCGATTGCAGACTTTCCTTACGATCCATTAATCTGGTAGTGCAAAGCAAGTCCGGCCCTCTACCAACTTAGAGACTCTGGATTTCTTATTTTCCGATTAGACCTGCGGTAACGGTACCTTAGGCACTTTTTGAGTACTAGTACTATGGCACAGTAGGGTGTATAAGACATGGCGTCTCAGGAATCTTGTCTCCCGGGGTCATACGATGGTTGAAGATCCTTGATTCACTTGCGCTTGGTATGGGAAGAAATCGAAGTTGAGAGCTCCACGGACATCCCCTGAATTAGCGTCAGCGCCGCCTCTACCGGGAGGGAAAATGGGGAGCTTGCTCAGGCCTGTCCCAACCTGCTACGGCCCTTTCTGTGCATTGTTGGGATCACGGTCTTCCCCCTCCCTACATTTGTGTTTGCAGCTTCTCGGAGGGACTAGCTGCATTTTAAGGAGACAGCCTTTTCCATACTTCAAACTCCGGATTTTATCCCTTCTCTAAGGCTTCAGATGATACCCTATGCGCCTTTTTGTATGATGCATGCTGAACTCTTTAGGTAGAAACCTGGGCCTCTCTCTTTCCCCGAACCCTATGAAAGAGGGATATTTACTCACTAAATTCCGCTTCGCCCAAGAAATGTGCATGAAACAGGCCAAAAAATTCGCGAATGGGACAAGACAGGCATTCTCGGGCTTATCAGCCCAAGACTAATCATGAAGAGTATGCAATAAAGCATCCGCATTTGCCCAATTATCTCTATGCTCTCCACTTTCACCAACCCACGAAAGTCAAATTCCACCGTCTATAAACCCCACGGATCCTCTTCCCCGCTCATCACTTTCCCCATGCGATCCCACACCTCCATCTCCAGGCTCACGCCTGCCCTTTCAAATTCTTCCGCCAACCACAACGGCGGCTTCCAGTAACCCGGCGGAGGCGTGTAATCAGGATCGGGAACCCATAGGCATCCCCATTCCGCCCCCGGGTCGGATGGGTCGTGCTCAAAATGACCCCCAACAAAGTCATCCATTCTCGTGCCGCATCCGATGGGCTCGCAGTTTACCTCGGTGATTTTCACGTGGGCGAGAGAGGGCGTGTGGGAAGGTTTTTGAGTGGCAAGTGAAGAGAGCCAGGAAAGGGATGAGGGGATGTAGCCAGATGCATCGAAGCGTATCTACAGAGCATTGGTTAGTAGATAGAAAACTGGGCGCAAATCCGCTGAAGAATAAAAAATTCGCAGGAGTTAGGGGTAAAGAGGTCGGGGACGGGGATAAAGTATGGAGAAACAAGGGCTTAACTGACCGTGAGAGACACAAGGGAACGTGGAAGAAGCGCATCGAGGTGTGCAGATCGACTATGCGTGGAGAATAAGAGCTCGGCAGGGACTGTCGCAACTTTGAGCTTTTGGAAAAATATCATAGAAAATCTTGACCCGTCATGATGGGGAAATAATGCTCCGTCTGCAAGATGGAGTGATTCGAGTGTCTCGAATGTAGACGAGAGAAGATGAGAGATGGCCTTCGGCGAGAGAGGGTGGCTGAATCTACGCCGTTCTAGGAAAGATCCTTCCTTTAAAAGGCCCGGAAGAGGAATGGTCAGATGCAAAAGCGTGGCGGGATATGACAAGAGGCTTTCAACGGCTTTCAGAGAGATACGCGACGTTGGATCGATCTCTAAGGACTGGACGGTCGCTTTCCGGGCTTCATTTGACGGCGCTGGTGTGACAAACCTTAAAGCCGAAGGACCTACGACACTAAGCTTCAGATCGTGAACTCGACATTGTACAAGTAAAGCAGGAAGTTCTTGTTTCGACGTTTCCGAAACCTGCACGTCTAGCTCATAGTGATACGCTGATGCCGGCGGAGGAACGTAGAGACGATGGTCAAGGTTTTTATCAATTATACCACCCCCAAGGCGGAATTCCCGTAGATTGGGCAACCGGACGAGTAGCTCTTGGAATTTTCGGCCTCTGAGAGAATAATCCAAGATGAGAACCAGACTTTTCACGTTGGCACCGAGTCTGGCGTTACTATTGACGGAGCGAAGTAAGAGATTATATCTGTAAGAAGCATCGTCATTGTGCGACCTGGAAATGTAGATGGAACGGTAGAGACAGCGGTTTGCGAGATGGCAAAGACGATGACAGACCAAGGAAGAGGCATGGAGGGTGGGCCTAGAGATAGCTAAGGACAAATCAGAGAGTACCGCAAGCAGAATTTCATCGGGGAAATTGAGCAGGTTGGTCATAGCGGGACACGTGGAGATAGACAGGAGAGTAATCGTTTCGGAAATCGAAAATATAGGATGAGTTTGTGGATGACGAAAAAAGTTGACATTTCCAAAAGTGTGGGATCTAATAAATGTGAGCTGGCTTGTTGTCTTTGAGGGAATGTCAGCAATGAGAGTTGCTCTACGGTAAGACAAGCCTAAGTGCCGCTGCACAGGCACAGGCCCTCAAACGGGCCGTGGAGGCACAGACTCTCAGAGGGGCCAAAAAGGCACGCCCATGTCAGCTCCCATAGAATTGAAAGTGCGGCGTATGTAAAAGGCGGTCGGCGGCTAGACTGGTCGTCTGAGGTGCTTGCGCCGCGAACATATCGGTTGAGTGGAACGGATGAGCTGAAGGGCAGTGCGAATGCTGCGGGTCGGCAGGAGAGACTAAATGGGGATGTGTTCCCAGGCGCTCATTATGCTCAGGATGAAGATACCTCTATGGAGAAACCGGCGTGACAAAAGAAAAACAGAGCTTTTCTGAATGTGTGTGGGTTAACCAAGTTTCCATTTAAACATACCCTGCGATTAGCTGGGATGCTACGGACCCATCTTATCACCCATAATGAAAAGCCCATAGAGGGGATCATCCACGAAAGTCGTTGTCAGCTCAATGTATCGAATTCTCCAGCGATATCAAGCTGCGATAGCGGAGCGGTAGCGTCACAGTCTCATGGTGAATGTAGGTAAGGTAGGTAACAGGACGGCCTACAGGAGGACTCCGAGCCGTACCCGAGGTGCCTCTACTATAGTGACACTGCCAGCAAGACATAAGTACAATTTATCTCAAAATGACCTGACCACCAGACATGGTTCCCTCAGGTTCATTCGCAACGCCTCTTTGGCCCCCATATTCCCCTTTTTTCAAAGTCAGAATACATTCCTTGTAGCGCAGTAAAGACCTGTTTCTTTTCCAACCCTTCGATAATTAACGTCCTACTTTTCTCCAAAAAGCATACATTCGTAACTCGATATCAGCAATTCTGTAGATGATGACAAAGCTCGATCAATCGATTCTGTGTACCTTTAACAATATCTCATCAACGTTAGTTCATTGTAGCTATGGCGATGAAGGCTACAGCTTCAAGAGGAGGACAGCTGAGTCGCCGTGAGAAGATTGAAATTGAACGAGTATCATTTGCTTATGCCGAGACTTGGCTGTACTACCACTGCCGCCTAGTCGTAGCCTGAATTATACCAGCTACCAATCCCTTACTCAGAAGTTTCGCGTTTAGCGCCCATGCCCGCACCGACCCTGTCGTGCCTGTCTGCGGAGCATCCTCCAAGACCGGGCCAATCTGTATGATCATTTATCCCGCTATTGGCTGCAGACTGGACCATATCGACGCGGTTATGAGCCATGATCACATTTTCGTGGCAGAGCTGCGGAATATAGGGACCTATGGATTCGTGACAGCGTTTGAATTTGTGTTACGCTAACCGGTGCGGCCTTACAGTAGTACAACATGAACATGAGGTAGATATTCTCGATGTCTTTGATACGGCGCAATGGAACTGGCCTGAAACGGCGATGTTGAGGGAGAGAGGGAAGGTATGTCAGCATGAAGTTTGACGTACCTTCATTTATGTAAGCTCCTCCCTCCTCCTTGCCCTTACTTTTACCTTAATAGGTCTAGCATAGATGTACAATTAACCGCCGAGGCCTACGGATTGGAACGGACCTTAGGTAAGCATCCTCGCTCTGCTCCACAAGTTCAAATGCTAGCTTACGTTGTGAACTAATAAAATTTGCCAAGTGAGGTGGAGGACTCCGATGAGGTCTGATGTTTGTTGTTGAATATGAAATGAAGAGAGATTACAAGGTAGAGAAGGAGAAAGGTTCATCTTCCCCCCTTATCTAGAAGTTCTTTCGTTAGAAACTCTTCTCGTGTTCTGCACGCACAAAGTCAGCAATCAATCTCGGAAGTCAAGTACAAATGAGCCTCTTGGCTATCTTTTATTCCAACGTGACATCCTGTGTGGATCCAATTATCTCTATTTAGTGAAGTGCGTCACATCCCGAGCAGGTTGGCTCAGCCATTGGTTGGTGATTCAAGTCAGAATCAGGCAGCAGGCACTTAGCTCTGAGGGAAGAGTGACGGCAGCACTATAATATACCAAGATCGTCCGTAACACCATCCCTCTTAGCCACGGTTGCCTCCGCATACGAACAACTTACGGACCTTCGAAAAGAACATTTCTCATTCCTACATTTCGTGCTCCCAGCTTCGAGGAACAAAACACTATACACCTTGCAGATCGAGGATATTCTCTGCCGTCAGTCTCATCCTTAACCTTACTCGCAGCCTATCTAGTAGTCTGCCATCTTTCAAACTAGTGCTAACTTAATTACAATGCAGCTCATTTCTTTCCTTTCTCTCATTCTCGCATTTCTCATCATCTTCACAATTGAAGAACCTGTCCCGCCGTCCTCCAACGCCATCTCTGAAGGTCCTCCCAACCAGAAACAAAATGCCACCTTCACCAATCCAGGCCACATCGAATTTGCCCACTATGACATCTCATGTCCCAGCTGCTGGGATACCTCCTGCTACGCACGCAACCGGTGAGACAGGTACGGCGTCTACCGTGGCAGTGAACACTGCAGGAGGACAAAGCACCGCGGATGCCACAGGTAAGGAGCCCCAGTCAACCAGCCCTTTCCCCATATCCGTGTCTGCCAGCAACTAAGCAGACCTATAGAGCCTGACAATTTGACGCCTACGACTCCTCCCACCACCACGGGGAGCAGTGCCGCCATCTGCGGCAATCAAGATGACGACCATTGTGACCAAGATGACTGTTGTTGCACACAAGCCACCACTCCCTTTTACGTCGACGTGATCTTCCACAATATGTACTGTGACACCGATTTCCAGGGGTTCCGGCGAGCGTCCGATGGCCCGATCGAACGCATACTCGTTGATTTCAGCAAGGTCGTCGAAGCAGGTGTCTTCAAGCAGGTGATTAGCGTCTGTGCGACAAAGAACACATTTACGGCTATCGTTGCTTGCACCAAGACATGGGAGGAGATGAAGGATTACATTCACCGGGTGGGATGAGCAGTCGTGGCTAAAGCATCAGCTATCGGAATCTCAATAGTTTACCATAAGACCATTCCCCCAGCTAGGTCAGGAGATGATCTGCTAATCATATTCATTCAACATGATGCTTTCCCCCTAAATCATACCTTGTTCTAGACCTGTTCAATTAATGCCGGACATTCCTCGTATCGCTTTACTAGTACAAAACATTATCAATAATAATCACCGCTCCACTTCTGCAAACGTCACCCTCACGCCCAATTTCAACAACGGCATCTCAGAAGCCAAACTCGACTGCCGACTCCTACCACCGCCATCCATGCACTCACACACCTCGCGGCCCATAACACGATCCCACTCCCCCCTCCGCATCTTCTCGCTCCACCTCAACAGCCGCAACCCGCGCCGCCACACAACCATCACCACACCCACCACAGCAATCTCCAGCAGCAACGTGACCCCCACGATCGTCGGATACACCGACCTCGCATTCTCCAGATACACCGTCTCGGGCAACGGCACACGTCCCTGGCCCGGATACTGAAACGGCCCGCTCCAGCACCAGCAGAAGTTAAACAACCCCACCGCCGACAAGAACATGACGAGCACGCTCGGCACCGCGACGCACGCGTCCTTGACGAGCGTGAGCCGCCAGTGGTACGCGCCCGTGGCGAAGCGGCGGCCGTAGGTTACCAGAGTGAACAAGGCAGACGCGTTCCAGAGCAGCGCGACGCCGACCAGCCAGACGTGGCGGCAGTTGGGGCCGGTGGGCAGCTGGTACCAGAGGATGAGCACGCCGCCGACGAGGCCGATCGCGACGGGCGCGGCGGCGAGGGTGGCCAGCAGCAGCGTGCGCAGGTGGGAGTGGCGGGTGACGGTGATGTAGCGCAGCTTCCAGGGCCGATATGTGTAGATTGCGCCGGACCAGCTGAGGGCGCTGAAGTACTCGGTGGAGCGGGCGAGGGCGAGGGAAGGGAAGGTTGGGAGGAAGATGGATTGCTGGTCTCCGATGTGGAAGGACTCGTCTCCTGTGTTTGCGGCGAGCCTGGCTGCGATGTCGTATGCGGTGCGGCGCGAAGGCAGATTGCCGACGGCGTTGCTGAGGATGATGGCGGGCACGAGCCAGGATAGTAGCACGCTCGTGGCGATACGGCCACCCGGGGGGCCGGGCGGGGCACCGCCAACCTCGGGGATGAAGGCAGCGACGAGCTGGAAGACGTACAGCAGCAAGGCAAGAAGAGCGCGGCTGAGGTCATTCGTCCGGCTGTCGGCCAAACGGACGGCGGCATAGCGCCACTCGTGGAAGTGCGTGGCCAGGCTTCGCTGCTGCAGGAGCGCTTCAAAGTACCGCATCGACTTGATCCTCGGCCTCTGCACCTCTTCATGTGTGGCAAAGACGGAGGCGATGACGCGCTGGCAGGACGGACATACATTGTCGCAGCGCGCAGCGAGCACGGCACAGCGATCCCAAGCGTCGAGCTTGTGGAGCAGCGACCAGAGGCTGTCGATAGGGTCCCCCAGCAGATGCAGGACGGCCTGGAAGTTGTGCTTGTCGAGCGGGCTGAGCTCCATGTTGGCGACGAGGAGAAGAACGGGGATTAGCCAGACGGTCAGGCGCGGGCCGATGTCGGTGTACCATGTCTGTCGGGGCCCGCAGAGCGCGTTGCAGCCGGAGAGCGTCAGGGTCATGTTGTTGACGCCATTGTACGGGGGGCTGTCGAAGGTGTCGCGGAAGAAGAAGGGGCTGGTTGGGGAAAGGGAGTGGTTGCTGAGTAGTTGCTGGGTCTTGTTGAAGCAGCTGTCGCGGTCAAATGCGGATGCGAAAGGAATGCCAACGATGAGGAGGATGAGATTAAAGATTAGAGAAGAGACTGGCATTATGCTCATAGCTCAACACGTAAAAGTCGAATACAAACCCACACAAGAAACCCTCCCACAGCCCTCGGTGTAAACTTCAATTTCAACCAACCTAAATAATCCCATGGTCTGCAAGCCTTTTTGAACCTCGCCTCATCAAACGAATTCCTCCTGTAAGCGCCGGCATCAGCGGTGGCTTGGTCGCAGCCTTACGAGCTGAAACACATAATCACTATCTCCAGTAGACCGTAGCGAACGCGACCTCCAAGACCCGTTCCATCGCATCAAGCGTCATCTCTTCGTCCTGTCTTTCGGGATGACAATAGATTTATCGAACGAAGATCCGACCATGCGGGTATCGCGTCTGTGTCGACCAGGTTAAGATCGTTTTTTCCCTCTGCAAGAACAATGACAATAACAGAAACAAATAGAGGATACAGCCAGGTAAATCCAGGTAAATTCCGCATTGAGTGCCCACCTCCCCGGCGTAGATCAAGCAGTACCTACACAGTCAATGCCCATGGGAAAAAGGGGGGGGTTGAACGGAAGCGGGAAAAGCGGAGCGGGGACAAAGTCGGGATACAGATCCTGCTCTGTTTGATCGACCACCCTCAAGCAGGCCGGCTTGACGCAGGCCCGTCCCAAAGTCGAGCTAGCGCACGTTGTAAAAAAAAAGATACGGCAGAACAGGATTGAGCTTGAAACGAGAATTTTCCTCTTCCCTTTATCGCGACGATAGAATCAAGAATTGCAATGCGATGTGTCGAGTATGAGATTTTAGTCGGACCGGGTGTGATGGGAGGAGCGGTAGACCTGCGAGCAACGAGCCTATCCCTTTCTACAAACCCCTCAGTTGAGCATTGTGTAAATCTGTTTCACAGAAGGTCAGAAGAGAGGCTCGTGGGAAGATGGTGTAAATTTCTCGCGCTGAACCGGCCTTCCCTAACATAGGGAGAGGGTCTATGAAAACGCGGGCCTTTGGCGTCTCGGGCAGTTGACGCTGTTCAATCACAGGGGCCTTTCGGGAAAGGCTAAGTCTAATGCAGAAACGAAACCTTAGGAAAAGAGTATGGGGAAAGAGAAAATCTACAATGCGCTTTACCGTTGATTTCCACGGTGTGCCAGCCTTGCGTGTCCTCTTACTACCGGAAGAGCCTCGAGAAAACCCTCCAACGCATGCGAATTTCTGGATATCAAGGTTGGAGAAACTTTCAAAGCCTAAGGGCAAACCAGGGTGGGAAGCGGTTTGCCATCTGGCTTATAGATTGGCTAAAGGGAGAACCGTCAAGCAGAAGATAGTTTACTTGCCCGCAAGGTCAATTGAAATTTATACGTGAGCCTACGCAAGACTCTAGCTTTGCTACCATGTCTTCTAAAAGTATTCGGTAAGCGGTAGGACAAGAGCAGGCTCGAATCGCAAGGTAGATTCAAACCCGGCATACCAGCGACGGCTGATAAACCTCACATCGAGCTGAGACGTCGTGTTCGTATAGCAGGCGACCAATACTGGCAGCCTATTTGAGGCCCATGAATGAAAGGGTAGTCACCTTGATCAAGCCGATCCATCAATTGACCCAGATCTTTTTGCTCGACTTTATATTTGAGGATCACTAACCTCACCACCGTCCTAAGCCCCAGCAATCCATAACTCACAATGCTTCTTTTTAGGATCACAGGGGACGGGTTTAGGTGGTGGAACGGGATTGGGTGGTCCTTTGTATTTCGGGCCTCTCCTGACTTTTCCTTCCAACGTGTCCCTGGTAGACACAAAAGGATAAGCTTGGCTACTGCTCAAATTTCATGGCTTGGTTAACTTACCAGCACTCGCAAGTTTCCTCACAATCTTCTAAATGCTGAGCTCCGCGAGGTTGCCTTATATTACCGGCGGAGTCACAATAGTAAGAGAAGGGTGCACCCTGGCAATCTGTGGTGGCTTCTGCGTCTGGAAAGCAAACCAATGCCCAGGGATGCCGTTTGCTCAACACAGATAGTGATCGTTTTCTAAGCGGCTCTTTCTCCAACATTTGATTCGCAGGTGGTGGATGCTGCACCGTCTTCGTGTGGCAGTGCTTCTCATAAGGACCATATGGAACTTGAGCCGGCTCGCCCTTGTATTCAGCACTATTTTTGACGTATCCTGCCGTCATGACAGGCGCAGACTGATCCTCCTTTGTGACATCCCTGTCGCCGTTTGTGGCAGTCAAGGTAGCCAGTGTCGTGCTCGGATCAGTACAAGTGGAGCCATGAGAACACGTTGAAGGCGGGTAGGACAGGCGCTCAGTCACAACAGAAGAGGGAAAGACCTGAAAGGCGCTGGTAGGATTTCCGACGGGAGCTTGAGAGTTGCTAGGGTCCACTCTTGCGTTGACTTTGGTCAAAAATAGACCGTAGCCATTGACCAAGGCGGCTCCAGCAAAAGCAAACACTTTCATAGCCTTCATCCTGTAGTGCGAAAAAGGTATTCGAAAACGAGGATGGCTCTGATGCAGCAGACTGGGAAATGTGGAAAGAAAGGCGGATCTGCACGGGTTTGGAGGATGGGGTTGAATGGAAAATTAAAAAGACAGAGTGACTGGGCCAGGAGGAGAGGTTCAACGAGGTTCTCGCCTTGGAAGTCGCCATTGACCTTGTTGGGTGACCTTGAAAGCGATCCTTCCTTTCCAGTAAAAACCGAATCGGGGGAATCCAATATCCAGCACGGGCAGGTGCGACCTGGTATTTAAAGATAGGAAGGCAAAAGACATTTTGTTCCGGGAGTGGAAGGGACGAACGCTGTACAGGTGCCGCTTCTTACAGACATCGGAACTCATTTTGACACAGACGTCGAGACGTTATTTCCGAATTATGAAGTGCAATGTTGTAATCGATACTGAAAAGTACCTAGTAGGCAGTTTTTACAGACGCCAAGCAAACAAGAATCAGCGGAACCGTTCCGTTATCATCACGTGTTTGATAGAGGCGCATCGAGGGTAGATTCGAGAAATCAAAAATTGTGTCAATACACACAATCCGCGACATGGATGACCTTGCCTCGCTCGAATTCCTTTCCCTCGTATCGCGAGTGACCTCCGAGCTCCAGAACCATCTTGGCCTGAGTGACAAGACGCTCGCCGAGTTTGTCATTGACCAACGGATAAAATGCGATTCCTTGGAAGATTTTCGCAGGGCGCTCGCTGCCATGGGTGCAGACTTTCCACCAAGTTTGGTAGACAGTGTCGATCGTCTTGTCCATACGATGCATCCCAATTTCAAGGATCAAAGGAAGCAACCGGCATCCGATGAGAATACATCAAACGATCCGCTTGCGGAATTCAACGCACTAGAGAAGAAAGCGAATATATTCAAGGGTCTGGCAGTACCAGATAAAAAACCGCAATGGGACAATATATATGGTTCGTCAGATAGAGACATACATGGAGCTGCGAAGAAAACGTCGAACGATGACACGTTCGCTTTACTGGAGGGGCTAGCACCAAAAGCGAGCGGAAGGAATGGTCATGCAAATGGGCGCAAAAGGAGCCGAAGTCCAGATTACGGTGACTATGATCCAGGCAGGCGGCGTGAGAAATACAGGTCGAGATCACGATCATACAGCCGAGAGCGGCAGTCTAGAAAGAGCAGGGGTGACGACGAGAACGGACATTTCCATCGAAAAAGTCGAAGGCGATCAAACGAGGATGACCAATTCCGGCGTCCCCCTATTCCAGAAGTCGATGATGCGCCAATCCTGTACAAGGTCTACGATGGAAAAGTCACGGGGATCAAGGATTTCGGTGCCTTTGTGAATCTAGCAGGTGTCACGGGCCGCGTTGATGGTCTCGTCCATGTTTCTGCTATGCAAGAAGGGGCTAGAGTCAACCATCCTTCAGACTTGGTTTCCAGAGGCCAGCCGGTGAAGGTGAAGGTTATCAGTATACAGGGGACTCGTATAGGACTGTCTATGAAAGAAGTGGACCAAGTTACCGGGCAAGATCTAATACCCCAGAAGCGGATAGCTTCAGGTGCCAATATGGAGCGCCTGAACGGAATGCCTCAGGGTGACCGATATGGGGCCATGAATGGTAGTGTTGCGGTGAGTGAAGGAGATACAAATGGAAAATCTTCAAGAAACAAGAAGCGAATGACCTCGCCGGAACGGTGGGAAATCAAGCAATTAATCGCCTCAGGTGCTATATCTGCACAAGACTACCCAGACATTGACGAAGAATACAACGCTACCCTAAATGGCGAAGGCGACTTCGAATTAGAAGAAGATGTCGACATCGAGGTCCGAGACGAGGAACCGCCATTCTTAGCCGGACAAACTAAGCAGTCTCTAGAGTTGTCTCCAATAAGAGTTGTGAAAGCACCAGACGGATCTCTCAACAGGGCTGCCATGTCTGGCACAAATCTTGCGAAAGAAAGAAGGGAGTTGAAGCAGCAGGAGGCTCGGGATAAGGCCGAGGAACAAGCTGCTCAAGTCGATCTAAATTCGCAGTGGCAAGACCCAATGGTGGCCCCGGAGCATCGCAAATTCGCGTCTGACCTTCGCACTCCACAAGAGCAAAAGGTTAGCGATGCAATGCCGGAATGGAAGCGGTCAATTCAAAGCAAAGATCAATCTTTGGGCAAACGAACGACCATGACTATAAAGCAGCAACGCGAAAGTCTGCCAGTATTCAAATACCGGAAATTACTGCTAGAAGCCGTTCACCAGAATCAACTCCTAATCGTCATTGGTGACACGGGATCTGGCAAGACCACGCAGCTAACACAGTACCTTGCTGAAGATGGCTTTGCAAATGACGGCGTTATTGCCTGTACACAGCCTCGTCGTGTTGCAGCAATGTCCGTGGCCAAACGTGTCTCAGAAGAGGTCGGGTGCCAGCTTGGGCGAGAGGTGGGCTACACCATAAGATTTGAAGATTGCACCAGCCCTGATACCCGAATCAAATATATGACCGACGGCATGCTTCAGCGAGAGATTTTGCTTGATCCAGATCTAAGAAGATATACGGTCATTATGCTGGACGAAGCGCATGAACGTACAATCGCCACCGATGTCTTATTTGGCCTTTTGAAGAAGACCGTGAAAAGACGACCCGATTTGAAGCTTATCATCACAAGCGCCACCCTAGATGCTGATAGGTTCAGTGCCTTCTTCTACGAAGCCCCAATTTTCTACATCCCAGGAAGGACGTTCCCTGTGGAGATCATGTATTCAAGAGAGCCCGAGTCTGACTATCTCGACGCTGCACTCACAACCGTCATGCAAATTCACCTGAGTGAACCACAAGGAGATATATTAATTTTCTTGACCGGAGCCGAGGAAATCGATACAGCTTGTGAGATACTGTACGAGCGTATGAAAGCTCTCGGGCCAGGCGTGCCCGAGCTCATCATTCTGCCGGTCTACTCGGCTTTACCCAGTGAAATGCAGTCCAGAATCTTTGACCAGGCTCCTCCAGGGGGCCGCAAGGTCGTCATTGCCACCAACATTGCTGAAACCTCGATCACGATAGACGGCATATATTTCGTAATCGACCCCGGCTTCGTCAAGCAAAACGCCTACGACCCAAAGCTGGGCATGGACTCCCTCGTGGTAACACCTATCTCCCAAGCTCAAGCGAAACAGCGTGCTGGCCGTGCTGGCCGCACCGGCCCTGGGAAATGCTTTCGCCTCTACACCGAAGCAGCCTACCAGTCCGAAATGCTGCCAACCTCCATCCCCGAAATCCAACGCCAAAACCTCTCCCTCACAATCCTCATGCTTAAAGCCATGGGCATAAACGACCTCCTCCACTTCGACTTTATGGACCCACCACCCACAAACACCATGCTCTCCGCGCTCGAAGAGCTCTATGCCCTCTCCGCCCTGGACGACGAAGGCCTCCTGACCCGCCTCGGCCGCAAAATGGCCGACTTCCCCATGGACCCCGCCCTGGCCAAGTCCCTCATCGCCTCGGTCGACTTCCACTGCTCCGAGGAAATCCTCTCCATCGTCGCCATGCTCTCCGTGCAAACCGTCTTCTACCGCCCCAAAGAAAAACAGCAACAAGCCGACCAGAAAAAAGCCAAATTCCACGATCAACACGGCGACCACCTCACCCTCCTCAACGTCTACAACGCCTGGAAAAACTCCCGCTTCAGCAACCCGTGGTGCTTCGAGAACTTCATCCAGGCCCGCCAGATGAAGCGCGCCCAGGACGTCCGCACCCAGCTCGTCAGCATCATGGAGCGCTACAAGCACCCCATCGTCAGCTGCGGGCGCCACAACACGACCGCCGTCCGGCAGGCGCTGTGCGCGGGGTTTTTCCGCAACGCGGCCCGCAAGGATCCGCAGGAGGGGTACAAGACGCTGATCGAGAGCACGCCCGTGTACATGCACCCGAGCTCGGCGCTGTTCGGGAAAGCCGCCGAGCACGTCGTGTTCCACACGCTGGTTATGACGACGCGGGAGTACATGCACTGCGCGACGAGTATTGAGCCGAAGTGGTTGGTTGAGGCGGCGCCGACTTTCTTCAAGGTGGCGGGGGGGAAGGGGGAGTTGAGCAGAAGGAAGAGGGAGGAGAGGATTCAGCCGCTGCATAATCGGTTTGTGGGGGAGGATGAGTGGCGGTTGAGCGCGCAGCGGAGGCAGGGGAGGGGTGGGGGTGGGGGGACTTGGGGATGATGGGTTGGATTGGATTTACTGTGCTTTAGTTAGGGGGGCCAGAGATGGAGATTTGGTGGTGTTCTTGATAGGCAGAGGGTTTTAAGAGCGGCTGCGCAAATTTCGGATATCAACTTTAAAAAGGTCTCTGGTACCTAATAAGGTTGAGAAATAGTTGGACTTAAGATCCACTCGATGTACCGATATCTGATTATGATCTTTTAGTGTGATGGCTTTCTACAGATTATGAGGCCGGTACATAGACACTCGCCTAGGCCATCAGAACCATTAGAGTACTCAAAAGGGAGTTGATGATAGCCGTTAATTACGGAATTAACCCTTAAAATAGGTATAAATTAGCTTTTGGAGCGTCATCAGTTAATTAAAGTCATCAGTGTACCTCGAGAGGGGAAGAATTAAATAAAATTTACTTCATGTACTGATACCTGATCATGGTCTTTCAGTGTGATAGCTTCCTATAGGTAATTAACCCGGTATATGGGTAAGGTACTCATTTAGGCAATCAGAATCACTAGAATATTCAGAAGAGAGTCAATGACGAAAGCCATTAATTACGGATCTAACTCTCCTATAGATATAAATTAGCTTATGAAGCATTAACAGTCAGTCAGAGTTATTAGTACACCTCGTCAGGGGAAGAGCCAGATATAAGATCGACCCGATGTACTGATACCCGGTCATGATCTTTTGGTGTGATAGCTTCCTACAGAACCCAGCATCACCGAAAAAGCATCCCCCAGTCCGGCGTAACAACCATCTTCTCCTTAACCTGAGCCAGCGAATGCGCCCTCCCTCCCTCCCCTTTCCCCCCATCATCCCCATCATCCTCATCCCTCGCAACAACCAGATCCTGAAAAAACTCCACCTCCGTCCCCCAGTTGACCAGCATGTCCACCCCACCCCAATCCATCGTCACCTTCCCCGACCGGTGCACCTTCATCGTCCCCACTCTACCTGAGGGAAGAGTTCCCTCCGCCGCGGTCACGAATTTCGGCTGCTCGACGGGCTGAGGGCGGTGCTGGATCTCGACGACGTCGGATTCTTGCTTGACTTTCGGCTCTGTTGCATCGCCGCGGAGGGCGGGCGCGGGTTGCTCTTCGTGTTGGCGCTGTCGCTCTTGCTCTTGCTGCTGCTGTTTCACGGGGTCAATGAGCATGGGCGTGAGGGGAGGGAATTGCATGAGGACGAGGCGGCCGGTCCGGCGGGAAGGGTCGTCGTCGTCGTCGTCGTCGTCCTGGGTCGGATCGATGCCTCGAGCGGAGGACGATCGAGCTTCAAGATCCCGGCGGAGGACATGACGAAGCTTCTCCGTCTCGAGTTCGAAGCGCTCGCGCTCGAGTCGCTCTTCGATCGTTTCTACGGCAATGTATTTGCTGGTGTCGCGGATGTTGTCCTTTCTCGATTTGCGGGCTTTGGGGGTTATCGTGGCTTTATCGTCTGGAGGCTCGTGGATGCTCTGCCGTCGCTGAGATTTAGGGGCAGTGTCATCCGTCGTCATGGCTTCGTCCTGCGTTAGGTCTACACCACCATCCTCAAGTTTGACATGTTTCTCGTCCTCTTTTGCCCGCTTCATTTCCGCTGCAAAACCAATGGGACGAGCGACATGGTCATGTTTGTAGGCCCGAACTGGTCGTAGACCGATGTTCTGTGTTTTGGATGGCTGGCGACGGACTGACTTGCCCTTTCTGGCCGTTGACAGCGGTCGGATATCATCTTCGTCCGTATCCTCATCTGATATTTCAATTCTCTCAATGTCTTCTATATCCCGGCGTCTTGGCCCGTCCTCTTCATCTTCCGAAGAGACCTGGATCGCTTCCTCCTTTTGAGCTGGAGATTTTTTCGAGGGCACAGCTGCTTTCCTTTTGCCTTTGGATCTTTCGCTAGGTTCCGATGCTTCGATTGACGGGAGGCCGAGATCCTCAGCAGGAGCGCCACCCTTGCTAGTATTTGCTGCTGTACCAGGCTCTAGAGCCTTGGCTTCTGGAGGCTCCTCATGCTGTGGCTTCTGCGTCTTGGAGCTTTGTGTTGCTCTCGTAGCTTTCTGTGGTCCAGCTGGCGCAAAGAAGGTGTCAGGCGGCCCCGCTCCGGACGCCGACTGGCTTTGCGGTCTTGGGCTGCCTCTTCTTGCGCGGGATGCTCTGCCTCTAGGTGTTGAAGGCCCGGGACGCTTGGGAGTGGCCTGCGTTGATCGTTCTTGCCTCCGGTCCTCTTCTACTTTTCGAGCAGCATCTCGGTCGGCTTGTGTTCGTCGACTTACGCCGGCCTTAGTTCTAAATATCTTCTTCGGACCAGCTGGTGGGGCTGGGGATTGGGTTGCAGGAGCGGCATCTTGGGCTATCAATGACTCCGTATCTCCGGGCAAGGTTGTGATAGTCGGCGATGTATTTGCAGGCGCGTCGTCGGCAGAGGGCTCATCTCGAACATCTGTTGAGGCTGGCTCGGTCCCAAGAGCATGCGCCTCCTCAGCGGCAACTTCGCTCTTCACGGCGACATTTTGACGGCGTGTCACTCGAGGCGGCATGACTGTAAGCAAAGGTCTCCCATCAAAAGCCTCGAAATAATTTTTGGAGTAAGGCGGAGGCGGGGCTTGCAGTAAGTGTGGGGCAGTACCTGCGAAGTGAAAAGGACGCGATAAAACTGTCGAAGGTTACCCTTGATGGAAACGAGTGCGAGGAGGTTGAGTTATGATCGTAAAGTCTACTTTGCACTGGCTTTAGGGTAAGCTTCAATCCGGATTGGTCTTTACTGTTAAGCGTGAATGTCCGGTGGAGAACTCCAGCTAAACCCGTATCACTCGCTTCCCATGTGAACACAGAAACTTGTTAGGTTTGAGTTGTGATGATGGTATTCGAAATATTCAAAACCCAACGTTGGTCTTCCTATTCTTCAACACGAGTCTCTGTGAAACATTGGAAGTTCTGAGTCCTGAGTGTCTGACGGCCTCTCAAGACGACAACAGTTCTCAGCATATGGTATAAACCTCGAGATGGGATAGGTTTGTTCTAGGCATTGGAGAATCCATAACTCCCTTTACCTGATCTACAAAAGACTCATTGGGATAAGAATCATTGGAGTTTTCTAGCTATAAAGAATAGCACATACTGAGTCGTCCGATCAGAGGACACCAAAGAAGATACGAAAAAGCTTCGGAAATAATTAGGACACCGTGCCATTGCCCAACGCCACATCATAGACAAAAGCGAAAAGAAGATCGGGTTGAGAAGACAAGGGCTGAGGAAGCCAAGAACCCTGACATCTGGTTCTGCCGTTAATGGAAATTCGTAAGAGAAAAAATAGCTCAATCAAAATGAAGCTCCTCTTGGTCCTACCCGCCATCCTCTCAATTCGAATCCAGGCCTGTTTCAACTCATTCTTTTTTTTTTTTTGGTTTATTGGCGGCGGTTTCAATTTGAAAAAAACACCCATCCGATATCACAATCAATAGCCCACACACATCCGCATAGTTGGCAGTTGACTTCGTGTTGCAGCAGACGTCTGTTGACCAAAGCACATCTGCCTGTAGAAAGAACATGTGTAAGGAGTAAAGTGTGTGCCTCCGACAGACCTGAAAAGAGCAAGAGACGAATGCATCCCAATTAGCGGCTCGGATACGTCTTGAGACTTATGGGATCGGTACGAGGATGGCTACCTCTTTCTCTTCTTAGAATCAGAGACAGCCATGTCAGTCAGGATGGCGGATGCAGTCTGGGGCTCGATATTACTGTCTGGTATTGCGTCGACGTCTTTCTTAATAGAAACGCCCATGTGTCGTCCATATCTTCCCTTGCGGCCGTTTCCTTCATCTTCGCTAACGCAGCCTTCAATACCTATTCCTGCATCTTTGCATCTCTGACACGGGCGTTGGCGGTCGCAACCCTTTTTGCTCTTTCGGCATCGCTGGCAGCGAGGCTTGGAAGAAAGATCTTCCTCATCAGCACCAAGCATTTGCTGAAAGTTCAAGGTGGAAGAAGACGAGCTCTTCCGAGCCTGGGGCATTCCAGATGGCACCGGTGGTGCCTTCATTTGGCCCATAGTGGAGACTTTTTGTTTCTTGACAGGTACAGTCTGGCGAGTTTTGCTGGCCTTACCCAGTTTGGTGGACAAGCCTCTCACAGCCTTGCCTTTGGTGACGGTAGAGCTCGAAGATTTCGTCTTGACCCTTTTAGCTTTTGGCAAGCCATCGTAATCATCTGTTTCACCCCTATTGAAAGCCTCAAGGTCATCGTTGTGGTATTCGTCATCGACGTCATCAGAGTCCATGTCACTTGCTTCGCGTTTCAAGGCTTTGGCGGCACTCATCAGAGAGCGAGGGCGATGAGAGGGCGCCATGGCAGAGTCTGTATCATCCTCGCTTTGTTCATCGCTGTCGCTTGTTGCGCCCGTAGAGGAAGCGACATCGGCAGCACCACTAAGAGCATCGTCGAGCGTAGAGGTTGACGTCCTTCCGTGGCTTGAGAAATTACTTGCATCGCCTAGCGCTATAAGCTGACGCGCCACGTCTTCATCTGAGATGCAAGATGCAATTGTTGGATCTGGTGTTGGTAAAATACCACTACCCAAGGCACCTCCTCTTGAACTGGAGGAATGGGCAAGCGGCTGTACGCCTGGACGCTCGCGAAGACGATGCCCATGCTGAGGAGCTGGTGTTGAAACGTTTGTATTAGAAGGCTGCTGAAATGTTGGGTTCTGATCGTAATGTCCATAGCTTTGGGGAGAGTAAAGAGGCTGCGCCGGAAATGCAAAAGTGCGCTGCGTAGGTCGAGCAAATGGCGA
Source organism: Pyrenula massariospora (assembly GCA_021030905.1). NCBI lineage: Eukaryota > Fungi > Ascomycota > Eurotiomycetes > Pyrenulales > Pyrenulaceae > Pyrenula > Pyrenula massariospora. Next base: position 859,892 of record JAGFMI010000013.1, read on the forward strand.
CGGAACTTCTTGACCAGTCGATCGCCGTTGGGGAGAAATAGAAGACGAGGACGCTGCGAGAGGTACTTGGGGAGGCACAAAGAGTGGAAGTTCCTTTTCTCATGTAAGCGACAAGAAGGTGGCTAGAGGTATCATAACATACCGAACTTTCAAACTTGGGCCTCTTGCGCCTACCGTCAGGCACAATATTTTCTAAACTAATCTCTGAATTTACGGCTTGCTCGTTTCGTGCCTTTTTAGAGCTTGTGACAGATGCGTCCCCACCATCACTATCGCTATAGCCCCCTGGACCGTCTTCTATCATATTGCCTTGTATGCTTGAAGCACGGCTGAGGCCGTCTGTCCGTGAATTGGCTTTTTGTGTTGAGGTGCTGCGACGTCCCTGCCCATGCTGAGGTGAATTGCCCCTGGTTTGAGCCTGATCAGACTCAGGGCGCGATGGGACCTGGCCGTATTCAAGAATCTGAGCAGGCATTGGCAGCGCGGTGTATGACTGTTCCTGGACTGGATTTTGGTAGTAAGGGTCCTGAGAACGATCATGAAGCGGTGGGCTGGCGTACAACGGCCCCGGAAAGGCTGGTTGCTCAACGACGCGTACATAGACCGTCATATCATTGACCATGTTGCCGTAGTTGGCAATGATACTATTCCCATGAGAGTCCTGAAAGTCGACTCCCTTATTATCGTAGATACCATAGAAGTTCTTAACAGTTGTGACGATCGATTCTGTTGTGTCATGGGCGTTGATCAAAACTCGAAGAGGAATGCGTGCTCGAGTCTTTGACTCATCGTCCAGCAGCAACTCGAATGCGACCTTCTTTGGTACTTGGTCAGTAGGGAATTTGTGACGCACGTCGAGAAGACCGCTTTGAGCATTCATCACGCCAGAGTTGAGTGAAGACGGGGAGAATGCTGTGGGAGGAGGAGATATTGCATGTCCAGAGCCCCCATGCCTTGTTGGATAGGTGTGCGAAGAGGGTTGGTGATATAAACGCTCCGAAGGGCTGTCATGCCCTGTTTTTGCCATCTTTGATTTTGATGGGTGACTAGCCAGTATATCTGAAAGGTCCATCAAAGTGAGAAGCTGTTAGAAGATGCAGAGCGACACTATATGGCAAGTGTGCTATGGTATTTGTATCTCGATGGCTTGATCCGGTCGCTCTGGGTGGGACAAACAGGTAGGGCGAAAAAGCCCAATCAGCAGGGCATCTCTCCCGGTGAGTCTAAAGGACCTCGTTAGCCATCTGTATAGAATTGGACAGGAAAAGATTTAGATGTAGAAAGAGCTGATGGGTCAGTAGTTCCTGGGCGCCTAACTAGCGACCGCAGGATCCTTCGATCGAGAGCGACAGCGGAAGGGCGATAGAGGTGAGGTGACTTGCCTTGCTATTGAACGTTTGCTTGTATGCTGATGTAGTTATATTTGGGCGATCGAGCAGACAGCGTCTGATTAGTAGATGAAGGGCAGATTCCCCTAGAAGAGAGGATCTCTCTGTCAGGAGCTAACTGTTGAGAGGAATGACAACCGACAACGAAAGAACGAAATGTACAGCAGAGTGAGGGGCCGTGGCGCTTTTCAGTTGATAGATGAGACGCTCACAAAGCCGATAATGTCCTTCTGTATTGTCGTGAGCGATTTGGATAGGGAGGATAGGTAGGTGTGGTGGTGGTGGTGGTGGAGTGGAAGAAAGCAAGGTGGGTTTGGATGCAGCAAAGCGGGTGATGTTTCACCTGAAGCGAGAGGCACCCAAGGATGTGGCATTATCACAGCGTACGATGTGCCTATGAGCCCGTCATGGAGAATTTAATGCATTATTCAATTTCACGGCTCTAGACTATTTACTATCCTACAATTGATTTTGTTGTGGGCAAACCGAATCTCCTAGCATTTCATACACATGGAGCGTTGCGCATCGCCAGGACGACTTGATATCTTTGCGAATGGCGGTAAAGAGACGAGGGTGCGATGGTCAGACCCCTTCCTAGACGAACCAACAGCAGGCGAGAACAAGGTGACAAACCATGCTGACAAGGAAGATGGCTAGTGTTGCCGGTATGATGCGATGGCAGTAGCAAGATCCAATTACTCGATGCGGATCGGCCACAGCGAAGAATGCGTAGTATCAAAGTCAGATATCTAAGGTAGGTACTTCGTACGACAATCGGGCAGAGTCCCAATGTTCGAGCACTGCTTTCGTAGTTATGGCTGGGAAGAGGGGCTTTCGGACCGGCCAAAGAGCGGGACCAACATTCCGTGCGGTTCAAACAAATGGCAGAGCTAGCAAGACGAGCCACAGAGCAGACTAACGAGGAGTTTGAAGAGCTGCTGGGCAATGGTTGGCGCATCGGTTTGCAGGACGAGACAAAAAAGCCGCCCAGCTAACGGGGCGACGCAGAGCCAGTCAGAGCGAGCCTCCCGTCTGGGCCTGCTGCCGGGGCCACACAAGGATGGTCACCGTTGTCGATCCTTTGCGACCCCGAGACCTCATGTCTCTGAACGCGCGCGGACGGTCTGATAGAAGCGTCGCAGAGCAGCAGGCCTTTTGGGAAAGCGAACCGCTCTGGTGAAAGGCTGGAGCGCCTCGAAAGGGCCCAGAGTCAGATGTTCCGAGCCATCCAACGCTAGGTCTCATCGGAGCTAAATTTGGATGTTCAGATGGCGGAGACGTTGCGCATATTATTGCTGCACGCACACGGCGACCGGCCAGCGCCAACAGGTTCAAGAGGACCGACGACTGCCGCTGCTGCAATCTGGATCACAGACACACGAGCATCTACATTGCGGTCTGGTGATAAGAAAAACGTCGAGGTGGAGATGGGGTTGAGTGAGGGAGTGGGTGTTCGGCCAGCTGGATGGCGTCAACCCCACCCCAAACTTTACATCAGCGCGGGAAGCCAAAGCCGCCGACCCAAGCTTCGCCGTCTTGGGAGGAAGAATCCTGAGGCGGGAGACTTTTTACGGCTTCGGCCCAAAACACGCTGCGCATCCTGCATTGTAGCATGACGGTCGCAACAGCAAAATGCCCAACTTAATACCACCCAGGCGGCCGTTTTTTATGCCCCCCGACTCGGCATTGACCAGGCCCACCAGAGCCGCCAGCAATTTGGACCACCAACTTGATTTCAGACGCGCAAATCATTAGTGCCATGGGAGATAAAACAATAACAACAGTAAATTTGTTTTGATCTCGTGTGTGATCTGGCGACCCCCAATCTTTGCTAGTCTTCGGCATACCGGCAATAATGGATCGGCATCGTTCGGAAGTGCGCAACATTGCGTCAGGAAGGTAATGCAAAGGAGAACAATCCGTTGAACGGGAGGGAACCACAAATTATCGTAGTCATCCGTTGGTGATGAATTAGAAGGGACAAGGAGACAGCGAGAGTCGCGAATGTCCAGCCTGAGCGGTGACTTGTAGTTCTAGGATACTATCAAGGTCCACCAGCCACTTTACGCGAAGATGACGCGGTCCCTTTCTGAGCCTCGAAACTGGCCGAAACAGAGTCGTGTGTTCCACAGCGCGCCATTGACCTATTCCAGTGACTATGCCATCCAGAAAGGATCGACAGAGATTGACGCAGGCACATGCATCATGAACTCGCATTCTAGGCTCGTGGTTGTGGCGGAAGAGTTTTTGGACGACAAACGCGTCCTCTTAATGGACCGCGTCTAGCAAACAAACAGATGACGTCGATTTCCATGGTGGAGCTTGTCGGTCTTGGCATTCCCTTTCTGATCAGGCACAGTTGTCATGTTAAAGTACGTAGCGAATTCAGTCAGCGTCGCAAGCAGATCATTAAATCATCAATCTCTGCGCGCATGTCCACCGAAGCCATTGAACTTATCGCTGTATGCACGACAGCTTTCAGGATCGGCGATGAGCTTGGTGGTGAGGTGGTAAAGACAGTAGCGCGGTGGTTGCCGGGGCAAGCAGCTTGACTGCGGCAGGCCACGGAGATCTGGCGGATGAACGATAACCCGAAGAGCTGACCCCTGCCCGCGCACTAGGAACAGGACGCTCCTCGAAGCTTAGCTGTATTTGTTTACCCTTGCGAAAGCTCCTTTACCAAGTTTGCACTCCATCGCTGTTCTCCCACCTTACACCATGCACCTTTACCCTTGATATTTACTGCCTCGGGGATGCACGAATTCGGACAATCTTGAATCCTGGGGTTCTTTCCCTGGTTCTAGACAGCCTCGTACGCGGTCTACCGATCCATTAGGGAGACCTGCCTTCGAGCCAGTGTGAGCTCTGAAGAGTCGTATACTTCACTAAAGCCTCGGAACAAAAAATCAACCGACACAATGGACGCCAAGGTACGTCTGATCGCTGTTCAACGGAGCCCCTCCAGCCCTTCCAACCTTTCCGGAGGGTAACAGCGGCTGGAACTGGTGTATGAAATGCTGATTTGGGCCACAGCCTCAACGTTTACGAAATATACGCGTCCTAGGCGACGAAAACGTCGCGCCTCATCGTGGAAAGACGATACACCAAAGGAACAAGTCTAGTCCCGCCCTCTCATCGATAGCTGCGACCGGTGGCCTGAAGGTTGCAGCGAAAAGAACCGCTTTTGGAGACGTCAGCAATACCACCAATGGTCCTCGTCAAAGCAAGGATGATAGTATCGTTGCGATCAAAGAGATTGGCCTCAATACAGAAAAGAGCACGGTGACGGTTCCTGATAAGAAAGCACCTCCACTTTCAAAGCCAGCCCAGCGGCCGATTACTGTCTCCAGCTTGAAGTCACTCCTGACCGGTACCTCAAACGCGAACACTAACGATGTGGCCAAACGACCCATCCTTAATGACACGCAGGGATCAACCCAACTTGCCAATACTCGGAAGACTATTACAAAAAGGAGCACAGCAATCTTCAAAGACCCAAGCGTGTTACCTTCCGACAATCAAGCTACAAGCTCAGTGACGCAAAGAGCGCCTTTGCAACAAATTTTGAATCACAACAACACCACTGTTGCTCCTGCTCTGGAAAACGCACGCAAAACAGAACCACAGACTCTCTCGTCAGAATCAAACAATGCTGATGTGGAGAACTTGGTGGGACACTCCCGTTCTGTCACACAAGAAGATAATGGGCCTATTAGATCTGATGGTGTATGTATTGATGGACCTGAAGAAGGCCTGTGCCAACAAGCTGAAGTGGCTGCTGCTGCCTTGTACAAACCTTCGGTCCGGACAAGTGGTGTATACGGACCTACCTCGGCGGACCAAGTCACAGCTCAGGATACCAAAAACACTGGACAACGAGCCGATGCCGAGCACGCTCTACGGTATTCTCATCCACTACCTTCAGAACCGGAAGAGTACTGGGAAGATGAGGATGAGGAAAATTATGGTGACGATGGCTATGTGACAGCACGTTCCTTCCGTTCCCGGGGAGAGAACACCACAGGTGCAGCGACGATGGTCGTATTTCCTCAGACTACCAAATCAGTCAAACGGGAGTTGGCTGCAGCAAAGCAGATTGTGGAGGCATCCCGCACTCAGGAGGAGGTTGAGGATGAAGAATACGATACCAGTATGGTGGCAGAGTACAGTAGTGAGATTTTCGCTTATTTGAAAGATCTCGAGGTAAGTAGCGCCTACCAATTGATACCTTCCATGATAAGCTGACGACATTCAGAGAAAAATGCTGCCCAATGCACATTACATGGACAATCAAGCCGAGATTAATTGGTCAATGAGGTCGGTGCTTATGGATTGGCTTATCCAAGTCCACCATCGCTTCAGCTTGTTGCCAGAGACTTTATTCCTGGCTGTGAACTACATTGACCGATTTCTGTCTTGCAAGGTTGTTTCTCTAGGCAAGTTGCAGCTCGTCGGCGCCACTGCGATTTTCATTGCAGCAAAATATGAAGAGATCAACTGCCCGTCAGTACAAGAGATCGTCTACATGGTTGATGGCGGCTATACGATTGATGAGATTCTGAAAGCAGAACGATTTATGTTGTCCATGCTGCAGTTTGAGCTCGGATGGCCTGGTCCTATGAGCTTCCTGCGCCGTATCAGCAAAGCTGATGATTATGACCTGGAGACTCGCACGCTGGCAAAGTATTTCTTAGAAGTGACTGTCATGGACGAACGATTTGTTGGCAGCCCGCCAAGTTTCACTTCGGCCGCGGCTCACTGCCTTGCAAGGATCATTCTTCGAAAAGGCAGCTGGGTAAGTGAAAATGTCTCTCCTCATGATTAGGAACTAACGAAGAAACAGTCTCAGAGCCATGTGTTCTACTCGGGGTATACATTTTCTCAGCTGGTACCTCTGCTGCAGCTCCTGGTGGAGTGCTGCGAACGTCCGCAAAAGCACCACGCGGCTGTCTTTGACAAGTACTGTGACAAGCGTTTCAAACGGGCCTCACTCTTCGTTGAAACCGAGATCAGGAATGGCTTTAGAATCCCCACCTCCGCCACCCGGAGAGAACCTTCATACGCGGCTCCATACATCAACCATGCGGACGGATCGACGTGGTACCCGCTGGGATAGACCATTGATTGTCATCCTTCGAGTGTTAAAGGCGTTCCAGGAGCATCATCGGTACACTATACAGAAAATCTTGCCAGGGAAATGGAAAATTTGCAGAACAGAGCTTGCAACTGTTTTCTCGAAGGGAAACATAGAAGGCCATGACGTTACGACCGCCATGTACAGTTTATAACTCTTTTTCGCTTGCCGAGCTCCAACTATGGAAAGCCCTACAATTTTGCGATATCATTTTTTCAGCCGGCGTTTATCGATTCCTTCGTTCTGGCACCATGAGGTTCACAGCATTTGGTGCATGGCGCATTGGGAGCTCGCAACTGAGCTGAGATCTGGTTGGCAGTACTCATCGTTTTCTTTCTTCCCCATGCTTCTCACATGGATTCTTTCTTGCCAGCCTGGCGTTATGGGAGGCAAAACGGGTAAACCCAAAAAAAGTGGAAATCCGACACATCGGTGTGGCGAGACGTCCGTGCTTGGGAGTGACGCGAGGGCTTGTTGGCTGGGTTGGGAGAGCATACCGTTCTCTGCCGAAGGATTTTGGGGGTTTCACCGTCGTCGTCATTGCTATCCTGCATAGTATCGTAGCAAAGAGGCCTCACTGTGGGCATTGGATTAGGGACAGTTCATAGCGAGAATTATGGATACCGCTTGCTAGCTGATTAACTAGCTCTAACAGACATACTTTCTTGGGGGCAATACAGCCTACCCTACTCGTGGGACATTCTTCAATTTCCACATATGTAGAATACGATGTGCAGTCGGTAATGTAGGACCATGATTAAAGGAAGGAGTATCTAGTGAGAGTCTACTCAGGACCTTGAATTCATTCTCATCCTCCAGCGGCCGAAAGCCCATGGCAAAACAGCCTCTATACGTCTCAGCGGTCTATACAGAAACTCTAATCTACCCAACTACCTGAAAATGATAAACCCCTCCTAAGAGTCATGTTCCCAATCCCTCCTCACCGATCCTGCCCATCCCTCTCAACCAACCTCCTAACAACCTCCAAAACCCTCTTCTCCCCCGTCTCCCCCATCCCAAGCTCCCCGCCATCCAACCGTCCCCTCAAAACCCTCTCCACACACCCCCTCAACCTCCTCACAAGCACCCCAATCCTCGCCCAACACCGCACCCTTACCCACCCATCAACCACCACCCCCCTCCCCCTTGTATCCAGCTCGATATTCGAGCCGCCAAACAGCAGCAGCCCGTACACGTTGAACGGCGTGACGTCACGGACGAAAACCTTGCTCGTCTGTGTTTTGGTGAGGTAGGACAGGAACGCAGAGTTCGGGGGAAAAGATTGCGCGGAGAAGATGGTGCTGCTGCTCGGGTGGATGAAGACGCGCGTTTCCCCTCCTCCTCCCGCAGAAGAACTCGTCGGCGGGTCCGACAAATTCTCAGCAAAGTATTTGATGGTGCGGGCTTCGGGCTCGAGTTGGACGGCCCCGGAGAGGGAGGGCGCGTACTTCTTGTCTGGGAGGGCGATGCGGGCGAGGTTTGGGGAGAGGGCGCCGCCGATCAGCGCGCGGAGGAGGGGCGTGGAGGAGGAGTTTTTGTTGAAGCTCGTGTTGCCGGCGGTGTAGGAGAGCGGGACGAGGCCGGTGTCTTGGAGGGAGGTGAGGAGTTGGGCGCGGGTGGAGGAGATTTCGAGGAGGGTGGCGTGGTTTAGGAACATGGATGAGGCCCAGGTGCGGGCGGCGCGGTGGCCAGATTGGGAGAGGCGGGTGGACCATTCCGTGTAAGCGGTGAGAGAGAGGAGAGGGTCGCCGTTGCGGTCTGGGTCGAAGGAGGAGCGGGCGGAGTCTGCTGCTTCGCGTTGTTCTCGGGGGGAGAGGAAGGGGGATTTTGTTGCGAGGATTGCGGCGATGGTGAGGCAGGGGTCGAGGCAGGAAAATATAGAGGATAAGATCAAAAGCTTTGCTAAGCGGAGGTCGGCAGGGATCATCGCGAGATAGCGTCCAAGGGACGTGAGGTAGTTGTTGTCGATTGCACCGACGCGGTGGAGAAGGTGGATTGCTTGGTCAACAGCACTAGATTCAGGTGGTGTAAGGGTTTGGCTGAGGAAGGTCGCAATATCCCTGTTGGCGCCAGTGGCTTTAACAGAGAGGCAGAGCTGCTCAAGTGGTACTCGTCGGATCTCTGGTTCTGGACGAGGGCGCATTTCCAATTCAACCTTTCGTGTGAAGAGTTTGTAGCATGTTCCAGGACGGACTCTTCCAGCGCGGCCACGCCGTTGCATGCACGATGCCTGAGAAGCCCAAACTTCTTCCAGCTTGACCATGCCATTTTGAACGTCGTAAATGGTCTCTTTTACCCTGCCGCTATCGACCACAGCTACTGTATCCTCGATCGTGATCGAAGTCTCAGCAACATTAGTTGCAGCAATCACTTTTCGACGACCTGCTGGGGAACGGTCGAAAACTCTACGCTGCTCTGTCGGAGGAAGTGAAGCATGTAATGGCAGGCCATGCACCCGAGGAAGTCTCTTTAATGCTGTCAAGCATCGGTCGATCTCAAGCAGACCAGGCAGGAAGATGAGGATACTCCCGGTTTCTTGGCCAAGCTCCCCGTCAATGCAATCAACTAGAGACGAAATGAGCTCGTAGTTGATCCCCATGCCTAGACTTTGGATTTGGCGGCCTATTTTAGGATCGTCGTCCTTATTGATGCTATTCGCATTAAAATTGGTCACTCTAAGAACATCGTCAAGGAAGAGGTCTGTGATGGGGAAGGTTCGGCCTTCTACGTCGACCTGGCCGACTTTCCGGGAATCTTGGAAGTAATTGATGAAAGTGGCGGCATCAAGTGTGGCACTCATCATGACGATCTTTAAGTCCGCGCGAGCACGTATCACGTCCTTCAGCAGAGCCAAGAGTATGTCTGTATCGAGAGATCGCTCATGGACCTCGTCAACGAAGATATGGCTGACGTCAGCCAAAGACTCCTCGATCTTTTCGAATGACTGGAGCCGGCGAAGGAGGACTCCAGTGGTCATGAAAGTGATTCTAGTCCGTTCAGGAGTTACTTTAGAGTCTCCGCGAATGATATAACCGACCTCATCTCCAACAACTGAGCATCGCTCCGCACTGACACGATCTGCTAGACCCAATGCAGATATCCTGCGCGGTTGTGTGCACAGAATGTTGACAGCGGAGCCGCAGCCTTTTTCAATCATCTCGTCGAGAACGAATTGGACGCATTGTGTGGATTTCCCAGATCCAGTCGCACCAGACACTATTGTAATTTGATGTCGCTGAATCGTGCTAATGACGTTCTCTCGTACCGACCATGCCGGTAAAGATTTGCGTGTAGATAGCATCTTCTGCTGCTGTGGTGTGGACTGCCTCGCTGACCAAGAGTCCTGCATCTGCTTACTTTGCAGATCGCCGCTTTTGCCAAGAGAGCGAACTTTCTGTTGTCGTGGACCATGGTAGGTTTGGTCATTGGGTCCAGCAACTCTTCTGATGACTGATACTGCTTCCGGCGTTACAAATCGGAGAGGTCCAGGATTCTGGATGATGTGTTCGATATGGCTCTCAAGGAATTCGATCATGGTGAACACCATGGGCGTGCCTAGTAAATGGTCTTGTGCAAAGGCGACAGCTTGCCTCGTTGCACTCAAGCGAATTTGGCCGGGCAACTTCTTCGAAACAAAAAAGAACACTGGTGTTTGCGCTGGATATTTGCCACAAGGTCGGTAAAATCTAAGTTCTGCTGCGGAATCTTCTGGACCCAAATTCGCCTTGACTGCATATGAGGCATTATTGATGGCCTTAAATCTGTCACTGAATATGGCATCCAACGCCATCATCTCTGAGTTCCATTCCTCAAGTGACTCTGGGTCGTCTTGTAGCGTCGGGTCACTGGCTTGGTGCATCAAAGCAGCCTGAAGAAGAGAAGCAGCTTTCCTCGTGTCCCCGCCGCTGTCTTCCAAGGCTTGTTCGCACATGTCGAGGCTGTAGCCAGCTTCTGCAAGACTTTTGATATTTGACTCTTTGGCTATGTCTCTAGAAGCGAAAGTGATCCCTGTAGAATACCCTTCTGGAAAGCTCCATTTCGGCAGATCGTCTTCAGGCACATGCGTTAGAAGCCACTCAATGGATTCTTCTTTGTCCCTGCAGTATTCAATTGCTTCTTCAGCATGGCTACGCCGGAAACCAAGGTTGGAAAGCTCGTTGACTATCGTGTTTTTCTGAGTAGCTGCTAGTGTCAACTTTTCCGGATTCCACATCGCGTATTGGCGAATAATATCTTCAACTTCGATACACAATCTCGAACCAAGCTCGGCCGTGGGAGCTCTTTGCCAGGCCTTCGAACCCGGTCCTGAGATACTCAATTGACTAATGTCAGATCCTTTCGAAGCTTCTGCTATCTTTCGATTACTCTCAGCCTTCTTCTCCCGTTCAGTCCTAGCCGCGTCTTGAGCCTGCTGAGCGGCAAAGGGGTCAGCTTCATACATCCAACCCCGCCCATTCTTCACATCCTCATCCTTGATCTTGGCAAAGTCTCCTTTCCAGAAGTCTCTGTATGTAGGAGGTAGCATCATATGAATGCTCTTCATACTTGAGACACGATAAAGAGCATATGCCGCTGCAAGATGTCTCGCCTCTAATGCCGACGGCTGTATAGCAAGATGCTTGTGAGAAACAGGCACTCTGAAAGGTGCCAATTTCGTCACCTCTTGGGTCTTCGGGTTCTTTGTGCTTAGCGTTACAGAAGATTCAAATCCAGATGCTGTTTGTCTCATGGAAAACTCTGGCTTCAGCCACTTTTGCTTCTGGCAATGCTCGTTCAGAAGCGTCACAGGCAGCTTGCCGGTCCATGATGCGTTGCCACCGATAAGCGTCCTGGCATCTGGTTTCTTTGGTTGCTGATCAGTCGAAGCTTCTGGTACGTCTTTCGCTCCCTGAGGTCTGTCAGAGACCTTTTTGGGGACACTCTTGGATTTTTCTTTAGAATTCGAGAAAACAACATGCTCGCTATCTGGAACTTCTGGAGCGGCCTTCTTCGATTTTCCAGTTCCACGTGGCCCATGATCTTTCTTCCCCATGGTCCAAAAATAAAGTAAACGAATCTCCCAAAATTGCCATGGACTGCAACGCGAGAACAGTAGACTATGAACGGCGAATAATTATTCAAAGGCTCTGTAATGCTAGGACGATGCTTGGAATTAATTTCATCCGTGGATCCTGCCCGTAAAAAGGATACGGTGGTTTATCGGTATTGCAAACAAAAAATCTGCGTAAGCACCAAAAGGTCTTTCCTGATCTCTGCTCATACCCGCGGTAGCCAGGATTTCATCTTGCGCGCCAAACTGGGGTGCTGCAACCCACGGCCACGAAATCGCCAGGCTGTACGGCTAGGCGCGGTCGAGGGTTTGGTTGCGACCGCTTTCCGTTCGAGACCCCCCTTGGCTCCCCTCAAGCCACTAAGGCAGCCCTTAAAGCCTTCTTTCGGGGCACCTAAGATTTCCTCAATTTCACATACAGGGCACCCACAATACTATGCTCAAGCCTAAGCCGTCTACATACGAAATGGCGAATAGCATACTACAATCTTTCATGCATAATATTATGCACGACGTTCATAGGATTCTGCTGCTCTACAATGAAACTATAGTATAGGCGTCACCCTTCAATCCAATTTTGAGCCTACATCACCACCATCCAAACAGCGACCCCAAAGAAACCCGAAATCCACCAAGTGCATCCTTTAAGCATAGTTCTAAGTCCAGTAGCCGCCCCTTTGTGGCCCGATCCCGAACTACTTGCACCGGCTGCTCCTGTTGGTAGCGTCCCACTTGTCGTAGGCGTGGCATACGTGTGATGCTTTGCGTCAAAGCTAAAGCAAGCAGTCGGCATACTCTTGCTGGTGCTGAATGCCGTAAATGCCTGGGACTTTTCCTTAAAAATTTCAGCCTCTGCCAATACACCAACATTGAAGTCTATCTCAGGCTTGATGTTGATCAAATTGTCGTAAAGCTTGCCCTCGTTTTTCAACTGCTTTTCTTTGTCGCTGTTGGTCTCGTTGCTTGCGTTGCAAAGCTCGTCGACATGCTGGACTGGAGTAATTTCCGCGCTTATTTGTGGGAGATTAAGGAACGCGCCAGCACTAACACTAGCGATATCATCGAAAAAGGCGATGGTGGCAAGGAGTTGAGGCTCGAAGGCGATAGAGGCCGTAAGGCGCACATTGTCGACCTTAGCGGAGAATGGGAGAATGTTGAATTGCGTGTTCTGAAAGCCCGAGACAGTTGAATTCAGAGGATCTCCGATATTCAGGAAAACGGTTGAGTTATTTGGCACGGAGAGATCAAAGCCATAAGTGAATTCAAGTTCTGTACCAACCTCGACGCCGAACGTGATCAGGGGACGAAGAACAGGTCCTACAACAGCGAGACCGGGGATACTGAAGCCTGGAATAGAAATATCTGGAAATCGGGCTGTATATTTAGCTAGAGTCTGCGAGGCGGCAATGGTAGACGATAGTCCAATGTGCGCAGAAAAGCGATTTACCGTGAGCTCAACGAAACCATGCTCGATAGAGTCGACAAAGCCAGGATCATTTGAGCCGTTATCCTCTGAGTTCACATTAAGAACGCCACGCGTGATGTCAATCAAGCCATCGATAGAGCAATCTTCGCACTTGATGTTCAGACCTTATGGTAAGCCGGGTACCTGAAGTGGCGCATTGTCGGCTCCAGGAAAGTTAGGTGGAAGAATTGCAGTATCCGGCCAAGAGTGGTGTATGTTAAAAGCGTGAACATTTGTACTGGTAGGCGCTGACGACGAAGCTGCGGTGATGGTGGGGAAATCAATCGAAGAGGTCGCCGAGGGCGCCGTGGAAGATGAAGATGGATCATCTTGCCGTTTAAGAAGCGGTTCTAACTCTACGGCATTAATATCCTGGGAATGGCTTCCGAACTGGATGTCAATCTTGTGGAAGGCGTCTCTCCAAGACAGGGACGTTACGGACAAGCTGATTGTCTGCTCCGTCCACGAAATTTGTAAGACACTGTGGGGGTTATTCAATGATATAAGGTCGAAGGCTCTCAAGTGTACTTACCGATGAGGCTGACGACCGCCAGGTTCATTACAGCCATTGTGAGATGTGATGATAATGATATTGCTGTTGCGGTTGTACTCATCCTGGAACGATAGAAGCGCAGCGGGATCGAGGAACTTCAGATTTATCGCATCACTGCTGCAATGAACTTCTTCCAGATCTGCATCCCAGAGTTCCAGAAGCATTGTTGGCAAGCTTGATGCTAGGTGAACCTGTGCCGCAAGCGGCAGCCGAGAGTAAAGTTTAGGCGCTTGCTGTTGTTCTGCAATGCGCGATGACTCTTGCCAATGACGTTAACGTAGGGCGTATTTCATCCGTTATCAAGCTCACCTTCTAGAAAATGCAGTACATGATTGCGTCGGAGCAGCTTCAACGATCCATCGCGCTCTGTCAATCCACAAGTAGAGCGTGCAGCTACCAGTCGGCGGTCGGTGTTGCGATCATGATCAGCAGAATGAGCCCGGTTCTCAGACTGGCCGGCGGAACCACGCGAAGCTATCACAGAACGCCCCAAGAAAAAGAGAGCAAGAATCAGGAGACGGAAGAGCATAATAAAGTCTTCCTAGATTTATCTCTGTTTAGTATTAGCAACAAATGATTGGCCAGGATCTGGTCTGCTTCTACTCCTTGTGTTCGGTCCGCCATGGGAAGCGAGAGGTTTAAGTGTTGACAGGAACAGGAGATATCAGTGATAGCCTTGCCAACCGTTGAACGTGTCAGCTCGGTTCTTAAAGTGGCACAATGCCTTTTCGATAAAAGCAAACAAGGCGAATGGGCGGTATGCGGGTTCCTGGTTGACAGCAAGGGCATTTTTCGGGGGCTCTTCCCAAATCCAGCTCTCAACGGCCTTGGAAAAATAAAAGATGGCCGGCGTTGCAATTTTGGTCGGAAGCTTAAAGCTGTGCCGCAGTCCCTGCATATCGCATATCTATCCCGGGGCCGATGGACGATGCCGCGTAGTTCGAGTTTCTGAAATCTCTGCAATGAAATGAGTCGCGGATCAGATTTCGCCCCCACCTTGCCTAAAAACTGTCTCGGGCGGACGAGGCTGTGACAAGCGACCATCAGAACCCTCGTCAGGGGGCGCTGGATCACAAAGTCTAGTACTTTCCTCTTGATCATCACCTAATCAGTAGCTCGGTACAACCAGCCGTGTTTCATGTGGCCATCTCGAGGGGAGTGGGATGGATGACATTATCACGTTTTATTTCTGTAGATCTTTGTGAAGTTGTCGTACAGTCAGTGATGTCGATTATGCTCCGCAACGATGACTCTTGCCGCCTTGAGCTTCCAGACACCTCTCCATCAATAGAGGTGGTTCACACAAACTCATAAATGAAGAGACACAGCTGAAATGCCAGTTCTGCATGGTGTTCATCGGGGATTTTGTGCTGTAAGAGGGTACCGTTGTGAGCCAATATCTCCAAGCTACCAAAAGATAGGTTGATTTGAGACCACCAATAAAAGAAAAGTCTCATGCATATGCACCATCAAACATGATGTGCCACATACTTCTGCATATAGCCGCAGCATCCCCGACCTTCTCTGGATGTACAGCCAGAACACCCACCTCCTTCTCCGTCTTGGGCTTTTGCCCCCGCGTAGCAACGGGTGAGCGTTCTTGAAGACATATTCTTATTTGTGGTAGCGTTGTTCTTGGACACAAATGAGCGGGAAGTTGACTCTTCCTCCGGCACTGGGATAATAATATGTGACGCATAGTCGCACTCCCAACGATGGGACTTTGTTTGCTGTATTTAGCTTAACAGGATGATCTTGATTGCTGGTCCTGTATCGCAAGCAGTCCTAACCGCTATTCGGGCGGCCCCGTGCTATTTCACCAATGCCTTTGCTCCAAATAATATGAAGGATCCAGAACAGTCTTCATTGCTTTCCGTCGAAGTCATGAGCACGGAAATTTCACCGTTTTCGCGTGGGCCAACGCTAGGAAAAAGTGCTGCATCATCCCCTGCCGTCCATTCGCTCAGCTCAAGAGCTAGGGCCATCCCTAGCGTAGAGACTTTAGAACGACAAATCAACATTTATCCAACAATCGAGCAAGGCTATGAGATATCAGGCTTGAATTTTCCAGGCTCGTAGAGCCCATCAATTGGATATTAGGTGCTTGTAGAGGTATTTCATTTAGCACATCGAATGAAAATGGTCCATGACCCTGTAGAAGCTTGTTCTCTTTGTCAAGCTGTGAAAACGAAGTGTATGACACTGGCTCATCGTCACCAATTGGCAGACTAAGGAATCTGATGCGGAAACGAAGGATCGCGTAAGGCGGGAACTTAACGAAAGGACATCAACAGACACGATGCATAACGATCACACCTCAGGGAGCAATACCATGCAGCATCTTCTAACTTCGGAAAGCACAAAAGAATTGCATGAGTCACATGCGGATCCGGAGCAGTGATGCCGTCCGGCTGAGCGTCTAGGTAGTGTGAGGGAAAAGGAGCCTTATTAAAGCAGCGCGAGACGGATAAGACAGGCTCGACATTTCTATCGTCTTGTGCCACCACGAGAGAAGTCGCTTGACCGAAGTTTACCCGATCATGTCCATCCCACGTGACGCCAAGCCAACGCTTCTCTGCCCGCCATGCCGCCTCGTCATCTTGCACTGCCCCCAACACCCACTCAACCGCCGCAAGGCTTCCACACGACACCACGATATACCGTGCCGTTCCTAGGACAATTCTCATCACCCTCCTCTTCAGTCTAAATTATAGCAACCTAATAGCATTCCCCAAATTCACCCACCATGTCCTGCGCAGACATCTTCCTCGCGCTCATAGCCATCATCTTCCCCCCTCTTGCCGGTCAGCCTCCCCCCATGCTCCCCTCACCACCATCACTAACCACTACCACCTATAGTCTGGGTCAAACGCGGAATCTGCAGCGCCGACAGCCTCATCAACATCGCCCTCTGCTGCCTCGGCTTCATCCCGGGCCTCCTGCACGCCTGGTACATCATTTCCAAATACCCCGAATACGACTACTACGACGAATATGAACCCATCCGCGCCGCCGAGGCGGGCGGCGGCCGCGGCCAACATGTAACTTACTACTACGTCGCGCAACCGCATGGTGCCCCTGCTGAGCCAGCACAGCAGCAACAGCAGAACTACGGCACCCAATCCCCCCAACCACCACCGCAGCAACCACCACCGAGCGACGGACAACAACAACAAGGCGGTTCGTCAAATGGCCAGACGCGCGCCCCGCCAACGTACGCAGAGGCGGTGAGGGGGGACAACAAGGTCCAGAGCCAGACGTAGGATGTCGATGTCGGGCCGTGGAGGATCGGGATCTCGCCGCGGACGTCGCCGCCGCTGTCCCCCTTGTTGTCGCCCAGTATTTCGCCGCGGTTGTCGCAGCAGTGGTCGCCGCGGATCCCGCCGCGGATGTCGTCGCGTTCGAGATCGAACTTTATGTGATGGAAATGGAGTATAATATAGGGAAAGGAGTGCGCCGGCGGGAAAGGTGGAGAAACGTTACAGCAGGTCTCAAATGGGTATTGTTCTCTTGTACAGTACATGCGTTTAAAAACAGAAGCTTTTAGCCTCCTCAAATCGCCATATCTTTAGTCCTCTCTCTACCAACCCATGCCTTCTATCTTTGATACTTTCGCTCTTACATTCCCAGAAGTTCGAGCCATTTCCCTCCTCAACCTAATCCCACTCACTTCGAAGCCTTCAACTTCTCCAGCAGCTCTTTCGGCGGGTCCTGGCGATACCCAAGTGGATTATTCTCGGTCCATCGCCACAGATCCTCACAAGCATCCTCCAACGTCCTCTTCGTTTTCCACCCTAACTCTTTGTTCGCCAAACTCGGGTTGCTGGTTAGATCCAGAACATCCCCTTGCCGCCTTGGTGCGACTTCGTATGGGAGATCCCGCCCGACGGCCTTGGAGAATGCCTTGACCATGTCGAATACCGTCGATCCGCGGCCGGTACCTAGGTTCCAGGCTCTTACGCCTGGATGGTGGTCGCGGAGGTAATTGAGGGCGGCGAGATGGCCTTCTGCGAGGTCGAGGATGTGGATGTAGTCGCGGATGGCAGTTCCATCGTGGGACTTGTAGTCTAGAAGGGACAGTATCAGCGTATGAAGACAAAAACCAGGCGCCTCTCGCTCGTAGCCAGATTTCACTTACCATCTCCAAAGACAAGAAGTTTCTCCCGTTTGCCTGTCGCGACTTGCGCGAGTAAAGGCAGCAGATTGTAGGGCACACCAGAAGGATCTTCGCCCATGATTCCACTGGGATGGCTCCCGGCGGGGTTGAAGTATCGTAGTAACGCTCCGTTCCACTTCTCTGCCTCCGCATCTTTCCCGGCTTTTTTCAGGTTGTTCCTCTGTGCAGTGATAGCATCGGTGATTGCCATCTCGACGCAGAATTTGGTGTTTCCATACGGATTTGTAGGACCCAATGGGCACTCTTCAGGGATTGGGATCATATTGGGGAAGCGGGTGGCATCGCCGTAGACGGTTGCGGAGGAGGAGAAGACGATATTGTAGACATTGTGACGGACCATGGAGCGGAGGAGGCAGATTGTTCCGTAGACGTTGACATAGTAGTAATCGACAGGTTTCTCTCCACTCTCGCCCACAGCCTGTTGTGCGACCTAATTAGTCGTCCAATGCTGAAGTAGAATCAACCATACAACTCACCTTCAAGGCAGCAAAGTGAATAACGCTGTCAATATCAGGGTGCTGTTCGAAGACCGCATCGAAAGCTTTCTCATCAGTGACATCGAGCTTGACGAAATCTGGCCGCTTGCCGCAGATCAATTCGATGCGGTTAATGACCTCGGGTGAGGAATTGTACAGGTTGTCTGTGATGACAACTTTGTAACCTGCCTCTAGCAGGGCAAGAGCTGTGAAAGATCCAATGTAGCCGGTTCCACTGTAGGATTGTCAATACTATGCAGCCTCGAGCGCCACCCTGCCGTCTCTCACCCGGTAATGAGACAGGAACCAACCGCCATGGCTGCAGCTGGCCAGTGGCTTCTGCTTCAGTGTGGGGTAAAACTGTAAAAGACTCAATGAGCGGGGAAATATTTGGTGCAGGCGAGCGCAAGATGAAAAGGTCGTAGAGGATCAAGCTTACGCCTAAGAGAAAAGATGGCATATAAAGCAGACATGCGGGCTTTATTTGTTGCTGTCTGTCATTTACGACCATCCACCGCGGTTGTACCTCCTTGCATGTTGGCGTGTTGGGCTTTGGGGAAGAGCGCTGCAACGTCCAACGCGGGGGCGATCCCTGGCGCGGGCTTTTTCGCTGCGAGGACCCCCCGGCAGCCCTGCGAGTCAACCGTTCGTCGCCCCACTCACCATACCAGTTCGCCGGGAGCTTGCGAAAATTCGGCCCGCACCAAAAAAATCCTCAGATGTGAGGTCCGCATAGGGCAATTGATAACAATGTTGTGACTGATCAGGCCCAATCATTGCGGAAGGAGCTGAATGTGTGGCCCCTCAACGTTCTCTCTGATGCTTTCCAGCCGGCGCTATGTCTTCCAAAACTTCGCATTCAAAGATCAAAAAATCTCATGCGAGCACTTCGTCGATAAAAGACCCACGGTTCGCGAACTTCCAGACAGATCCTCGTTATAGACTCCCGAGCAAGCGCCGTACCCATATCCAGGTCGACAAACGCTTCTCGCGCATGCTGCGCGACGATGACTTTGCCCAGACAGCAAAGGTTGACCGATATGGCAGACCCTTGTCCACTCAATCAGAGAAGAACAAGTTCAAGCGCATGTACCGTTTCGACGAAGATGACGAAGCAGATGACGATGACGAGGTACAAAGGGAGCTCAAGAGAGTGAAGAAGAATTATGACCCCATCCGCGATGGAGGCTACAGTTCAAGTTCCGGCAGCTCAAGCGGAGAGGACGGTGAAATAGAAGAGAGGGAGGAGGAGGCACTTGAAGCTATGCCGATGGCAGAAAAGGAGCAGGATGTACCCACAGGAGACATTTCATCCCGAATAGCAGTCGTCAACCTAGACTGGGACAATATAAAAGCCGTTGATCTTATGGCGGTGTTCTCAAGCTTCCTCCCTAATAACGGCAGAATCTCAGATATATCGATCTACCCCAGTGAATTTGGCCGAGAAAGACTAGAGCGGGAAGAGCTCGAAGGCCCACCGAGAGAAATCTTTTCAGCGAAAGCGACCGATGCGCAATCCAATTCTTCCGATTCTGACGACGCAGAAGAGAATGACGAGGCAATCAAGCGATCAATCCTCAAGCCAGATTCTGGAGAAGACTTCGACTCCAGAAAGCTCCGCCAGTACCAGCTCGAAAGATTACGCTACTTCTACGCAGTCCTCACCTGCTCCTCCTCAACTGTCGCCAAGTCCCTCTACGACGCCGTCGACGGCACTGAATACCTCTCCTCTGCGAACTTCTTCGATCTCCGCTTCATCCCCGACTCCACAGACTTCTCATCTGATAAACCTAGGGACACCTGCCAGTCCATCCCTCCAGGCTATAAGCCAAACAACTTCGTCACCGAAGCCCTCCAACACAGCAAAGTAAAACTGACCTGGGATGCCGAAGACACCGCCCGCAAGGAAGCCCAAGCCCGCGTCTTCCGGGGCAGCCGCAAAGAGATCGACGAGAACGATCTGAAAGCGTATCTCGGCAGCGACAACTCCTCCTCTTCTGACCCTGACCAGGACGACCCCAAACCCTCCAAAAAACAAGAAGCCCGTGACCGCACCCGCGCCCTCCTCGGTCTGACCTCAGGCTCCACCACACACCCCTCCAAACCCAAACCCTCCGGCCCAGTCGGCGACATGCAGATAACCTTCACATCCGGCCTCTCCGCCACCGAACCGCGAGACTCGGTCTTCGTCAACGACCCCGAAGAAACAACGCTGGACAAATACGTCCGGAAAGAGCGCGAGAGGAAGCAGCGGCGCAGGGACAAGCTTCGCCAGGCGGCCAAGACGGGTCCAGAACAGGAACAAGAACGAGAAAAAGAAAAAGAAGGGGAGCAAGATCTAGGCTTCGACGACCCCTTCTTCGCCTCCGCCGCTGGCGAACCAGCGCGCGACACCAAATCTGAGAACGCCCGCCGCAAGGAGGAAAAGCGGCGGAAACGGCTCGAGCGGGAGAGGGAGGAGGAAGTGTCCGCGGCGCAGCGGAGGGAGTTGGAACGGCTCATGCTCGAGGATGACGGGAAGGATGTGCGGCATTTTGATATGAAGGAGGTTGAGAAGGCGGAGAAGAGGAGGGGGAAGAAGGGGAAGGGGAAGAAGAGAGGGGAAAGGGAAGAGGAAGGGGATGATGGGTTTGAAATGGACGTTGCGGATCCGAGGTTTGAGAGGATGTACACGGACCATGAGTTTGCGATCGATCCGACGAGTGCGAGGTTCCGGGGCACGGAGGGGATGCGGGCTGTGCTTGAGGAGGGGCGGCGGCGACGGGGGGGAGGGGATGTTGGGGAGAGGAAAGGGAAGGTTAAGGGGAGGAGGTAGGTGTTTGGCTTAAATATGAAAACACTAGTCGTGCGTTTGCGGAGCTCGAGCAATGAATGCGAGTAACGAATGGGAGAAGCGTTTTGGATCCTGGGATGTGGAAAGGAAGCCGTGGAAAATGTCAAGCGGCGTGTATCTGCCTCGACAAAGTTATGTACATACATCTGACTAGTCGTCCCGAAAGAGTAATGGGATCAAGCGTGCCTCTCATTGTTCTACCTAAAGTATTGATTGCCCAGGCAAAGATACCGCCTACTTCAACGCTAGGCGCCTAGATGTAGTACCATCCCTCCCAATCAATAGAGCCGCGATCCCAAGTTTAGCACCGCGGGTCAAATCCATGCCGGCATCCACGCGCAATGTTACCTACACTAACACATCCCTTCTCGCCTATCTCTCTAGATAGAATACCAGGTACGTGAACCCTTCTATCCGCGGCTCTTCCGACCCACAATCTCCGCCTACATCGGTTTCTCGACCACATCCCAGTCGATCCCCTCCGGTCCACCACCTTTCATCTTGTTCGCCCTAGGTTTGGTTCAGCTTCAGGATCGACCCCCCACAACCACGCCTCGATTCTCATCATTTTCCAGTACTATCTGTAGAGCGACCTATTGTCGCCCCTCCCAGCACCGCCCGCCGCGGCCAGCAAGGCCATCAACTCACGCCCATCGCCTTGAGGTCTAGCCATGCCCGGCGGAAGTCCAGGAGGAGGTCCTCCACCTCCACCACCACCGCCACCGCCGCCCATGGCATGGTTCATAAAGCCCGGCGGAGGAGGAGCCATCCCAGGTGGAAATTGAGGTGGACCGCCGCTGTTGCCGGTGTATTTTCTCTGAGTGTTGTAGGGGGGACCTTGTTGATGTTGCGGCGGCGGCTGAGGCGGACCTTGATTGTACATCATCGGCGGAAAGCCTGGTCCAGGGCCGGGTCCTTGGTTCATGCTGCGAGGTGGTGGGTTAGGGATACCCGGTGGGGCATTCATGGGAGGTATTCCTTGAGGTTGCTGTTGTTGAGGCACTTGGTGCTGGTGTTGAGTTGGCCAGCCAGGTGGCTGCATGGACGGATGGGCGAGACCGGGTGGGCGACCAATGCCGGTGGGTAATGGTGGACCTTGGCCTTGGGGAGGGCGAGGAGGCCCATTTCTGGTGGCTTGTGGAAGTTGGTTCATGAGAAAATTATTTATTAGACCTTCGTCGAATTGTTGAGCGCGTTGAGGTGGCATCTCTGATGATACACGTTGATCTTCAGTTTCTTGCCGATGAGGTTGCGCATTAGCAATGGCCGGATCGTTGAAAAAACTCGGTAGGCCTGGCATGTCCCTCTGAGCTGAAAGTTTATTGGTGTTTTTTAGCATCTGTCGTAGAGCCGGGTTGCTCGGAGCCCGGGTACGCTCGTCTTCGCGGCTCATTGGTTGTTCCTTGAGCTGGTCATCGTCGATGTTGTTTTGCTTCATTAGACGGAGAAGTATATCAGTATTCTGAGCCTGTGGTGTCTTGCGAGCCGTTTCTGGTATTCCCAATGGTGAACCTGGAGGGAGAAAGTTTTCAAGACCGCTAGAGTTCCGATTTCGAGAGTTAGGGACGTGAGAAGATGCAAAAGTGTCTTGAGATGGCGAGGCAAGACCGGCAGAGATTGGCCTCTGTTGGTTTCGGAGGCTAGGTTTCTCCCGCTCTTGCGGACCTGCTTGAGGAGTGGCATTCCGAGATCGCCCTCCTAGCATCTGAAGTATTCGTTGAAAGCCTTCTTGATCGGCATTCTCAGAGTTTGGAGCGGGCGATTCCCCTTTCTGTGGCATGGGCGCAGAGGCAGGCGCTTTAGGAAGTTCTGGAGCTTCATAAGGAGGCTCTAACTCATTCTGTCGTGTCTCGCCTGGAGGGCTGAATAGTGCTCGAAATCTAGTCTTTCCCAGCTTCTCTTTCTCTTTGCCTTCAGTTGTGGTTGCCGGCGGTTCTTTTGTCGCGAATTTTTCAGGGAACATCCCAAAGAAGCCATTCGTGGACTGATTAAGAGCTTCTGATGAGCCGAGATTTCCAAAGAACCCTCCATCTGCCGGGGCTTGGAGTTTGGGACGATCCGGTTTCTTTTCATGTTGCTCAGCCGGCGACTCTTTCTGTTCCTTCTGCTGAGTTTTAGTTTTCTCGTCTTTCAACCACTGCTCAAAGTCCGCTTGAGTTCTTGCTTGTGAATTGTCGCCTGCTAGATCAGAGTCCATCCATTCAGGTTCTTCACCGCGAGTCGACTGTAACCATTCAGGCTCGTGTGACCGATCTCCTCGATCCTTCCGCCATTCCTTTGGTCTTGTGTCCTTGAAATGGCTATCGGTGGGTGTGGATTGGGAGGTGTCACCTCTGATCCAGGGCTGTTGAAATCGGGCTCGTCCATGACCTTCACGACGGCCTGCGAATTTGGCATCTTCCTCTCGCTCCGGTTTGCTCTCACCATCTCCGTTTCCATTAGCTCTTAGTTCTCGTGTATTCCAGCGATCTCCGCCATTTCTTCGCGGACGCCGGTCGTTATCATCATTATCAGGTCTCCGGCGAGGTCTCTCATGCCAATCGTCATTATCATCAAAGCCACCCCGGCGCCGGTTTCCAAAGCGATGGTCCTGCCTGTCGCCTTCCCTCTCTTCAAGTCCACCAAACTTCCGAGGGCGATCTGCAAGTACACCACTATTCTCGTCGCTGGGAGTTGTTTCTGTTCTATCTTTGGACTGCGTTCCTCTTCCTACATTCCGTACGTTGGAGCTTGAGGAAAAAGCGACTTTAGGCGGGCCAAGTACTATATCTTCTCGAGCTTGACAATTTGTTAGTGTGAACCAAGGTGCAATTCAGGCGACTTTTACCAGTTGTAGACTTGCGTGCTCCCTGATGGGTTTCAAAGAGGTTTGGACGTTTGGTGAAAGAATCAAGCTGAGAGTGTTCATCAACTCTAGAGCGAGTTGGTACTGTTTTTCGTTGATTCGGATCTTGGGGTGGGCTGTAAAAGAATGAGCTTTAGATTTACAAGAGCCAGAGCTAGTTTTGTACCCCATCCATTCTATTGCTGGAGGTAAAGTATCAGGCTTAGATACTAGAGGAGAGTTGCGCAGATGTAATAACTGATCGACGGTGTATCGAATAGACATTTTGAAGAGCCCTTGTCCTGGAGTCGAGAAAAGCGTTGTAAGGGTTCTGAGGAATAGCTTGAAGAAGCGGGCATGTGGGTGTAGTTGAGCAAGGCACCAGAGGTGGAAGGGCTGGTCCGTAGGGTAGTCACTTGACAGCGCTAGAGTTGACAACGAGGGAACGAATATCTGATGGTACAAGATCGTCAAGTCGCTGATATAGCAAGGCTACCATGGCCACCAGAATTTCCAAGGAGGAGTAGAATGGCCACTGCTGTTCCGCTAGCCCAGCTGCAGCGCGATGGACAAGGGCGAAACCGTTCGGTTCTAGATATGAAGAAGATGGTGGTTCGTGGTAGATGAGTTTGTGTTGGTTTGAAAATGGGAGAAATTTGTGATATATCGAGAAGCGCAGAGAGCGTGCGAAAGCGGTGGTGATTTCTAGACGTTCCAAAGCTCGGCGCATCCCGACTCAATGCCTGACGTCGGCCGCTAACTTACCTATACTCAACTAAGTTAGGCTTAACTCCATCGTCTCGTCATTTCCGTCATTTTGCCCTTCGCTGAGAGGCACATCACAGCCTGTAGTATTTGCATATTCTCTTCTCAAATCTCCTATACATCACGGCAAAGCCCAGCTCATTTCTAGACTTTACGGGTACGGCTCACTGTTTCTTACACGGCCGCTTGAGTGTCTTTCACAAGATCGCGTGCCTAGACCGCCAGCTTGCCCCCAACCGTCCATTGTTCCATCTTACTACCTCCACAACGGTTATTGACAACACCCATGAGCCTTTCGATAAGTGTAGCATCTGAGCCTTCATTCGTTTTCTGACATTGCAGCCAGCTTCCAACGCCAGTCCGAAGAGTCGTAGACAGATCGTTGTCTAAATCCACCATGCGAAAAAGGAGTTCCAGGACCCGCTGTCTCATGGCTTGGGTCAACGTCGGCATGCTCGAGAGACTCATGATTCGCTCAAAAACGTGGGTACGATGATATAGCTCGACATCCTAGTATATCATTAGCCTTAGTCTTCGTCTTAACACTAGTACACCCACCTCTACCGAGCACAATCCTCTGATTAAAACGTCCATAAGCCAGCTGATTTCGTTCAAGCTTGAGTCGATTTTATCTGAGTCCTGTAGGATGACGACATCCATCCAGTAGTGCAGCGCCTTTTGAACTTGCCATGACGGACCTTTGTTCAGAAACTTGTTGACTTTACCGTAGAGGAAGTGAAGAGGGTTCTTCAAGACTTCTAGAGAATTGACCGCTAGCTCTCCTAAGACAGCCGGCAGTGGCTGATCTAGACCAATGGTCTTTGCAGTCTCGAGAATTTCTCCCGTGAGGACATAAATCGGACGCCATTCGTCTCTCTTAGACATCTATTAATAATCAGATGCAGGCTTTTCAATCAATACGTCCAACTTACAAGCATCTTGTAAATCAATATCGACGCATCATTCACCGCCCGTAGCCGGGTTTCCTCCTGTGGGGAACAAAGACAAAGCACCATGTCACTCAAATGACCTTCACTGATTGCAACTTCAATGTCGTCTAACTCCCAACGCTTGCGCGGCTGTCTAGACTGTTGTGACTCCAGCTTCATCTTCCAAATCTGATCGGTGGACGGCCGGAACGTTCTCACTCCACCAGCAGTGTTTGATGACGGCTCTTTATCAGGATGCTGGTCATAAAGGCTGAGTACTTCAGCGGTCAGAACGCCCGTATGATGCTTGAATGCTTTCTGGAGAACGGAGCGGCTCTTGTCTGTTCCATGTTTTGCGTAGATTGCTTGCCGAAAGCTGTCCAAAGAGACGCTCAGGATGCCACTCATGATCAGGCAAGAAAAAAAGCGAACCAGCCAGTTTGCAATATTTTTCTGAGGCTTCTGATCCTCCTTGGAAGAAGCATAGGACCACTGCTCGATGACAGCGGCAGCAAGTAGGGCTGACTGTTGATGCATTGTGCGATCCCCGAACATCGAGTAAACTTGATCCTGATACTGCACAGGCGACTTAGCTAAACGGCTGAAACAGTTATCCAAGAAAACAAATGTGTCACTATTAAGACCCCAGCCTTCGGCAGTTCTTAGACTAGCTAGCAGTATCTTTGTCTCCAAGGGATTCGCTCCGAGAATACCCTGATCATGAGCAACGGTCTCAACTACCTTCCTTAATTGATCTGATGCGTCAGTGTTCATTGGCGTAGTATTGGAGGCTAGCTTCAACACAGAGGTGAACGTTGAGAGCTCTAGATTCTCTAAGAACAATTAGCGATACAAGATGATTGTCCCGGTCTACTTACCTGGTTTTTTCCACCACTTCATACTCGGAGAACGTAGCGCAATCTGCAACAAAGACCCTAACTCTTCGAAAACCGATTCCCCGTTTTCTAGCACTTCTAAGGGTAATTTCGAGAGCACATCTGTCAACGGGGCGGACACGTCGAATTTCTCACTCATGGCAATTTCTGGAAGAAGCTCATAGTAACATGCGAGAAGCGTAAAGGTAGACTCACGAATATTCTGTTCACTTTTCGCGCTTCGTCGGAACAGGGCAATGACATTCTTCATAAGAGGTATACGTTGACTGAAAATAGTCTTGAGTCTTGAAGCTGCATGTTGCCACGATGCTTTTCTCTGATCGGTGTAGGTTGTTAATATTTCCCGAAGTTTTCGAAAAGCCAAGGTCAAAGCCTTGACGGCAAAGAGTGTAACGACATCCTGATTCATGTTCATGCATCTCGTCAAAGTTTCACGATTCAATGGACGAGGTAGAATGTTTTCAAGGACGATGAGCTCAGCAGGCGGTGTATTTGAGAATGTCTGACTCCAGCCAAAGAGCTTGGGAACCTGCAGTTCTATGCACTTATACAGAAAGGCAGACTGTGTCAACCATACCGGATCGGCCTTTGGTTCTGATTTGAATTTTGGATTTCGAATAAAGTAATCGGCCACCGCTTCAGGAGCGGCCTTGAAGATGGCGAGAACCAGTTCGCCTTGCAGCATGTCTGATTCAGGACGTAACACCTGCAGGAGCTTTGAAAGTAATGTGTTCTTGACAGGAACTCTTTGAGTATACTTGTCGTCCAAGCTTGAGACGTCAAGCCCCATATCGATTGCCCCTTCCCAGTCCTCTACAAAGCTTGTGGTATCTGCAGCGGTTGGATACCAACCCATTTGTGGCTGGAGTAAACCTTTGTCTTGATTTGTGCAGACTGTTCGGAGGATTGTGTGCACACGCTGGGGAATTAGTACTGCACGTGTATCCAGGTCCGAAGCAGGCTTGAAGCCGTATAATGTTGCTAATGATGCAAGGGTTTGATCGGTGAAGAATCGCCATTTCACTGACCGAGGTAGATTGGTATCTCCAACGATATGCTTTTCAACGGCTTGAAGAATGTCCGCAGCTATATTTGAGTCATCATGTTTAAGGCCGTTTATCAGAGCCCGCACGGTTTTCGGTTGCGAGATCAAGGTTGCCTTTGCCGCAGAGTCCTGGAACGTGAGGTTGGCGATAACGTATCGTTGGGCAAAGGTTCTCAGAGACGGCGGTGCCGTCTCTCCATCATCCGTGGAAACGGTTTTTCCACGTTGGTCCAAGAAGACGTCCAGTCGCGCAAAGGTAATGTCTTTGCGAGAATAGAGCCGACCAGCAACAGATCCGCCATCGAAGCCGACAACCTCCGTGAGGAGACGTAGACAAGGCGAGATGAGGTGGTCTTTGAGCTTGTTGGCCGTCAATCCACGCTGCAAAAGGTTGAGCCTGTCCCTTTCAAGTAGTGAATTGCAAAGACCGATGCCGTGCTCCCGAAAATCTAGCTGGCCAGAGATAGTCTTGAGGAAGAGTGCGAGAATGGCGGGGATAGACGACAGTAACGTCTCGTTTCCGATCTCGATGGCAAGGCTCCAGGTCAAAAGGACGTCTTCGAGACAAGACGGTTTATCGGATTGTTGTCTGCTTGGTTGCGCACAATAGGACTTCAGAATGCTCAAGTTCTTCGCCCCTTTCGGCGAATCTTTGGCTCTTAGCGTTGCATTCAGAAATTCCTTGAATCTTCGAATGCCTGAATCTGCTTAGCCGAAAATATGAGGCAGGTGCATAGCATGAGGCTCTTACCAATCCTTGCTGCAGATAATTCTTGCTGGCGGAATTGTAATGCTGAGCGCAAGTCTTCCACGGATCTAATTTCCTCGGAGTTAGTCGTATTGCTATCATTCCCATCCAATTTTCGTCGTTTCGGGTTTCTTTGAGCATCCATCTACGATTCGAGAGCA
Organism: Pyrenula massariospora; assembly: GCA_021030905.1. Classification (NCBI taxonomy): domain Eukaryota; kingdom Fungi; phylum Ascomycota; class Eurotiomycetes; order Pyrenulales; family Pyrenulaceae; genus Pyrenula; species Pyrenula massariospora. The sequence goes on from JAGFMI010000013.1 coordinate 888,336, forward strand.
CATGAATGGGCCTAGTAAAATCTCGATCGTCTTCGAACCTCAGGAAGGGCAATATTTTGATCGAGTGCGTAGCGTAACTATTGTCGGCAAGCTCGGTGGGTGGCAGAGGCGCCAAGACTGTTTTTCTGCACCAAACTTTGGGCCGTCCAATTTAACAGGAACAACTTTTTTAGACTGCTGATGCTGCTATGATTTTCATTTGTCTACTTGCCGCAGATATCTCACTTATGCATTTTGTCGGTTGGCGTTATAACACCTTCTCATGGGATTTATTGTCTAGAGTCATCTACCCGTCTATATATTTTGCAAAAGCACCCAAAAGGGCCACACCCGAAATCCATTGTGATCATTGAGCTTGATTTTGCTCCTTTCCAGAGTCTTCTATCCGAACTGATCTTATGGGCCGTTGCCTCATCATAAATGAATCAGATCAAGCTCGACTCGAAATTAGAACTCATATGCTGGGTCTAGATCTAGTACCCTCTCCCCCTCTTGACAAGGTTTACTAAATCTTCCCCTTCTCGTTTCTTCAAATTCACACTCAATATATCCATGACGTGGCTCATATAATCTGCATTGACGCCGCTGATGTGCGGCGAAATAGTAAGGTTCTTCGTTTCCCACAAGGGACTCTCACTTGGCAGTGGCTCTGGGTCCATCACGTCGATCGCCGCAGCTTTGATGATACCGCTCTCTAAAGCATCAATGAGATCTTGCTGAACAACCACGTTTCCTCTTGCCACGTTTGAAAGAAAGGGTCCAGACTTGCTGTTCTTGCCGAGTACTTCGAACTCCTCCTTACCCAAGAGGTGTCTTGTGTGGTCGCTAAGTGGAACCGAGATAAGAAGAACGTCGATTTTCTGAGACAGAAAATGATGTAAAGAGGCTTTGTCGGTCCCGGAGTACCACTCGCTGGGCAGTGTTCCTTCGACGTCTCCAGTGCCTGGGATCGTGTAGGTTGCCAATCGGCGTGATTCGGGTGTGGTCTTTGGTGAGGCAGTGTAGGCGATCACGTCCATTCCCAGTGCCCTCGCCAGTCTTGCTGATTGACGACCTATACCACCATAGCCTAGAACACCGAGCCGCTGCCCATTGAAGGTTCTTCGAGAGAAAAACGACATGACATCACCCCATTGTTTCTTGCTTTGATAATTGTACAGTTCAGCCATTCGTAGCGAATGAGCAAGAAGGGTACCAATAAACCACTCCGAAATGGAGGGACCATGAACACCGGTGGATGTTGTAACTGGAATTTTCGAATTGGCGAGAATGGGATGAGAAAGCTTGTCATCGATTCCCGCGCTGATAAAATGGATTAGCTCCATGAAGGGACATGCTGCGTCGGTAGAGGGGAGAGAGTTGAAGGTTACGAGTATGTTGACGTCGGTATATATTGAGTCTTCTGGCTGCGGGCCTGCAAGTGGTACCTCCTTGTACGATACATGCAAATTTGGATGTGATTCCTTGAAGTTCGAAATGATGGGCGCAGAGGCAGCTTCCGGGATGGGAAGAACCAGCAGCAGGCTTTTTGGGGAATTGGCCATGGTTTGCGTAGACCTTGCCGTGAGAGACTTAAAGCTTCTGTTGTCTTCTCTTTCGGACACGATAATGATGAGTTGATACCGGGCCCAAATTCTTATGGCAGCTAAAATTCCAGAACGCCCTTTGATATGAAGCGGCCACTGTGGCGCGCATTACCCGGTCATTGCTGACGATGAAGTTCTTGCTGGAGGGAAATGCAACATCAATTTGTGTTTTTGAGTACTAAGGTCCTTACCTTGATGCCACCCCCACGTAAGCGAAAAGAAGGCGATCTCGTTGTGAGGCGGAGATGTGGAGAGATGATGCTTGGTGTTCCTAAAAATGTAACCTTTGAACTTGGCATGTCAGCGGTGCCGCGGCCGACGGCGTTTGGACTTTGGAGGCCATCCCCTGCCCTAAAGCCGCCGCACGCTTTGGTCCGCCCGGGGGGATGCTGCTTGGAGACCCCTACTGCTACGCGCTTCGCCTACAAACGAGATGGCTAAAGGAGGTCCTTCGGTCTTACTGGTAAGGCTGAAGACATTTCTCCCGTTTAGGCCAATAACCGATGCGAGATGCGACTCCACGAAATTCAAATCCAAGGTCGGAGGTGTGGTTATGTCAGCCTTTACGCTCGTCCATGGACGTTGCACGGGAGTAAACGGACGCTATCTCCTACGATCACCTCCGGGATGCCCAGTCAGGCTTTGATGCATCTCCGCGACCACGCTCGTCCTTGAGAGCTTTGTTGCGTTCATCAGTTCGAGCCTCAACATCCATCCTGGTCGCGACCAGTCTAATTCCAAATCCCATTCGCCGGATGGCTTCATGCCCAGAGCTATTGTACGACAGCGCTGCGTCAGCTGACGGCTGAAACCTATCCTCAAGCTTCATACAGCCAATTTGACTTCCCAAATTGCCAACGACAACAACGTCGTGGGATGCGGATCGCTGGGGCGGACCCGCCGTCGGCCGATCCTGCGACCCAAGCTGGCGCGTATCCGCTGTCTTGGGAAGACCCCCTTTATGCCATTCAATCCTCTATCAAACTTCTGGAGGATGCACCTCCAAGGTTTCGTCGCTCACCGGCCGAACTCGGCCTAATCTCCTTGAGGATATCGCTCTTCCTCGTTCGATTGATTTTTGGAAACGCTTGAATGACATGGGGCGAACGCTCCCATTGAATGATTTGCGGCGTTTCGTCTGTGCATTATACACTCCCACTCCATGCGTCGTTGGTGTGCCGCATTTCGCTCGACTCCCACGCGCTGCTTCCTAAGCCATTCCTTGAAGCTTCAACCTGAACAAGGGGCTCTTCCGCTCGCTCCGTGGACATGTATCCACACGATACCGTTGCTGACCGTGCCACAGTCCCTTAGTCTGGGCGAGAGCTTGGATGCTTAGTCTTTGTCTGCGGATGACGAGTGAGAATTGGCGATTTTCTCCGCTACTTCTGAAGGGCTTTGGCTACATGGTCAGCGTAGCATGGATGTTACTTAGATCGACTATATTTAAAAGATCGGAAGCCTCTAATCTAGAGGTTACTTTCTTATATATTCCTTCCTCGTCCATCAGAATTCCTTCCTTACTTCATCCTCCAAGAAACATCTCTCGAGACAATCACCGATTATCTTTCTTAAAGCTCATACGTTCAGTTCTATCACTGATCTCATATCACCATGTTTGCAACACCACCCCAAGGTGAGGGCATGAAAGCCTACCGTGCCCCCTCGCTCTTCCAACCACACCGTGCCCGTCAAGCCCTCCGAGACGCCCACGAGGGTAAGATCCCACCTCTGATCGGTTTCTACTTTGGCCTCTCCTCCGTTCCGCTCGCCCGCCATGTCGCCCCCTTCGGATTTGACGTCGCCTGGGTCGACTGGGAGCACTCCTCCTGCAACGTCGAAACCATGACCAACATGGTCCACGAACTCATGTTCTGCTCTGAGGGCCGTACCATCCCCTTCGTCCGTGTACCCGGTCATGATCACGCCGCCATCGGCTACGCCCTAGACTGCGGAGCATCGATCGTTGTCCCTCAAGTTGACACCGTCGAGCAAGCTAAGCATGTCGTCTCGGCCGCCAAATTCGGCACCAAATACGGCGGCAGTCGCTCTGCTCCACCATTCCGCCTGATCCCAGGCCTAACAGATGGCCTTGTCAACGACAAACTGGTCGGCGGTATCCACGAAAACCTCAACCACCAAGCCGCCATCATGATCCAGATCGAGTCGCTCGAAGGCATCAAGAACCTTGATGCTATCCTCACCGAAGTACCAGACATCGACTGCGTCTGGCTCGGCACCCTCGATGCCAAGGTCTCGATGAACCTCCCTGCGAACGGCGGCTTCGGCGGCAACGAGCCCGAGTGGCTCGAGGCAGTCGAGATCTACGAGAGCACCATGGCCAAGCACAACAAGCCCAAGGGCGGATTCGCGATGGGCCCGCCGGACTTGATGCAGACGCTAGGCAAGGGCAAGAGCTTCCTCGTTACCTCGGCGGATGTGCTGGCCTTCATGAGCTTCAGTGGCGAGCTGAAGAATGCCCATGAGCAGTTCCCCCCGGAGCCGAAGGGGACGGCGCCCGTGAAGCAGCAGAATGGGTACGCGAACGGCGAGGAGGTGAAGAAGGATGAAAAGGTTGTCGTGGCTGCCAATGGCACTGCGCCGCGGCCGGAATAAGTTACAATTGTCATATCAGGCGTTGTCGGATGCATGTCATAGATTAATCAAGCTGCTGCATGGATAGATGGAGACTTGGATTTGTGTAAAAGACCTGTCTAGATACAATGGGCGCAATGAGAGCTTCATAATCGTCGTTTACTGCTGTTTCTCATCTCGCAATTCGGTGCTCGAGAAAAGGTGTTTGCTTCCCCTCCGTAGACTGCTGCGTCTGTACTGCAGGTCATGTGTAACATTACCCCAAAGCATCGTAAGCTGACACGTCGCACAAGCCAGAAACCCCTCGTGCCACAAGATTTAGTCTGTACGCAAAATCCAGCGTCAAAGACCCCGTCTTTCCCCGCGCGTCTCGCTTTTTCTTTATCTGCTCGTCCACCGAAACTAAATTCGCGCGATTTCAAAAGGGCGCGCGCGAGCCGCTGTAGCCGATCCCAGACCGTGCGTTGGCGGTCACCGCGTCTCCGGGCTGTCCCCTTTGGCTGTGATAGGTATGTAGGTATGTGCTGGAGAGATGTGTTCACTAATTGGAAACTCTGGGGGTTATGCCGAGGCGCGTGGGGAGGCGGCGGTGGTTGGCTGGGTGGGTGGGGTGGAGGGCGTGGTTTGTGCGTTGGGTGTGCTTGGAGAAAGCGTTGACTGTTCCTGGTCGGTACCTACTTAGATATCTATGATAGAGGCATTCGACGTCTCCTTTCGCGCTCCAGGTCGAGTGAAAATAAGTGGCTAGGTCTACTTGCTGTGCAAATTGAACCGAGCATTGCCAATGTTGTAGGGACAAGGTTTTCAGGCTTCCAGCCTTGGAGACGGGGATGGGCGGATTAATGTGTTAGCTCCGATGGTACTAGGGACGCCTGGGAGGGGGCCTGGTTCTTAGGGCGTGAAGCTGACATCGGTGAGTACTACGTATGAGGCGGTGCTTCCATTCGTGGTCGCTCGTGCGTAACAGAGCCGGCCATGGAAAAAATTTAAGAGTAATGCCTGGATGTAATGATCTAGATAGGCTCGGAATCAACATGAACGCAATTGACATTTACACCATCATGAGCCAAATGATCGCCTATTTCAGCCCTTTAGAACCACCGCCAGCGTCGCTCCAGTACTGAACAACCAACCCCCGGACGAAATTTACTGCGGACGAAGTTTACTGCGGACAGATCCGTACAAAAACACCGCTCTTGGAGCACAATCTGGGCCCAGATTTGGGCTCAGATTAGGACTTGACAGTACGAATCTGGTGCGGATGCACTCTTCACGGCCCAAGTGTCCCTGCCTCTTCGGGTGTCTGCGCATTCCGCGAAAGCAAATCCTATGAGTTCCCCGTCCCAAGTCTAATCCTCTACCGCCTGAGCCGGCTAGGAATCAACTCAATATGAGGGATCGTCCCGCGTCATATGTTTTCTATTATACTTGCGCGCGCATGCCATTCCAGTAGTCCAGGGGTCTCCGATGGCATCCCACGGAAATGTGGGTAACGGAAGCACAACTCATCACTTTATCACGTTACGTTATTGAATTCATATACCCGAATATTATAGGGAACCGGAGGAGGCTTGTGAAGATCCGATCGTGGCTAAGTAGTCATGCTACAAACATATATTACTAAAAGGCCGTCTCAAATTGAAACATCCATGAAGAGCCGTTCGAAGGGAACATTCCAGTCGGGTGTTCTACCTTGTGCCTCAGTCCACTTCACCATCTCAAATCTCTAGTTCTCCAGAGCCTCAACGTCGTCTCTAAAAGGACGTCCCTTTGCATTCCACTCCTTCAGCCTGAGTTGAAAAGGCTCGTTGAACCCGTCATGTCGAGCCACATCGAGATCGTCAGGCACATCCCACCAAGGAGCCTTTTCAGCCAAGAATAAATGCTCCTTCAGCTTTGGCAGGGTGCCCTGAATACTGTTGTCGTCGATTGTGCCGACTGTCACGCTCGTCCCGTCCGGTCTGCAGTGGTACTTCATGAAGAGGGGGGTGCCACAATTGCTGCAGGACCCCCGGATGGCAATCTCCGATGCGGTCATTTTGATGCCCTGCTGGGGGGCTTGCCAGATGAGTGCTGAGTTGTGGTAGAGGCCAAACATGAGGAATGGAGATCCGGCGGCTTTACGGCACTCGAGGCAGTGGCACATGGTAAGTGCGAGAGGTAAAGTTCCACTGGAGTATTTGACTTTGCCACAGAAGCATCCGCCAAATAGCACCGCTGGTGTTGAACTAGGAATTTGCTCGCATGACGGTTCCATGAGGGCGTTGATGACTTGACTAGGATCAGAGAGATATATGGTCGAAATTAAAAGTGCAGCTGTGCTGTGTAACCTAGCAAGAGAGCAAATGTTGAATTTTAAGTATCTATTACGAGATTTCTAGGCTCCATTCTGGATTCAGCTCTCTCATTCCCTCTTACAGATCGACAACATTAAATCTGAACGTTCACTGGAGCTCGCTTTCCTGTAATGCTTTCATCGCCGTGGCGAGCGTGGCTGTTGCCCAATCTGACAAGCCGCAGAGAAGGAGGCAGGGATGAGTGCGTGCGATACCTACTAACTGGTCAATCACCACAAGCAGGCTTTTGGTGCAATTCTAATCTGTCTGCGGATCTCGGGTGACGACGAACTCAATGGACGAGGCGTGTGGTTACCTCTCTTTGCCGATTTTTAGCCACAGAAAGGTATCCTCACCTTTTGGCTCCCGTTTTCTTGATCAATGTGTAATTTGCTCATAGATGACAACCTGATAAAGAGCAGAGACATTTGTTGAGGAGTGATGTCAATATTTCTTACACTGTGCTTATTTCTTAACTCTTTCACAAGCGTTGTAGAGGAAGTTGCCAATTTCCATCCTCGCTGAAGGCTAATAATTCTAGGATCGGCGACGAAAATGCTTCCGCTGGCACTAGGACCCCCATCGGATCATGCACATCAACTTGCACGCTAGAGCAGCGCGCGTAGACTTCTTGTCAGGCAAGACTGAGTTTTGATCAATGCTAGGTTGCAGAGAGATGTAGGCGGCGCATTAAGGGGGGCGGGGTTCGAAGGTTGCTCCAGGAGTCGCCAAGACCGCCCCTGGCCGGGGAAGACGCCGAAATCCCTTGTCGTGCTCTGATGTGTGCTTGGCTCGTCCACAGCCTTGCTTACACCCACACCCGTGTGATGCCGGACTTAAATGGGGAAAGAAACCTTGATCTCTCAAAGAATTTCATTCGCAATCGTAAACTCACAGTACGCATTATTCAAGGGCTGTCCATCGTGCTCTTCTTCACCCGAAAGACCATAAAGCTGCGTCTTTTAGCCTCCTCTTCTCCTACCAGCTCCCTTGATTTGAAGATATTCCCGGCGAGGCTTTCGACCGAGATGGCATGGCCTAGATTAATTGCAGCATCCACGGCCACTACTTTCCTTGCCGGAGGGCTAGCCTATGCTGCAAGCGACCTGCTCAACCCTCGCAAGCCGCGTCGGCAGGTGGGATCAATCCCATCTCCTAGATCAACACTCTTACCACGCCTCTCCCAAGCACAGGCTTCTGCTTTACCGTACCCGCCCAATCTCTTCCCTGGAGCAAGAGATGTTGATACTCCTTACGGCTCACTACGCGTCTATGAGTGGGGGCCAGAAGATGGTTGGAAAGTCGTAATGGTTCCCGGAGACACAACTCCAGCTCCAGCCTTTGGTCATATTGCTAAAGCACTTGTCGAAAAAGGTTATCGGGTAATGATCGTTGGTACGTTCACCTATCTAGCCTTACTCATGACTAAGTAGTTTAGATACTTGGGGTCGGGGCTATTCGGACTCGCCACAGATTGTGCCGCACGACGTCAACCTCTTCACCATGCAAGTCTTCTTCGCCATTGTGTCTTCGCCGCTTTCGTGGACAGGGTCATCCTCAGGTGGTTTCTCAATAATCGGATTTTCCCTTGGAGGCTCAATCACTATGTCTTTCGCATCCCACTTTCCCTATCTCGTCAACTCCATCATATTACTCGCACCCGGTGGTCTGATCAAAAAATTACCTGAAGGTTATATGTCTGCGCTGTTTCGGTACAGCTCGTATATACCGGCACGATACCTCCGCAATCTCCTTGCTAAGATCTTAGGAACTAGCCTTTCTCCGTCTCCCTTGCCATCGGAGAATGCCGAACCCGTATCAATCGACAATCTTGATCTTCCTGCGCTGTGGCAGTGGCAGTTTGACCATCACCAGGGCTTCGGACATAGTTTCATAGACACCACCCAGAATGGTCCACTGACACACCAACACGAAGATTGGAAGAAGGCGTGCTCTTATATCTCTGGAGAAAGCTCGCTGCCACAGAGCTTTCCGTCTTGCAGATTGAGCGAGAGCAAGCTCCTTATTATTTGTGGACTTGATGATACCGTTGTCCTCAGTGAAGATATACGAGAGCAAGTGTGCGATATGCTCCCTGAGGAACGACTAGTCTTTCGGAATGTTCCAGGAACGCACAGCTTTCCGATACTCAATAGCACAGATGTCTTAAATCATATATTTGATTTTTGGGATAAAAACCATTAGTCACAAGTCGAAGCGCAGGCCTCGGTGGACCAAATTTGACGCATAGGAAAGTGCACGACTAAATTAAACGTCACCAGCATTATGCATGTATCTCGCGCTGACCTAGAAATCTCCGACTCCAATAGAATGTAAAAGATTAACCAATGCATTAAAAGCCTTGGCAGACATTTCCTAGCCGATCTGACTAATTTTCAAGCCTAGGCGACAGCACCAAGTACCCTACACTGTCGAACGCCACTCCATATCCCAACCGACCAATCCATAGAATCCGAAAGTCCAACACCGCTGCCCAGCTTGGCTTTGACGACTCTTTACAGAGAACGCCATTTGGGTACCGAATTTTAGCGTCTCGCACCGTGGCGGGCCTTTAGTCCTTCTAGGCATTTCCGTTTGCTCAGAAGGATCTGCACCTTCTATTTGCTTGAAATGCCTCTTTACCGAGTGCCAAAGCCCTGGACGCTGCCTGATATGGGTCTTCAGAAAACCTTTCGAACAGTACCTCGACTGTCAAAGTTTTATCCTTGACAAGGCCCAGAAATTTGTCCTTCAAGCAGCTCCGGAATTCGCTCGCTGAAACTTCCTCCGTAATCCATGGCAGATATCGCTGAGGCTGCATTTGACCTATACATGAAGCTAAGTGGTCTGTTCTTGTAAACAGAAGAACAAAAGCGGCCTCTTTGAACCATCCACTGTTGACAGCACTGTTCCAAAGTGACAAGGCTTCTTCCATGTGATCCTCGGTCTCCTCCTCCTGGAGCTTCTTGTCATAGCAACACGTGTCGACGTTGAAGAAAACTAGATGTACGGATTCAAAAGCATTTATCCATTTCTCGCGCTCAGAACGGAGCCACCCGAGATCAAAAATGCGCCAATTGTGACTGGATAAAGATAGGTCTGTATACATCGTCTCAGTTATTCTAGTAATCTTGACCCGAGCCATGACTATGTCTTCGGTACTTGGGATATAGTCTGGAGCTCCTATGCGATCGATATCATCAAGGTAGTACGGCATATGAAAATGAGATGGGTATCCCTTTCGACGGCCATAGGCTTCTTGTATGCCTTTATCGACCCAAAGAGCTTTTAGTGCGCTTTTTACTGTCCTAGGTAGGATTCTGTAAAACGGCGGAAGATGCTCCAGGAAGATCATATGTACGTGGCGCTCGTTGTCAGCATCGCCTAGAGGAATCTTAAATTTGTTCATGGATCTCAAGATGGCCCTCATGCCCAGCACCATATTACTAAACACGATTTCTTTGAACATTTCGCGATCCTCCTCGCTATAATCTCCTCCTGCCATTAATTTGATTCCTCTTAGGAGTGGAGACTTCCCGCTCTCAGAAGTACCGAGAAGAAGAGTCTTCACTTCCTTGGGCATAGACTGCGACTGCGCCTTTGAAGCGGATCTTGTTGCATCATTTCCCCCAGCTGACCTAATACCTACATTGCGGCGTCGGCCGAATGAAGATGGCGATAGAGCAAAATGTCGAAGTTGCCGCAAACGTGAAGCGGTCGAATCTCCAGTATTCATTTTTGTAAGGCCCGTCGCCTGATCTGCGCTTGTTGCTTGTGATAGCGACTGTCGTGTCGCACTTAATCCCTCTGGGAAAATGCTGCTAACGGCCTCTACGTTGTCTCGCTCCAAATGGGTTGCGGCTAATAAAGAGATTTTCTCACCATCATTCCTGCCTTGCGTATACTGATCTCTCGCTTTTTCATGGATCAAGTCTCGAAAATTGCTTTTGAAGGCAGCGTGATAGGTGCGAGTCCCCAGGAGGTCGAGATCAAAATCGAATTTCATGCTGAGGTCGGCAGTGTCTTGTGAAAAGACACTCGTGTGTTTGAAGTGAGCACTATTAGCATCTAATGCATAGAGTGACTCCGTACATTCACGAGCAAGTCTAAGAACAGTTACGCTTTCCTCATCTTGCAGAAGAGTACGTCGATCGGCAGAGGTTTTACTGTGCCAAGGTTAGAGCTTTCCACGGCATGCGCAGAAACACATGGCTCGCTTACCACTGCAAGACGTGCAGCAAAAGGTTCAAAGCATTCACATGTCGATCTAACATATCCAAATAATCCTTTATCCCACGCTCGCGAAAAAGAAACGATATCTTGCCTCTTGCACTAAGCTCCCCATCTGTCCGTCGCTCCAATTCATTTAAATGCACATTTAGAGATGTAACAAGCGTCTCACATCCATCTAATGAAGTTGAAAGGCCACTGATCCCCTCTGGCCCCGATGGCGCGAGACTGGTCGTAATGGACTGCTTTGAATCGGCGAGCTGCCTCAAGGCGGCCTGAACAACGGAGAGTTGTCCAACTAATAAAGAAACCGAGACATCTGCTTGTCTATACTTTGTCTGGAGCACGCTCAGTCGATTTGCAATCTGAAGGACTCCATCGGCGAGGCGCAAGATGGATCCCACGAGACCAATGGTAGAAGCTGGATCCATTGCTGTAGGCAGCTTTTCACGTCACAAGAAGACAATCAGCTATGAGTGTCCAACGAAAAGGTCTTAAAGCCCTCGCAGCAGACAACAAGGCAGGTAATTACGTCGTTTGAATGCGGGGAGATGGGCAAGGCTGTGGCTATGCAAGCTGTGATACTGATGAACAAAAATTCAATATCTAGGTGATGCTACCAAGCTTACTCTATTGCTGTGTGCGAAATAGGTATTATCTCTACCTCGATCCCTCCATCACAATCACCAAGCCGTTTATGAATCGATATGATGGAGCCCCCACATATCCCAGCCTTACAGTAGCAGTAACCTATATCCCTATTTCAGATTCGTTGATTATTACGATGGTATAAGTAAAGGTACGTGTAAAGTGGCCTCTTTAAAAATTAGGTTGATGTAGAATTAGAGAAGAAAATCTATATAACACACGGCATTAGACATTATTCTTGCTCTTTCTGAGCGAACCTGCTCCTTGCTCGCAGCTTCGGTCCAAAGAACCACAATAAAAACGGGGACGGCACACCAATTACCAAGGCGATCAACGCCAGGACCGTATTGCCCCAGCCAAGATCAAGTCGCCGGTAGAGATAAGGTGCAAAGAGAGGGAAACCAAACCCAGTCAAAGACCGCAAAAACGAGGATGCGGCGCTCGCTGAAGCAGAGTATGTCGGATAGACGTCGAGTGCGTATACCTGTGTACATTGGAGGCCGACCTTGACACCAACGGCAAAGATGGCGGTGCCGATGTTTGGTACGAGCCAGTGGAGACGGGCCTGCGCGCTCCACCCGTACAAGGCGATGCCCGCCGGGACGAGGATTCCGGAGATCCCGATCAGGGGCAGACGGTATTCTGGATATCCGGTGCCTTTCCCTCTGGTGGCTTTGAGCGATTGGTACACCTTGTCGATCAGCCGTGCGCAGGATTGTGTGCCCACGACATATCCGATGGCGATGGATAGATAGTTGAGGCCCGAGATGCTGATGGACTCGTCGTATCGTTCCGTCCAGACGCTGGCGAAGGTGGCGAGGACAAGGTACACCAAGCCGAATAGGAAGGCGATGTACAGCGCCAGAACCTGCACGATCGGTTGAGTGCCTAGCATGATGAAAGGCCGAGCTAAGGTCGCGAGGAAGATTCTTTTGAAGGTCCGGTCTGGCTGTTCCCATTTCGTGTGCAAAGATTGATTTCCCGTCTCGCGCCGTAGTCTGGCGGCCTTTTCGCCTAGGAGCCTGGGTGGATAGGTTTCGCGCAGCAAGAACATTCCCGCTACTTGGATCACGCAGTCCGCGCCGCTGATCGCCCAGAAGGACCACCGCCATGTGCTGTACTGGGTGATGAAGCCTCCAAGCAAAGGTCCGAGTGTCGGACCCAGCAGCGTGATCATGGTGTATATGCTGATAGACAGACCACGCTGCTCGGGCTTCCAAACATCTCCTAGAACACCAGCACCGACTGCCAGACCTGCACTTCCACCCGCACCGGCCAAGAAGCGGAAGACGATCAGCTGTGCTCCGGTCTGGGCAAAACCGCAAGCAGTATTGAAGATCAGATAGAGGACGTTGAAAGCTTGCAACACTAGAGACCGACCGAAGAGCTCGGACAGAGGCCCGACAAGAAATGGTCCGAAAGCGTAAGCCAAGACAAACACGGAGAGCGTTAGGGATAGTTCGAAGGATTGGGTTATGTTGAGATCCAACCTAATGGTAGACAATGCGGGCGCAATCATGGAAGTTGATATAGGCGAGATGAATGTGAATGCGGACACTATCGCAGTCGCTTTCCATTTCTCTACAAAAGGCCAATTTTTGGGATTCGCTGGGTCCTCAGGTCCATCCCAGGTGACCTGCTGTGTGACTCATCAGCGCTTTGTGCTGGTATGAGTGAAGGAAAATTGCGTACCTGGTCCGGGACCTGTGAATCTTGAGCCAGTCTAGTAGGCGCAGTTTTTCCTTCTTCCGCCATTATACGCAATGATTTAAAAAAAATGATTAATTTCAGCGTTCCGCAACGGCAAAGCAATATTCAACACGTAAACAGTCTCAATCCGCGACAGTTCTCACAGCTTGGCTGGACTCCAAGCAAAAAGCAGAACAAGGATTTAAAAAAGCCATACTCGCCAGAAATTGCGGCTGAGATCTTGCAGAGCATTGGATAAGCGCAACTAGCGAGTAGGGTCAGGGAAAGCTACGGGAGTTACACGGCAGGAGCGGAAAAGTGATATGGCGTCAGCACAAGCTTTGGGCATAGGGGGACTTTCTGTGGCCGACGAATTAATGTAAGACAGAAGTTCTTCCTATCTTTGTAAGGTTTTGTGATACATCGAACACGGCAGCGCAACATAGGCGCGTGAGGACCTTCATGGGTCGTGGTAGGGCTGAGAGGCTCCCTCGTGTCGGAAGTTTTCTTTACCGATACTCATTCTTTCCAAAATTGGGCTTGGCGTCCTGACAACCACCAGATCTCTCTGTAAGAACATTTTTCACGGTTATGGATCACCCTTCGAGCGGTGTGATAATTCGTATTCTTCGGCGCCTCTTACCAAGTAGTAAATCTTAGAAGCTTCTCAACCCGGATCAGGGCTGTTCTCGGACGATCTGAACTGAGGTATTCGATACACGTTCGTGCTGTCTACTCGGTACGGCTCCTACTCCGTTAGACTCTTCGGTTGTGACAGCTGAACTGCCTATCAGACTCGGCTATGTTTACTAACAATCTCCAGCATGTTTGACCTTCGCGTTCGCTCTCGCTCGCTCTCGCTCTTTTTCTGGACTTTTTTGAACGAATCATATAATTTTTCCGATTTGATCTGCTCGTCTAGTGGATCAATTGAGGATCGGTTATAGCCTCTAGAAACGGAAATTCTGTCAGTGAGTCATTCTGCATTTGAGGAACCCAATTCAGCTTGATATTCCCGGGCCATCGCTGCAGTGGTTAGCATTATGTCAATGTGTAGCACAACGCTAAAGAAAAGTAGGTCGGTAAGCACCACCTACTTGCAATCTTTTATTAGCAGTTCAAGCAGTCGAGATGAAGTATTTTCTATTTATTGTCTCATTCTATACCTTTACTTCTCTCTTTCTCCTGTGTATCATTTTCATATTCAGATCCATTCATCCAGCTTCCTGTTTTATGCACATAATGTCTGAAGGAAAGCTCTTCATCAAAGACTCCCGAACTTGGAAAGACTATGAGATTCCAATCTCACAGAATACCGTGAATGCTGCTGATTTGACCAAAATAAATGCACCTGCCGGCAACTCAGACCCTGCACATAGAGTCGATCAGGGCTTGCGGCTCCTTGATCCAGGTTTCCATCATACCGCTAGCCATGAGTCACATATCACATGGGTGTGAGTTTCTCGGTCAAATTCTAAATTGAGTATGGTTAGGTCTGATCATATGTTAGTGATGGCGCAAAAGGTGTGCTTCTATTCCGTGGACACGCCTGGGAAGATTTACGGGAGAAAGACTTTGAAGACATGCTTCACCTTCTTGTCTGGGGCTCATTGCCCACTGCTGAGCAAAAGGAGAAGCTTCGCGCAGAGATAGCAGAAGTTGCTTGTTCTGTACCACCGTTTGTCTCTCAAATTGTCAAATCGTTTCCGTAAGGTGTCAAAAGACTCTGATTACGAGCAAAATGCTGAGAGTCTACAGGCGTGAAAGTCCCGCTATGACCATGATTATTGCTGGAATTTCGGCTTACATGTCTTCTGAACCATCTATCATGCCCGCCTATAATGCAGGCAATACTTATCACCGCCAAGGTGAGCTTGTTGACATGGCTATCGTCCATACTGTAGCTGTATACTCGGTCGTGGTTGGCCTGGCATACAGTCACCGCAAAAGGATAGAATTCACGCCACCATCACGCTCAGCAAATTTTTACGAAAACCTTCTCACGATGATTGGCACAGTTGACGGAGCCGGTAAACCTAGCAAGTTGCACTATGATTGCTTCAGGAGCGTCGGCTCTCTTGGCGCAGATCACGAGCTCACGAATTCGACATTTGCGCTTCTGGTTTCGGCATCCTCCCTCACTGATCCAATGTCATGCATCATGAGCGCGCTCTGTTCAGGATATGGGCCGCTCCACATGGGTGCATGCGAAAGCGCTTACAAAATGATGCGAAAGCTAGGCGGCGCTCACAATGCTCCACATGTAATCAATGCAGTCAAGAGTGGGACTCACCGGTTGTACGGATACGGTCATCGCATGTATCGTGTCACTGACCCGCGCATTGCCCGGATCAAGAGTCTTATTGATGCCCTGGATGCGGGATCACCAGCGCAAGACCCGGTCCTTGCAACTGCACTCGAGATTGATCGTCTCGCGAGCCAAGATGAATACTTTACATCTCGGAACTTGCACGCCAATGTTGATCTCTACGCTGTGTTTTTTGGAATTGCAATGTAAGTTTCTAGGTATTCGGGTACCTCTAGTCTAGGCTTTGCTAAACCATTACAGGGGATTTCCAGCCGATTTCATACCTGTGATGATCGTGATGATTCGCTTGCCCGGCTACATGGCACACTGGCGAGAAGCCATGCGTGAGTATCCTTTTTCTTCACTAGACTGGTATTTTCTCACCCAATAATACTAATTGACATCTTAGACCGAGACATCAAGCTTATGCGCCCTGCTGGAATCTATTCGGGGCCAACAGAGCCGGTCAACCAAGATCCAGTCGTCCAAGAGCCAGTCATGGAAAAGCCAATCATGGAAAAGCCAATCATGGAAAAGCTAGTCATCCAAGAGCGAGTAATCCAAGAGCGAGTAATCCAAGAGCCAGTAATTCAAGAGCCAGTCAACCAAGAGCCAGTGGTGAATAGGCAAGCATTTTCCAACATGAATGGAGAAGCGATCCCCGTGGTGAATGGGGGAATGATTGCGCCAGTGGCCTAGTTGTGGACACAGCGCTTCAAGTTATGCATATAGACGAGGATTTTTGATTAAGACCTGCACTTTTCTATGGACTTGACTGGTTATTTTGTACCTATGTCAGACCTATTATGACTTTGTCTGCAAAGGAAAGAAATTTCAAATCGGCACCTAATATCTTATGAAGAAATACTTGGATGGATAGACATGTACCTAGAAAGCGACAAGAGCAAAATTTGTATTCTAATTTTTGAACTGCACCCAAATTCATGCACGTCACAACTTCTTTCTCGAAGCTTTTGTCCACCCAGTAAAAATCCATTGAACTTCTTCCCAGTGTTGCGCCATATTCTTCTGGGAAATTGACGCTGAGGACTCTGGCAGCTGCTGCGTCGATTATCCCATACCAGCCTAGGCTATCAATATTTTTCTTTTCCGGGTATCTGCGCGGAATACCTGTCGAAAAACTCGGTCTGGTCTCGAAATTGGCAATATCTCATGACATCACCAAGTAGATCACAGAGTAGCATGGAGCCGCTGTGTGCCGCTGAACATGACCCGGAATAGAATCCTAAACCTTGTAGAAGATAGGACTGGATCTGGAATGACCGAATATAGAACCGTGCGGTCACTGCACATTCCGTTTCCTGACGTCGCTAGGAGCTGAACCGTGATCTTCTTCGGGCCTCGGGACTGACATCAAGTGCTCATGAATCCCAGCACGATATTCACTGAAGCTGCTAAGCAGATAGGCTCTAGCCCACCAATATTAAGGAACTCGAAAGAGGACAAATCGCTCAATGCAGGAAACACGTGTATCATGCAGAGGAATTCGGCCAGCCTTGGTCGATCCAGGGCCAGGTCATGCCGGAAGATAATTTCCGGCCAGCCTCGCTCGTGTTCGGATCCTACTGTTGAGACAGCGAGAGAAATGGCCATTTATTCCTACCAGAGCGGGCAATCTTTCCAGGAATAGCTGGCATGTGCATGTATGGTGTTCTTCGAACGTGCAGGAGCACGGACAGGGGAGCTCGTGCAAGGATGGCGTGCTCGTACTACAGACAGGGGAAGATCTCAACTAAGAAGCTAAAACCTGTCCTCTCGCAGAGCCGCCTTGATGGCGACACTGACGTGGATGCTGTAACCGATCACATATTTGCTATGATAGGCGAACGACTCCGCCGAGCTACTAGTAGCGGTGCCTAGATTGCGGCCCGAAAGCTTCAGTCTCTCTCCCTCCCCAGAACTATGATAGGGCGAACACTTTTAGATCCTCTTTGTTGTCTCGCTCGGCCTCTTAACAGCCGCGGCACTTGTGCGCTACAAGCCGAGAGTGCCGTCAGCTTACTATGTTACTCATCGTCGCGAAGTAGGGATTTCTTGGCGATAAGAAGTGGCCGAGGCAGTGATTAAATTCCTTCGAAATGAGCTATACCGCCTTGCGTGGGGTGCAGGATCAATATTTTCATCGCTGGCAGTTACGCGATTCGATGTTCCTCTTTTCTGAGGCGGTACACTGCAATGATCAGGGATTACACGAAGTTGCTAAATTCAACGCCTAGGGACGACAGTAAGCGGCGCCGACAAGACCTACTAGTTGTAAAGTCAAGGCACTGGATCCTGATGTTGCGAAAGCTACGGTGCACTCAGGTGCTCACAAAGCATCTCACCACTCCTTGAAAGACCGGAACTCCTATCATCTAAGCTCAGGCAATTACTGCAACTTACCTCCAGCTGATTCCCATAAAGTAGGTCATACTGTTGAGGGTAGACTTCTATAATAATTTATTTATCGTCGTCTGAGCAAGTTTCTACTTTCAATGCGCTACCATTCTCCTTTTACTTCCATCTAAGCAGTTCCCTTTTTCACAATCATGACGATGACCAGCAACTCAACCTCGGAACCACGCGGTAGGCGTTTGCTGCCAAACTTGATCGACGACATCGGCCAAAGAGACCCAGAACGCATCTGGGCCTCCGTACCTCGGTCCGCACAGGTCCAAGATGGCTTTTGTGATATCTCATACAGCCAATTAGCTCGAGCCATCGACTTTACGGCGAGATGGATCGAAAGACGTATGGGCAGCGGCTTAAACTTCGAGACTGTGGTATACTATGGGTAAACATAATCAGATAGCTCCTTTGTACTTATCACCGGGTGGTGTGTGCTAATCTGAGTGGTTGGCACTATGTAGAGAGAAAGATATTCGGTATTTTATTTTACCTCTTGCTCTTGTTAAGACTGGTTATAAGGTCTGCCAAATCCATTCCCTTGCATCTGACGTATACTGAGTGCAATTAGATGCTTGCCATGTCTTCCCGATACGGCTTGGATGGCCAGCTGTCATTGATGCAACAAGTCCGTCAACGTTCTGAGCATGCTAGCGAAGGAATTTCGTCCCCGCTTACTTGACGAAATTGTAGACAAACTGTACCACCATCCTCCATTCGAACAGCTTCGATGTCACTGCCATTGCAATCCATTCCAAGTCTCAAATGTATTGCATACCTCCACTCGAAGAGATGCTTTCCGCAAAGCGCGTCAAGCCGTATCCTTATAAGAAGACCTTTGAAGAAGCCTCAGCTGAGCCAGTACTCACGTTATCGACAAGCGCCACAACGAGCAGCACGGGGAAGCCCGTTGTATACACACATGCAATGTATGCGACCATTGATGCTCAGTCCATCCCGCCTCCCCTTGATGGCCGAGAAAACATCTGCACAAGCATGCAGCAATGCCAAAGACAGTGAGCAAAAATCGATGAAGTACTGCTAAGGTGAAAGCTGACAGCCAGATAGCTTCAGCGCTATGCCAGTAGCTCACGGCTCGTCGTTCGCGCGTTTCCTCAGGGCAATTCTTCTAGAGGTGACACTTGTGCTGGCAGATGATCGACCCATCGGCGAAGACCAAGTATCTATCGACTACGTTAGGCAAGTACTGAAGCACGGTAAAGTAAACGCCGCACACTTCCTCCCGCGCACGCTCCAAGCATTGTGCAAAGATCCCGAGACATTGGCTCAGCTCTCCCAGTTCGACCTAATTGGTTGGGGCGGGGCGCCTCTTCCACAGGAAACTGGCGACCTTCTGGTCCGAAACTGCCCCAAAGCCACCTTCTTCAACAGCCTTGGTAGCCAGGAAGGCGGCGCGTATGTCTCGTACCGTACCGACCCAGAGGATTGGGAGTACGTCTGCCTCTGCCCCCACTACAACGGCATCAAGTGGGTCGAGCACGGCGATGGACTGTACGAGTTGACCGTCGTGCGCGACCCGAAGCTGCAGATGTTCCAGGGCTGCTTCACGACCATGCCGCACCGGAAGGAGTGGTCGTCTCGAGATCTATTCTCCAAACACCCCTCCAAGCCCCACCACTGGCGCCACGAGGGCCGTGTCGACGATCTCATCGTCGGCCCGGACGGCGGCAAGTTTAACCCCGTCCCTCTGCAGGCGAAGCTGGAAGAACATCCGGCCGTTCGCACGGCGGTGATGGTCGGTGGGCGCACCTCGTCCGCGCTGCTCATCGAGCTGAAGGAACCGGATGCGGCATATGTAAGGTGGGAGGAAATTGTGGAAGACGTATGGCCGGAGATCGAAGCCAGCAATCTGAAAGCTGTTGTCTTTTGTGGAAGAGTGAAGCGGTCGTGGATTCTGATTGCGCCGCCTGAGAAACCCTTCCCAAGGTCGGAGAAGGGATCCGTGCAAAGAATGAAGTTGCGGGAACTGTTTAGAGAAGAGTTGGATGCGTTATGGGCTGCGCCAAATGGGATTACTGTCTAAGGATTTACATGAGCGGGACACGGAGGCACCGGGCAATACCGATATCAAATATTACACATATTCCCGATCTAAGATAGATCATGCCTAAATCACCATCCCAAACCAATGGCCTGCTGATGCGCGAAATGCTACTCCCGCATCCTTAGTTCTCATCAGCAGAGTTTTGTCGTCCTTCTGGATTTGTCAAATTCACAAGGTGCCCGAATCTACGCACCGCACCAGAATATCTAGAGCGCCTACCAAGCAGAACTATCAGTTTATCCGCTTATCGTAACTTGCCCAGCGGCTCACAGGCTGGCGGGCGGAACAAGGGACGTGTAAGGAGGGCTTTAGCAGTTAGCGAGGGAATGACTGCAGTAACTTAAATGCTTGGCTTGCCACGGGGGATATGGGGGTGAGAGGCGAGGCTGGATGACGGGAATCGTGGCCATCCCCTCGGGCCACTCAGGCCGATTATTAGGCGGTCGAGGGGTGGGGTGGCCACCACTTCTGTCATCCAGCCTCGAGGCCCAGGGGCGGAGGTTTCGGGCTTGCCAGTCAAATGGCTGGAGGAATGAATTGGAGTCCTAAATCAATAGTTTATAGGATGTAGAGAAGTAATAAGCTATCGTTTTATTTATGTTACAAAAATTATTACAGCAATAGCTTACAATTAGGCACGGCCCAGTCTATATACCATCTACTGGTAGTTACTCAATGCAGACTGCTCTGCTTTTTGACGTACCGAGAGGTATTCCGTGATCACCACTCTGGCAGCAAAGAACAGGATAAATAAGCAAACACTTAGAAGACTCAGATAAGTTCTATTTGCCTTGTTTTAAACAGAGAAAATCTATCGAGTTTCTTGGGAGAGCCATAGCTGGAATCATAAAGCTTTTCCTGTCTCATAAAGCAACCGGGATTTCTACAAGCTGTTGTGGCTGCTACTACGAATACACCTTCATACCTCAATACCTTTACAGTGTCTCGCATTCCGCCTCTTGGCTTCCGGTCTGCGCGTTACGCGAGATAATCCACGAGAGATCAGTCAATCATGCTAGCCAGGGGAGTTGTCACCCAAGTCATTGCTTAGAGAACATGATTGGGTCACGATCATCGCTGTAGGGTATGCCAAAAGTCTCCGTCTCTATGACTTTGTACGATACAGCGTATTAACATGCCAGGCCTACACTTTCATGTCCCTAGCTGCAGCTCTTTGAACTTCTGCTCAATTGCCGCCAATTCGCAGACCACATCTCGGTAAAAGCTCTCCTGAAGTTCGTGCCGGCCGAGATCGTCCCCCCGCCCAAAATCACACTGGATGCATTTGTTTACAATTTCGCTGAAACCGACCCCCATTTCGCTAATGGCGGAATGGCTTAACCTCCTCGCAGTGAACCAGTCTGTGTATTCATCTTCAGCCGACCCATGCAGATCTACAGGCAGCCTTAAGGTCCGCAATGGGGCCTGAAAGGCGAGTTCCAGAAGCATAACGCCGAGTCCGTAGAGGAAAGGGTTCGGCGCGATAGAGGGGTTTGGGAACGTTGTTTCGCGGGGAAGATCGTTATTAGGGCATTTGACGGAAACGTTTGTATATGGTAACGAAAGGCACTGCAACTGGTCAACGTCATTGGGGGATTCGAGCCCGAAAAAGAGAATTTCTTGGCTTGTCCAGGATTCCTTTAACCAAGGAGTCGAGTAGAATTGGAGGACTGCCGTAGATAGGAGTCTACAGAGCCTGAGCCGCTCATGTATTGGGATTCCACGCCGTATTTTGCATTGTGAGTAGGAGTTGAAAAGGTCGGTGAGAGAGGTTGGTGGCTTCTTCTCGCTGGTTGACGAAGCTGTGGAGAGGTAAACAAGATGTCTGCAGGCCATGTTCTCTTTAAGTTGTCCGACGCAATGGCCCTCAGCTGCGTATGACTTATGGTAACAGCGCATCAAATGATTGCAAAAATTGCGATTCAAACATAAATCAGGAAGCTGAGGAGAAGAGGCTCTGACAGTGGTTGCGCTTGTGGAGGAAGTGAACCGCACTGCTTTCTTTTGCTTTCTGGTCTGGCAAAGAAATGGTGAGGGAGACCGTGACTTGCGCTTTAAAGACTTCGTAAGGCCATTTAACGTGTCGCACACGTCTTTGGAGTTGCCAGTGTGCGGCTCATCGATGATAGACTCCACAGCAAACCAAAACGGATCCTCAAGTTTAGCGGAGCCAGCGATGGAAACATGTTTAAAGGATAAGTCGAAACGGACCGGTGAGTGTGAACCGTCATTGAGCACTGGCTGGAGACAAAAATAGGCTGCGTGTGCAGTGTGTTTCGTACACACTGTTCCCAGCGACTCGAATAGTAAAGCGGAGGCTCTTTGAACAACGCGAA
Source organism: Pyrenula massariospora (assembly GCA_021030905.1). Classification (NCBI taxonomy): domain Eukaryota; kingdom Fungi; phylum Ascomycota; class Eurotiomycetes; order Pyrenulales; family Pyrenulaceae; genus Pyrenula; species Pyrenula massariospora. Next base: position 910,535 of record JAGFMI010000013.1, read on the forward strand.
ATTTTTTAACCTCACGGTCTTGCTTCGCAGAGATGACTCGAGACTGCTTAGATCGGCTCTCGTCAATCATGAATGTCTGCCCAGTCATTGTTCGCAACGTTTCATTCGAATCTTTTAACTCCACTAAAACCTGCTCGAGACGCGATGTAGAGAAGACAAACTTGAATTTCGTTTTCATCCTCTTTCGCCAATCTCTTTCCTCAAGTTTTTCATTCTGAGTTCAGGTCAATTACCGCGCCACAAAGAGTACAACCTTTTACCTGAAGTTCGGGAGACAAGACCTTATCGATCTTCTGCACCTCCTTTTCAATGCTCTGTAATATTTCCTCGATATGGTTAATGTGTTTAACGCAAGCGTTCGCCGCACCGCCCATGAGCCGCATCAGCCGTTCGTTGAGTGCGAAATCGTTCCACATATGGTGCGATGGTGTTTCCAGCATCTCAGCTGCCTTGAGAGCCATCAAAATTAATTTCAACACGACAACCCATATGAGGTGTGGGGCCTGGAAACCGACCTCATCGTATCCGGCAGCACGCCCAAGAAGCAAGAAACATTCCTGATGGAAGATCGTTTGCTGAATTTCAAGAGAGTGCTGGAATCGTTTAGCCTTCCTGTCAAACTTGCGGAATCTCGTGAAAAGGCGATGGGCAGTTTTGTAATGTTCAGTTGCAGAAATGGCGACAGGAATTATCCCGAGGATAACGCCAGCAACCTCGAATCCAGACATTCTTACATTCGAGCAGATATCTGGATATTAGTGGAGAGTAGTGGAGGTGTTTCCCTTATTATGGTCAAGGCACCACCTTTTCAGCTGCATCGGCGAATATTGCGATTGGCTAGGCGTGCAGTTTGAGGCATTTCTCAAGGCAGACTCACCAGACCTCCCACATTGAGCCCCACCTGCGCTGAATTCATTCAGCCTCAAGCCTTTACATTTGTCCTCTTCGTCCATCGTCAAGAAGTCGAAGACGACTTTGAATCTAATTTCAAGACCCTTCCAAGATCCTTGTCTTGCTCAACGCCGACGTGGCGAATGTAAAAGGATACTCTGTGAGTCGGATCCCCGGAAGGGAGAGCTCCCACAAGAATGCCAAAAAAGACGGTCCGGATTGTAAAAGTAAGTAACCTCTGGTCTGGACAAAATTCCCTCCTGAATTTTGAAGTCTTGTAATAGTTGCCGCCGAGATAAACTGGTGTGCGACCTCGGAAAGCCAGTCTGCCTGACATGTAAGAGGTTTGGGGGTCCGTGTATCTACGGAGATCAGTCTTTGGCAGAGTAAGTGATAATTGCTGCAATAGATCTTCCCCTCATATTATGACGAGTCCTCATTCTGCACCTAAGGGACAAACGCCAAAGGCCATCTAGTGCTTTTTCTGAAATCTCAAAATCTACACCGAAGACTTCTGTCAACTTAACCCTTCAAGAGTGGATTGACGGCAATATTCTTCATTCTACCTTACAAACAGGAGACAAGGGATTGATAGAAGATTTAATCCACATGTGTTTGAAGATCCTCCGGCAACTTTGGACTCTTCATCTGCAACGCCAAATTCCGCTGGACTCGGGACCTCGACGCGCACTGAAAGATTCCTTAAGTCGCCTTCTTCTTTGTGCGGAGGCTTTTAGCCCTGGATCGCTAGATAAGATACTAGACTGCTCAGAAGTACTAAGAAAAAATGTTTTAAAAATTATGTCATGCATTGGAAGATCACTTTTGGACAGTAAGCATTCAACAACTTCAAAGCGCTTTTAGCTGATGTTTCGTCTCGCTAGGACATTCGCCTTTGATAGCTGAACCAGCTGAAGGCCAGAGCATTCTCCAAAATACTACGAACACGGTCTCGACATCCGAGACTACTTCCCGTCCGCAACTTATGAACACGCTAAACGACAAGCAAACCAGTGTAGTTGATAAGCCTAGCTTAAACCAAAGTTCAATTGTGGCAACCTACAACGAAACTCCACACTTGATCAATGAGCTACGTTTGATGGTAGAGAAAGCGGAACTAATTCTTGAGAACGACGAGGTGCGAGAAAGTGATTCTGCAGATTTTACTTCCGATGAGGAAGATTTGGAACTCGGCTCTTCCGTTCCTAAATTCTGGAGCGACATCTCGTTGGCTGCAAAAGGACTTATGGAGCTCCTCCCATCGATCGAGAGGAGTCGAATTGCCATCAAAAACACACCACATGCTACTCTCAATCCATCTCTCCCCTTTCAAGTCTCTCAGCCGGCTACCTTTTACGTGTCTCTTGTTGTCGACAAATTCCGAAATATGGACATGAAACTCGCTGAACGTCTGGGCGAAGCAAATTGGCAGCGCCGTGAGAGACTTATGAGGCAGATAGCAATGGTCTCGGATCCTGCAGCACAAATTAGCGAGGGTAATGCGCCTATTGCGCAGTCGGTGTTCAGACCCTTCTCAATGTTTCGTGACTCTGGAATCGGATCTACCATGCCTTCTCAGGCGACTTACGCTGCATCAAAGGCCTCTCATTCTTCCTTCATGACAACTCTGACTGAAAAGAACAAGGGCTTCTTGAGAGTCCCCAACGAGCCACCCGAGGTGGCTCTTCAAAAGCCCTTCCAGTGCTTCATATGTGGTCACGAACTATCAAATATCAAAAATCGCATTGACTGGAAGCACGTTGAACTCCATTCCTACAATTAGTAAACGCTGACAAGTGGCAGGATCCACGTATTCGCCGACCTGCAGCCTTACATATGCACTTGGCCTGATTGCATGAATGAATTAGCAACTTTTCCTACTCGAAAACTCTGGGGAAAACACGAATTCGATCAACATAGGACAAAGCAGACTTGGACATGTATCTATTGCTCTGTAGAGCTGCCAAGTTCACACGACCATGAAAATCATCTTAGAGATCAGCACCAAATTAGTTTTTCAGAGCCTGGGCTGCCCCTAATGACCTCTATGGCAAAGACCAGCAAGCCGATTTCACTTGCAGGTCTAAAATGTCCATTTTGCTTAAAAGCTCTCAGCGAGACAAGGCGAGCCTTTGAAACCCACATTGGAAAGCATATGGAAGATATTGCACTAGCCAGTCTCCCGAGAGACATTACGGGAGATCCTGAGACCCAATACATTTCACCTGACTCATCGCACACCTCTAGTGACTCTGAACCCGAGATTGGCGAAGCTAATAATCAGCGGTCGGAACCCTTAAGAGCAGACAGCAGTTCGCGTGGTATCTCAAATTCAACACCCTCTGAAACCACTTCTGAATCAGAGGCTGAAGAAGCTGATGGTCATCGTCTGTGGTTCTGTTGAAGCGCCCCAGCAACCTGGTCCAGGACATCCGCCGCTAAATATACCTTTTGACCAGATGATGCTGAGAGCTGATGCTCTTGATAGCCACTCTTCCTGGATTGGGTTGCCGATGAGCCTCGAAAACTAAGAAAACTCTATCCTCACGACTCTTTTGAAGTAGTGATGAGATACACTGCCGTGGTTGCTTCTGGAAAGTTGGTAGATCCGCGAAAACCTCTGTCCAAATGTGTGTACGTTCCACGTATTCGGTGCAGGACTGGCCCGGGAAATTAGACGTGATTGGCACAGGGGTGAGCCTTGAAGAATTTGAAGTCCATGCGAAGGATCGCACGCATTGAGAAAGAGTCAAATCGAGACGAAATAGTGTCATAGAGTATGCTAGCTTGAAGACAAGACCAGCGAACCTTTGGAGGTCCCAATGCCGTATTGAATCAGGGGGATCCGAGATTTCTATTAGCATATAGATCAACAAGACAACGTTCAAAAAATGGAGCGTCGCCTGCTCGTAGCACGTAGATTATATCCCGTGCGATCTACTCCTTTAGCGATTTGTTGGAACATACCTGGGGCTGATCTTAATTTGGATGAAGTGAGGAATAGAAGGGCAAGGGACATGAATTCGACGACGCCTTGGAGAGCTTCTTTTACCGGTGACTAATTAGGCAAAGCTTAGAGTAGAAAGACCTGAAAGGTATGCAAGGAAAGATGATGTTATCATCTCGCTACTTCGCCGTGTCAAGCGCCGTCTTAGGCACGGAAATATGTCTTCTCCGAAGACAGATACAATTCGGCCTGCGTATTCCGCAGGTGGCAACCTGTATCTTCCGTCGTACATTGAGATGGACTCGAGTGAAAGGCTTAAGTGTCAGATCGAGAGGGAGCTGGACATGGGGACGCTGATTACGACACCGTATCAGATCTGGGTAAGAAATGGGTGTGCTGTAGACAGGGTCAAGCACAGTCGTGAGCGGAGCAGCGAACAGCATCAATTTGCGTCTCGTATGCAAAGTTGATATGCAGTCATGGACGAGAAGGACGGAGGTTTAGTAGATAAGGTTGGTTGAGCAGTACCAAAGGTATTGTGACTGCATCTGTTCGATCTAGAGCTGTGATATATGGGCAGTGAGTGGTAACCGGCAATCCCGGTTCTCTTGGCGTCTTTCTCCGCAAATGCTTTCCACCATTCCACCGTCTACTCCGTACTTTCTTCTCCTCTCGCCGTAGCTTCTGATCGAGCCAATTTCCAGCACAGGTATGCATTACGACCAGGTACAGCTCCGATTTGGGGTCGGGCTGACTCGAGCCTCGTTCTCCCAATATTGGCTTGGCTACATCCATAAGTGGTCGGACTACGCGGGCCAATGAACCTGCAAGGCTTTGAGGCTGTGCTTGAATGATCCTAGTGAGCGGGATGAAGGTGGGGAAGATATTCCTTTTCCAAGCTTAGAACCTGTTTGCAAAGTTCAATCTTTGATCTCTAACATTGTTGCTGGACAATGGATCCGCTAAGTGTCTTTTCTCTTGTTGAAACATGTGCTGCTCTCACAGTAACAGCCGGGAAGCTGGCAATAGGGCTCCGGACGCTAGCAGAGAATTACAAATATGCTGCAATGACGTTCAGATCTCTTTCAAGTCAGTGTAAGCTTTTTGCTTGCGCGGTACGCGCAATTCAACAATGGCTAGAGGATGGCCCGGATACGAACACGCTGGACCATAGCATTCTGGAGCAGCTTGTCGACAGTCTGGAGTGTGCTAATGATACAATATATGCCCTCGAGTCAGAGCTCGTTAGGACATCCAGCGGCTCTGTTAATAATTTTTGGGAAAAATTAAACGTGATGTGGAACCAACAGATGCTCAAAAATCTTGAAGACTGTATCCACAAACAAATTAGCAGTCTATCTGTCATCCTTCAGATAATGAATTTACCCACCAAACAAGGTCAGAAGGACGAGCTGGCGGGGCGAATCTCCGTATTCGTCGAGTCCCGATCATCTGCTAGGTCTATAAGTGACCCGGCATTGTCGACCATCCAAGGCAACGAAGTTGGGAGCACTATGGAAGCGTCGACAGTTACTAGCAGACTCTCAAGATTACCAGGCTTCGATTTCGACGAAATTCTCATGACGTCTCGGGTCTACTTGAGAAATCGAAACAAAACTCTCGCGCTACACTCAGCGAGTCGACAAAAGCAAGACATCCCGAGAACAGACTTTCCAGCATCCAAGCAGCCGGTATCAATCGATGACCTGGGGATAGACCGCATCGATCTATCACATTCTACTCATGTGAATCGTGAAATTCTTGGTATGCCAGCTGCATGGTCCATTGCTCCAAGGCATGCTGCTAACTCGTTACTAAAGTCAGAAGGTACAATTCTGTGGTCGATACGTACAACATCCTTCGCAGAGCCTTCGAATCACTCAAGAAGGACTTCAATGGCACCAAAGAAGATCGCAACAACATATGGGATGCTCACCAACAGCTTCAGTACGAGAACAGAGACTTAAAACATCAGCTAAAACAGCGAGAGGGATATGACGCGCCGCGAAAGCCCTCGTCGAACCAATTAAAAGATCACAATTCGCTAACAGAAAGTCCTCGGAAGGTGAAAGTGCCGTCAACAAAGCCATCCTCAATTAAAATACCATCGACTGAGCCGCCGGCAAGAAAATTACGAACACTACCAAAGCCGCCTCAACCGCAGGGCAGACCAGAGACAACCATTCCCAAATCGCCCTCTGCCGTGAATAGTGTTAGAAATGCCGTTCATATCTCTCACGACACCGTTTATGATCACGGAGATGATGGGTCTCTGCCTACTCCTCCTACTTCAGCTAGCCTCAAGAATATGGATCTAGTGAATTTCTTGCAGGACTCGGCCTCACCTCACGAAATATCGTTTGCTGAAAAGGACACCGAGACTCGGCTGACTCTTTCGAAGCGTCGATCTTCACTCCCAATGGTTGGCTATACAGAACACAAAGAACGTGAAGACCAAAAAAGCCTCTTGGACAAGACCTCCAATGACGAAACCTCCCATCACGTCAAAGACCTAGAGAGTAGAGAATTTCTTGAGGACATGACCTCCGCTAACACGGTCTCAGACGCTGGCAGTGACTTCCAATGGCCGTGGAAAACCCGGGAGACGCTCTGACGCTGGCAAGACAAGCAGTCCCAATGGTTGATTGGCTTTGCTCCTGCTGATGATCTAGAAATTTCGCTCTTAGGAGTGTTGAGCGGTCTCCTCGCTAAGATCCTCCACTTTGAGTCCTTCTAGATAGGATCAAGATCATTTTAGCTTCAGAATTCCACTCTCTAGGCCCCTAGCTGAATACCTTGGCGGAGACTGGCTAAGCAGATAGCTCTTTTACGGGATCTACGCCCTAGCTGGATTTATATCCAAGCATTGGACTCTTGCCTCTCTCATGGACAATGATCCCTTCCAACAGCCTCCGAAGCAGTCCTGTTCATCCAAAAGGCCGCTAAATTACCGGGACAGCCTACTCAAACTTGCTCGTACAAGACGTGAGGAACAAATCATTAGTCAATAGAGCCTTCAAGACGCCGTGATCGGGAAGCTCCATCCCGGCAGGTAGAAGTCGCTTACTACTCCATCCAGACAACATCCTCTTCTGGGCGATATTAGACCTATCTTCTAAGTTAAGCTCTCGCTTTCCTTCCTCGCTCAGGTTCGACCTTCTTTTAAACGTGGTTGAAGAGTTCAGAGACAAATGGAAGGCCTTTAGTATGCATAACTTTTCCCTGAGGATCTCAAGATAGTTAAGACGGTATTTTGATCGCTGCCGTGAAAGGAAAAGACGAAAGTCGTTCGGATGTACGCGGCGAAAGGATGCATGCTATTACTGAGTTACCTGGAATGGTAGGCTAAATTCTCAGAAGCATGCCGTTTGGCAAGATTTTTATATTATTGACTTATATAAATTGAAGTTGACAGGATGAAATTAAGAGAAAATCTTCTGAACATGTCCCTTTTCTGAGGTATGGTCAAGCATTGCAATTACTACCGTGCAAGGTGGCCGTATAGGGTCCGCAGTCCCCAATCCCGCCATAAGCGCCCCAGTGAGGCAAGCAAAGGCGTTAAGGGCACATAACACTTAGGAACCTTAAGTTTACAACAGAGAGAATTAGGCTGCTAAAGCGAGTGTTCTCTGGCATCTCCCAGGCTGGCGAGACTTATTACCCACGTGGAGCATTCATTCATAACAACGGAACAGGACACAAGTAGTCTCGTCCTAACCGTACCTTTAACTAAACATAAACCTACCAACAGCGACCTCAATCATCTATCAAATCAGCCCATCCCCATCCCAACCCATCCCAACCACCTAACCCATCCAATTCCAAGCCCCTCCTCCCCCCCACAATGTCCACAGCCCCCTACTACACCACCACCACCAACCACCTCATCGGCCACATCTCCCTCAGCACCACCTCCTACGCCGCCGCCAAAGCCTTCTACACGCCCCTCTTCGCCACCCTCGGCCTCGCCCTCGTCCACGACGACCCCACCACCGGCGCCCTCGGCTACGGCTACAAAGCCCCGCCCGTGCAGACGGAGTGGGTGAACATCTTCGAGCGCAAGGACACGACGCAGCAGGTGGTGGATCGGTCGGGGACGCACGTCGCGTTCAACGCGCCGAGCAGAAGGGCGGTGGACGAGTTTTACCGGGTGGCGGTGGAGGGCGGGGCGAGGGGGAATGGGGAGCCCGGGTTGAGGGCGGGGTATGGGGATCGGTATTATGCCGCGTTTGTGGTTGATGGGGATGGGCATCGGCTGGAGGTTGTGGTGCAGGGGACGGATGAGTGAGCGGGAGGGGGGTTGCGCGGGGCTTGGTTGGGGGCTTTTGCTTTGGGGGTTTCGTTGGTGGGGTCTAGGTATAGGTGGTGGTTAGCTATCAATTGGAGTGGGAAGTTCACTTTCTTACAAGTCCAAGGAAGCGAACTGTATCGTATCATTCATTAAATCCTCAGAACGAAGCCGCACAGCAAAAGCGTTATTTGAACGTTGAAACTGCTTACTAGTAATAACTATGCTAGCCTCCTGCTTTATGACTTCTTTGCCCTAACTACCCACTCCAGATCTGTATCGTCAAGTCTTAAATAACATCCGACGCGGGTGACTTAAGCTCGCAAGTTTGAAGTCTTACATTCAAAACCATCAACATTGCCGCAAAGGACCAGCAGAGCTATCTCGACATTACCCTGCAGGTCCTATTTTATGCTCGAGCGGCAGGCCGGATCTGCTGTTTTGACCCCTTCAGATACTCTGGTCCCTTATTTTCTTAATTGTTCTTGTCAACATAATAACCATTACTATGTCTAAACGCTTATTGAAGAGGAACAGGTTCCTTACGACACGGCAATTCCTTATATTGGTCGTCCATGCGATTAGGTCTCCGAGCTTCCCACTCGTGCTTGGCTAAGACTCTCGCGATTCCATGAAACCGTCTATCATTGCCTATCTATGAAGCAATCAGCAACCGATCTCCTATTAGTACTTCTCTTTTATCATCTACCTGGTTGGCGGCAACTTCGAATTGGAGCCTGGTCGACGTAATTAGACACGGTATTTCAGAACCTCCCTCAAGCACCCTTAAGCCCAAAAGCACCATGCGGTGTCGTGAGTTCGTCATCCGTCCCCGGCACGTCGGCCTCGATATTCTTTTCTAACCTGGCTCCTCCTCGCGTTCATGCGATTTCAATCCAGCTAAGATCCCCTGTCTCATCCACTCCGGCACGAAAGCCTTGACCTTGACTTTGCCGGCAGGATGGTCGCTTTGAGCTTCCCAGGAGACTGTAAATTCCTGTTTCGGGTCGTACGAGGTACACCCTTCTGTGAGGCGGATGTCAGTCATCATTTCCAACCGGCAGAGAGCGAGGCCGACGTTGCCGAATGTTGTGAGCAGCTTGCCAACGCTGCGACCACGTTGGGCGCCGACTTTGGAGATTTGGGCATTGTGTAAGCTCGGGAGGGAGAGAGGATATGGTGGGTCGAACTTGAAGGTTGGGTTAGAGGAGTCGGAAGGAGGAGGCTCGCTTAACGAATATAGTTGAACCGGGAGAATCCTTTTTCGCACGACGCCTGTGTGGTGTGTACGAATGGTGAGTTCTTGGCCAAGGTAGCAACCTTTACGGAAGTCAATGCCGCCGAGCAGATCCATGTTGCTTTCTTGTGGGAGAGCGGTTTCTCGTATTATCTCAGATTGTCCCTCTGGAATGCCATGGATGATACGATGAATAAGGTACATGACTCCTAAGGAAGTTGTGCAAGCCTGCCGTAAGACAGCGAGGATTACGTCGTCATAGTTTAGGAGCACGCGGGATCGCATGTGTGGTCGATCGTCTAAAGAACTACCGTGTGCTTCCACTATATTCTGAAGGCCTTGAAGTAGATCTCGAAGCTGATGATTGGCACTCATAGAATCTGGCAGCAGAATAGTCTCCTCTAATTGCTTGTTCAGTCGTATCTGAGACAACACACTTGGTTTTTCCTTCTCTTCCAATAGTTTCAGCTCAACCTTCGATCGCAGCTTGTGTTTCTTAAGATGGGCAAATAAACTTTTGACCCCTTCCTCATCCACCTCAACTGTCCAATTTTCTGGATCTGAGGGTGAAACCCAGAGAAATGCATCATTCAGGACCCGTCCTTGCGCGTTCAAAAATGCAGCGTAGATGTGCTGTGGAGGAGACTTGTTGTTGGTGATGCGTTGAATATTCTCGTATTCGGTTACAATATTCTTGGTTATGAGTCCTTGCAGAAAAGGAATCGAGTCAGGGCCTTTGAGGCGGATGAAGGCACGATTGGGAACGGGAAGGTTTAGCAGGTCTGCGGAGGTGCTGGTGGCGTAAGATCGGTGACGTTGAAATCTGCGGGCACATCTTGAACACAGTGAGGATGTTAGAAACTTTCCTCGCATTTTAGGTATCTCAGAAGATCTTCACATGGCCAAGTAGAGGAAAATGTGTAAACGCTTTCATGATCCAACTCGAGCACTGCTACGTCATTTGACGTGCTTGAAACTTTTAAATTGAGATGCCGATGTTTCCCCGGCGCCATCTTCGGCTGTCAGTTGCCAAGATTGCCAAGATAATCTGCACAGGCTTAAAGGCTCGTGAGTTGCCCGCGCCAGAGACTATCAAGAGTTCCCACTACCACGACCTATCTCATTGAATTAGAACCTAGAAGTCTTACTCAATCGCTACATTCGTTGTCTATCCTGGAGTGGAAGCCATATGCACAACAGATTCTTCTATATGTCTCGAGGCACTCAGTGATATCTGTGCACCCAAGGCACAAAGGCATGCTGGTGTTGCATTACGACGATTTGTGTGCAATACTCGTCAGGCTATTCGTGAAGTCTCCATGAAATTAGATCCGCATAGCCCTCGTTGGACTATTATTGAGGGCGAGAATAACCTAAGAATGAGACCTTCGGAACTCCTGTTCTTCTCGTCGGCCAGTCTCCGGCCCAGTTATGTCAAAGTATCAAGCGGACGTCGACCGTTCCTTGGATCTTAGTTCCGGAGGATTGACGTTCTCTTCTTTTCGGCGGCACGCATCTTGGCTTATTCTATAAGTGGCAAGCTTAGCTTCACCTCTCCTAGTACTCGACTCAGAAGTCATAAATCACATCTCCTTCTTTGACTGCAGCAGAGGGTCATGAAATTCTTCGTCATATTCGCTTTAGCAATCCCAATTTTGATGTCTTTAGGAGCATGCGATCTGCTAAGCAAAACCTACTGGATTGATCCTACTTGTCGTCGTCGTGGGACATTTTTCGATGATGCTTTAAATGACACTTTACATTGGGCGCGCAGAGGTGCCATTCGAATGTTATCAAATGCAGACACCGTACAGAAAGAGTATTTCCATCGCCTATTTGCGGGACCCGATGATCCTCGGTACAATGATAAAGTCCGAGAAGTTACGCGTAAGCTCTGAGACTCGTGTACACTGGTAGAAATTCATATTGACACAATTTATTCCAGACATCCTTGGTACAGGAACTCAGGAACCCAGTATCTCGGGGATGACTCCCGTGCAACAAGGACGGCGGAAAAAGGCAAATTATCGATTTTATTGCGATGATGACGTCCAAGACCCAAGTGGTAATAGTCGCTGGAAACTCAGAAAGGATCCTCCGCGACTATTTCGGCCTAGATCCTACGTAAAGAACAGCCTCCGTCCTCACTGGAACAATACTACTCAATATCAACGTCAGGCGAATTTCTACCAGGAATGGGAAGACCTCGGTGGGTCATTGTACCCTTTGTCGCCGTTCGAGGGTTTCTCTCGGAAGGTTCAAGATCTTTTGGGCATTTGACAACCGCTAATGAGCTACATAGATAATGGAATGTATATGATGGATTCAGCTGGCTGTCGAGACTCTGACTTCCCGACGATTGCCGGCACTTATCTAGAGAAATCGTGGGGCCTGTCTTCTTGGTTTCAAAAGAGGCAGAGAGCTACGATGACGGTTGGTGCCTTGCTCTCTGCCACTCTCTGAAGTCTTACAAAACACTGATCGGAACGTATTATTGGCACTAGTTGTGTGATATCTCATTCAATGGCCCGTACAATCTGAGAAGTCTAGATAGTCTTGGTCGACGCGATTTTGCAGATGCTAAATGGCTGCCGGAGCTTAGTAGGCAACAAGGTCAAGTCGGACAACTCTACAACTTTTATCATTTAGTTCCGTTCCATTTGCTACACGAGGTCTGTTTGGCCATCTTTATTGCTCTTGCTTGATCTTGCTCGTGCTAACAGCTTCCTCAAGGAATAGGCATTTCACTTTCCACCCTGGGAACGTAAGCTGAACCTATTTCATAGCGCGCGTATTGCGAAAAAGTTCCAGCTCTCTTTTAGCTTGTTTTCTCTTGCGCTGGATATGATGCTTGAAAATACTCGCACTTCCCTTCAAGCCTTTAGTGCATTGTTATTGACTTTCGCTAATATAGTTAACGATCATGATTCACCGCGGATCCCTAACAGTCCAGCCTACGGTTGGGATGACGTCCAAGACCTCGCGCCTGACTTGAAGATGACCAATGTTCAGAATTACGTATGGTTTTGCATGCTAGCAGTTCTCGCAGACCGCGGTTTTCGGTTGAGCAGATTTCGATCTGAAGCCAGACAAGGCTTCCTAGAGCATGATTCTAGTATTCAGCCAGCTTGAGAAGACAAGATTAATGTCGACCGTAATCGCATACGTATTTGAACGGAGCGTCCACCTTCTAAACGGGCTGTCAGCGTTGGAGGAGGACAACAAAACTATCAGGGTATGAAGAATGAACAACATTGAAAAGATGAAAAACGTGCTTACCGGGTAGTAATAAGACGAATTATTGCTAAGATATTGAATATAACTTGAAACTCTTTCCATTAGTATGAAATTAGCTTTCTGGAATATAGCTGGATATCATCACTAAACCTCACGTCATTAAAAGCTAATTGCGTTCTCAGCCTTGAATATTTACTATTTCCACCTAAGTAATAAGTAAAGCAACCTAGACTATACATATGCAATCTCGCCCCAAATTTCGTGCGCCTCCAGTTTCAGTCCCAGCGGCCTACCTGGATAGATAATGCTTTAATTTGAGCTGAGGATGAAGAAACTGACTTATATTAATAAACATGTGGGTGGATAGTATCCCATTGTGCAACACTGATCTATCTTCATCGAGTCGTTGAGACATGAGTAAGCTTGATAACGAAATCTTGCTTTGCGAAATGCTCAAAGACTTGCTTCTCAATGTGCGTACATGAGGCTCGTCGAAGTAGAAAGCCCTGGGCATAGTTACCTCTGCGTAGGGGACCAGCTTGGCCTAATGGTTCATATTCTTGAATATCTCGGCTTACCTAGTGTACCTTTTGAAACACTAAGCATTTTTCATATGTGAGCTTGGTAAAAGCGGCTGGAAGAGTCATCGATACTATAGCTCTTAAAGGCATAGACATTTCCGGTCTCGTAGTCGGTGACCTTGTTAAGAATAGCCGAATCGCCTGCTCCAGAGCACCCACGTAGGATGCAGTGCTTCGCACGCACCACAACTATCAGCGTCGCACTTGCAGGGTTATTGATTCAGAGTCTACCAACAGTGGGAATAGCCTTCTCGACCTCTTGCCGGACGTGATCTAGATTTTGATTGTACTCTTTCCACTGTGCATCGCTCCGTGGGTGTATCCGCAAGGTTAAATGAATTACTTCGGTGAGCCCTCGAAATTGTTCGAGAGTCTATTAACTTATTCATGGACTTAAGAGCATTCCAGTAGACCAGTTCAACCTCAAATAGCTTGACTTTTGACATCAGAATGTCTCTAATCTCCGACTAGAGTTACACTACTGCACGGTTCTAGTGATCGACACTACCGTAAGACATTCTCGACGCATTAAGAGGCCAATTTTTGATCATCGTCTATCGGTCCATTCTCCATGTCTGAAGCCGCTTTCTGTTTCAGCTCAAGTGCTTCATTTTGATACTTTCTGATCTGTGCATTAGGCCCAGAGTCCTGCCTTGCTCCTCAGGCCCGACCAGTGTAAGCAAGATAACAAAGGCGTAGACGCCTTATGCTGCTGCTAGTGCTTCTCAAACTCCCCCTACTCCCATGTTTCCTCAATGTCGCGAATACTTGTGTGCTATCGGTGTGGCTGGTTATTCGTACAACATATAGCAAACATTTGTGACGGAAATAAGCGTCGTCGCATCACTTGATATAGCCTAGATCGCGAAATGCTTTATTCAAGATCTCTCCAACAATTTTGTCCTTCCGCAAGGTGTATTCTTGCATTGACTCGCCTGCTGCTTTGGAAGCTGCAGCACACTCACGTTTGACTGTCGCATATTGCTGCAGGTCCTGTGGTGATTTCGAGAGCCATTCGCGGAAAATCCGGTGCCTCTCGACCTCAGGACAATCCGGCCCGAAGACATGAAGATTGATAGGATATGCACCAGGGCGGTCTCCTTCGTCAACGAAAAAGCGATGTTGATGCCAATCCGGCTCACGGAAGAGGAATAGGAACTCCGCGCGCTCGAGAGCCTCGACGTAAGAGTCCTCGTCCTTGATGTCCTTTACTACCAGATCGACGTCAATAACATCCTTTGCTGGCAGACCTGGAACACTGGTGGATCCTGCATGAAGAATGGCAACCGCGGTCGAGCCTAGCGCAGCTTCAATCCGGGCCTTGGTGTCTAAGAATCGTTGTGGCCACGTCGGATTGGGCTCGATAATGGCTATTTTTAGTGTAGACTTGCGCTTGTTCACCCTTTCTAAGGAACTTCCATCATCAACATAATTCCTCACAATGTCTTCGGGAGAAAGTGGCATCGCGAGTCAGTGATGAGTTTTGGAAGATTTCCGTGAATGTGTGCCAAGCAGTACTGTCCTGGATAAGACCATATAGGTCGCCTTAGATTGGAGCCCTGCGTAAGAAGTCTTAGCCCATAAAGAAACGCGGTAGAGGTGAGACCGGTGTTTTGTGTAGTTGATATGCCCTTCGCAAGGCGGTGCACTCGGACCTTCGTCGGTTCGCGGAATTCGGAGAAACAGAACGCCGGTACCATGAATTTCGTTGAGGTATTACCGGACCGGCTTTTTCATTTTCAAAGTATCTTGAGTCTCGAGGATCTTGAGTTACAGCCTTTAAATAGCTGGAATAATCTCGTTACGAGTATTTTTTCCCGGTAGAAAGCATGATCATTGAATTTCATTGCGCCATAGGATTTTGAAGAGGAAATATTCATGGTATTGCCGCACTAGAAAATAGTACCATGGTGATTTTTCTTTCCTCTTACTGAAAGTCCAACCATCTATATTGATAAGATTGATGCTGGTTTTGTGACTTATAGCTATGGAGAAGATAATTCTGGGCTTGAGACTCTTGAATTGAGACTTGATGAGAGGGAATTGTGCCTCTAGATACTAATGGTCATTATCTAATGGCTCTCTCGTGTCATGGCAGGTACGAATTTTCCCTAGCCTTCCTTATAGCTTCTCTTATTGTGTCACCAAGCTCTTTGACCGTTCGAGCGTCTCTAGGAATCGTATGGCCCTTAGCATGATCAAAAAGGACCGCAGTGTCTTCGTCAAATAGGTTAAATAAGCTCATTGCACCTTTGAGGTAGGGATCGCCAGAGCCTATGACATGGATGGATGGAATATGAACAATTTCATCGGTCTCATCTGCAAGAAGGACGTCCTTCTTATCAGGATCAATGGCAGGCCAGCCGCTGAAAAATAAGCCAACCTTTAGTTGCCGCGGTCTCCCGGTCTCCAAATGACGTCGCTCCTGGTCGAACAACATAGTAGCAGCGATCATAGCTCCTTCCGAGTAACCCACGACCCCTTCCACATCGCCTTCATGATCCATATGCTCGTATATAAAATTCAAGCAAGGCCGAATTGGTGGAATGTCGTCGTTGGAGGCGCCTTTCGGGATCAATTTCCGAAGAGTGTCCTCAGCAGTTGTTGCGTCTGGGAATTGGCGGACACGCTCCAACATCGACTTTTCCGCCGTACCTCTGTCGTCGAGAAAGCGCCAGTGCGGACCTGGACCGAAGTATTCTTCGAAACCTGCAGGCGGCCGAACTGAAATTTGTCCTTGCACAAAAGAAAAGCTTGCACTGGAGTCTGATTCAAGTTCTTTGATTATTGGATCTGGAGCAAAGATCAGTAATCTCAAGCGTTAGATTTTGTGAATTACTGCACATACCGATCTGGACTTTGAAATTCTTTGCGTTTCATCGCAGTGGTCAGCGTGGATGACGATTGGACAATTAGCTTAAGCTTTTCCATACCTGTGGGTTGCCAATCGCTCCATGAAGACAAACGAATTTCATTGTTGGTTCGATTTCCACTCAGCTCTGAAGTGTCGGGAGCAAATTTGACCATAAAGCGAAAATAGGATGATGATTGAAACAGTCTCTTGCTAGTCTACAGGGCATCTTAAATACACCAATCGGGCTTTAGAATAATGACCAAGCAAATAAACGGTCCACATCAAACTATGCAGAAGGTGCGTGAGGTTTGAAAAAAGCCCCTTTCAACAAACAGCAACGTCACGATCATGATGGCTTGCATTCAGGCTAGGATCTAGGATTATGAAACACTTACAAAAAATAATAGAGCCAGATAACGCAAGGCTTTCTGGGCGCCCCCCCCTTTAGTCCACGTTTCTTGAGCCGTTATGATCTAGAAAACGGTCGGCTGCTGTAAGTACGATCAACATCCCGAACGAGGCTGGATGGCGGAAATGGTGGCACGCCTTGTCCGATTATCAGCCGGGGTAAGAAGGTGCCATGCACTCCGCTACCTTGGCTCGGGATCAGCTGCAGCTTTTGGCGTGCTTAGTAGCCCTATCATAGAAGGTCTCGCCCACACCGAAATCTCCACATTGATGTTCTGGAAGGGTCGTCCTATGCAAGAGGGCATCTTCAGAAGCCTACAAGATGCAGGGGATTAGAAGTCGCAGCACCTCGATTCCGAACATCAGCCGGCGTGGGGGTGCCACATGTTCTGATACCCTGCCTTAGCAGCCCTATAAGTATCTAGATCAGGTTTGGCAGGAATGCAGCAGAATTCGTAACGTCAATAGTGTGTTTTAAGCCCAAGCCGCCAAGACGGGCCCCAGAAACGGCTTAACGGCCAAGCCTGGCGGCAAAATTTAATCCCCTATCTGCGCGCGGGGATTTTATGTTGACAACACTGCTTTGAGTTCAAACGCTCCCTGGGAAATTTCATTGCATTTTTGTGGAGTATTGTTTCAATCTTTTTCTCCGGCGTCGTCATGGATCTCCGAGATCGTTTGTTCAGACGCGGCGTCCGTGATCAGGAAGGTACCTCAATGTTCACTTCAACCAATTGTCGATGGCGCCATTCGGGTTTCCAATGAGACTGGGTGATCTCCTCAAGGATCGTATCACGCCCTCAAATCACTCGTTCTCACGCTTCCTACTGGACTCCCTTGCGGACATCTTGAGATGGCTCATGCAGTCGCCAACGCGGCTGCAGCCACAAAAAATCCGTTATCGGTGATGGTCAGATACATTGCCAAAAGAGGATCTTATGCCCTCCGGATTTCATCATTCCTCCTACTCTAGACTAGAATGGCAACCACTTTATTGACGCCGGACACTCCACCACTTTTACCTGCAGGATGACAGTGATCGAAGGGAGTTAGAGAAGTCCGACTTGGAGCCGAGGTCCGCTCACGAAGTCTTAAAGAGTAATCGAGAAACATTACTGCTCCTCTCATCGACAATTAAGGCGTTGAGAAAGCTGTGATAATCTTTGAGTGGCGCGCCGCTAGAATACCAGTAGGAAGATCTGCCCCTGACCTCGAGGTCTATTGACATGGTTCCTTCCTCAAGAAGAGTTTCGTTCCTTTGTTGTTCTAGGAGCCGCTTTCCGTTTAAAAAAAAAAGGGGCCCAATGCTGTTACTCCTGGCTGATAACGACATTTCTGAGTGCTCCCATATTTTGGATAATTAACCGGACCGTATTGGTCAATCCCTTCTTCCAAAATTATAAAGAAGCAGGCTCTGCTCTGCCGTCCTAAGTAGATTTCAAATCTCTATTTCAAAAATGCAGGAGCAAGATTGTACCAACCAGCCGTTCGGCCAACACGCTGTAGACTCACATCAAATGCTGTTGGCTGTCATTGGCATGGCATGCCGGTTGCCTGGCGATGTCACTACGCCCACTGGCCTTTGGGAGCTTTGCGCTCGGAAACGGAGTGGTTGGTCAGAAGTACCTCAGAATCGGTTCAATGCTGAGGCCTTCTATCATCCAAATCCTCAGAAGCTTGGTGCTTTCAACAATAAAGGTGCACATTTCCTGTTGAACGACATCGCAGCTTTCGATGCGTCTTTCTTCAACATCACAGCTGCAGAGGCAACTGCAATGGATCCTCAGCAGCGACTTGCCCTTGAATGTACATTTGAAGCCCTCCAAAGCGCAGGCATACCCAAAGAGTTACTTGCAGGCCGGGCCGTCGGAGTTTTTGCAGGAGGCTCATTTTCTGATTATGAGGTGAACAATCTGCGAGATCTTGATACCTCACCTACGTTTCAAGCAACAGGGAATGCTGCTTGTATGTTAGCCAACAGAGTGTCTTACTATTTTGATTTTCGAGGTCCTTCCATCACGACCGATACGGCGTGCTCTTCGAGCCTAAGTGCTCTTCATCTAGCGATGCAAAGCCTGCGCAGCGGCGAGTCAGAGATGGCAATTGTTGTGGGATCACATCTGAACGTTTCACCTGACTATTTTGTGTCCATGTCAAATTCTCAACTCTTTAACGAAGCTGGGCGTTGTTATGCTTTTGACCATCGAGCCCAGAGCGGATTTGCTAGAGGCGAAGGTGCTGGCGTTCTCATCTTGAAATCTTTGAAACGAGCGATGCATGCGAATGACCCGATTCGAGCAGTCTTGGTTGGCTCTGGTGTCAATCAGGACGGCAAGACCGCTGGGATCACAGTACCTAATGGAAATGCACAAGAGGATTTGATTCAGCAAGTGTATTCATCGGCAAATATTGCACAGGTCGACTGTGCATTTGTCGAGGCCCACGGCACCGGAACCAAAGTCGGAGATCCAATTGAGGTTACTGCGATTCACAACACATTAGGGCGAGGTCGAACAGTGCGAAGCCCACTATACATTGGATCGATAAAGTCTAATATCGGCCACTTGGAAGGGGCAAGTGGGATCGTTTCCACAATAAAAGCCGTGATGATGCTTGAACGGGGCTTACTGCTTCCGAATATTAATTTTGAGAAGGCCAACCCTGCAATCCCCTTTGCAGAGTGGAACATGAAAGTTCCAACATCGGTGCGGCCTTGGCCAAAAGAAAAGAAATACATCAGTGTATGCAACTACGGATTTGGTGGAGCCAACGCGCATGCTGTCCTCCAGAAAGCACCACCAGCTTCTCAACGGACAATGACAGGTGGCGCCGACTCGCAAGCTGCCGAAGACAAAAAATGGATGCTCTATGTGCTTTCAGCAAACTCGGAAGAGTCTCTCCGTCACACGGCCAAAGGTCTCGGCATATATTTGGAACAGCGACCAGAAGCATTTGAAAAACTGTTAGCCGGCAACCTGGCCTATACACTTGGATCACGACGTTCTCGTCTAGCTTGGAAGTACGGCGTTGCTGCGTCATCTACTGACGAACTTGGCATACAACTAGCTAGTACCTCTTTCAGCCCGCGAAGGTCTGTACATGAGCCGACGATTGGCTTCGTATGTACTGGTCAGGGTGCGCAATGGGTCGGCATGGCTCGCGAGTTGTTTAAAGCCTTTCCTGTGTTCGACACTGTCATGGGAAGTGCTGATAAGCATTTACAACGGCTCGGTGCGCCTTTTTCATTGGCAGAGGAACTCGCAAAGCCCAAAGATTTAAGCAGTATTGATCTACCTGAGATTGCACAGCCAGCGTGTACTGCCATTCAGTGCGCTCTGATCAGCCTCTTCAGGTCATGGAATCTGCAGCCAGCGGTCACTGTAGGCCACTCATCTGGAGAAATTGCAGCTGCTTATGCTGCGGGCATCTTGACTCTCGAGTCAAGTATTGCATTGTCCTATTTCAGAGGCCAAGCCATCGTCAGCCTGAAGCAAAACCATCCTGATCTTTCTGGATCTATGCTTGCAGTTGGCGCTTCTGCAGCGACCATCCGCCCGATGGTCAAATTACTGAAGCAAGGCTACGCCACAATTGCTTGTGTCAATAGCCCCTGCAGCGTCACCATATCCGGCGACGACACTACCATAAATGAGATTCAATCTCAACTGGATGATAGGTCTATTTTCAACCGCCGTCTGCGCATTGATACCGCTTACCATTCTAGTCACATGGCACGCGTAGCCGATGAGTATAGACAATCGATCAAGGACATCCGGCCAATCGAGAATGCTGTGGCCACATTCCATTCTTCTGTGCTTGGTCGAGCTGTACGTGCTTCAGAATTGGTGCCCAGCTACTGGGTTGCAAATCTAGTTTCTCCTGTCGAGTTCCATCAAGGGATACAAAGTGTTTTCCGCTCGGAATCTTCCAGCCCTGATATCCTGCTCGAAGTCGGCCCCCACCCTCAGCTTAAGGGACCTTTGAAAGAAATTCTGAAAAGCGAAGGTATACAGGCAAGCAAAGTAGCGTATATTAGCAGCCTAGTAAGACACAGAAATGCCCATGAGGCCATGTTGCAGACAGCCGCAAATTTGTTCATGCATGGAGTCTCACTAGATTTGCAGAAAATCAACTTCTCGCAGGAGAACAGTCGCATACCGGTAACACTAACCGACCTGCCGAACTATCCGTGGGATCATAATAAGCGCTTTTGGCATCATTCTCGAATTGCTGAAAGACACTGCCATCAATACTTTCCGAGGAATGACATTCTTGGCTCCCTTGCTTTCTACTCAGATGCTCTTGAACCAACTTGGCGAAATGTCATTCGCCTCGATGACCTGCCCTGGCTAAGACAACACAAGATGCAGTCAATAACGGTGTTTCCAATGGCAGGCTTCCTGACCATGGTGATCGAGGCGGCATCACAGAGAGCAGAGATGCGTGGATCCTCTTTGGGCCATTTTGATATCCGTGAAGTTGTCGTAAATAGAGCCTTGGTTCTACACGAGGGAGATGATGTGGAGATAACGATTCGACTAAAGCCATATAGCGAGGGCACGCGAGGGGACTCAGACGCTTGGGATGAGTTCCGAATATCATCCTACTCAAAGGATTCTAACTGGACAGAGCACTGCCGAGGTATAGTCGCGGTAATGGACGAACATGAAATAAATCCCGTCACCGGTGACTACCAGACCCGCCGCGCACATGAGGTCCTAAAGTCGCGGATGGCCGAGGTGCATACTGCTTCCAAAGAGCCGGTGGCCACACCTCAGCTCTATCAGACGTTAGCGAATGTAGGTGCTAGTTACGGACAACATTTCCAAAGTCTCGAGAACAGCTTCGCATGCGACACGCACGCCTACGCAGAGTTTATTGTCCCTAACACTAAAGCAGACCAACCTTACAAGCACGAGAGTAAGCTGATTATACATCCGGCATTCTTTGACCAATTCATTCAAATTGTTTGGCCGATCTTCGGTGCTGGTCGGAGCGGCCTAGATACCTTATACATGCCATCATTTATAAAGCGTGTTGAAATATGCCGACATACGGTGACAACTCCTGGGGATCGTCTCAAGGTGTTTGGCATTGGCAATCCTGATGCGCAAGCACCACGACCGACCACGTTTGACCTCTGGGCAGTTCGACCAAATGAAGAAGCTCCAGCCATCATTCGCTTTGAAGGGCTTGTGATGACGCCACTTCTGGATAGTCCATTGCCAGGATCTGATAAACCTAGAGAGCTCTCTTATAAGATTGATTGGCAACCTGCGTTGAGAGTTGATCAAGTGTGAGCCAACCCTTACTCAAAGATTTCTTGTGTCTATTGTCATAGTCCGCAAACAGCTCTCTCATCTTGAGTGAGGAGCGCTTCCTAGTTCAGGGAGACAAAAGAGAGTAGGAAGTGCTAATTGAGTCCTAATTAGGGACCGTCTTTCGACCTTGTCGTCTGTTCAAGGCGTACCGAATGGTACTGCCACAAAACACTATATTCAGACCAATGGTTATGGGTACGTAAATAATTTCCGTAGCTTACCCTTTAAATTTGCAGTCTTGAAAAGCTGTGCAGCCAGAATAGTTGTACCTATCTCATTTTTCTTGAAATACGTACTAAATAAGTGCCTTCAGACCCCCTTCCGCAGTGGAAGTCGCCAGTGATATCACTGCTGACGAACGACTAATCGACCGTAGCCCAATTTTACTCATTGGAGAAATATCCAATCAAGCCAACCTTCTTTACATTCTATCCCAATCAGTCAATATGGAAACCGGGAACGAGCCTGGGATCGCTAGTTTGGAGACCGCCGTACCTACAGACAAAATCTGTATCGTTGTCTCTGAACTTGAAAAGCCATTGCTTAGCAAAATTGGTGAACGAGACTTTGCATGTAAGTCGTCGCTTTACGTCGAATTTGTTCCAGTATGAATGATACAACAAGACCCTTGTATCATTTTTAGATATCAAAATGTTGCCCTATGGCTTCATCATGGAGCTGGTGTTGCGATTTCCACTATTTGCGATACACGTTGTGCTGATTCTAGAGGGTTACAGACATTCAAAGAGCTCTCACGAAAGCGGCCGGCATCTTATGGGTTGTCCGAGGAACTCAGACGCCCTGCACATTACCAGATCTAAGCATGGCAATTGGCCTCGCACGGAGCATCCGATCGGAAAGTACTCTTAATTTTGTCACCCTGGATCTGGACCAGCGACCGCTGCCTTCTGTGCAGGCAGATGGCGCTGCTATTATGGACGTTTTTCGCTCTACATGGATTTTGGATCATCCCAAAGCCCATTCGGACATGGAATATGCTGAACGAGATGGACAGCTCCTCGTTCCTCGAATTGTCAACGACTACGCGCTTGACGAAATTATCCACCGACAGACTCAGAATACCAATGTCCCTTATCTACAGCCATTTAGTCAACCTGGCCGACAACTTAAGCTCAAGGTCGGTATACTAGGGGCACTTGACACAGTTCATTTTATTGATGACGCTACATATGGATGGCCATTGAATGAGGAGGAGGTTGAGATAGAAATTAAAGCCACGGGTGTCAACTTCAAGGACATTGTTATCTCCATGGGTCAAGTTCCGAGTCCGTACGTTGGTCTTGAATGCAGTGGCATTGTCTCTCGAGTTGGCAAGAATGTCACGAAAGTGAGGACTGGCGACCGCGTTATCGCTATTTCAGAAGGCGCATACTCGACTTTCACTCGCTGCTCCGGTACCAGTGTCTCCACATTCCCCCCATCTATGTCCTTTGAAGCTGCCTGCACGATTCCGGTTGTCTTCTGTACGGCTTATTACGCCATTATGGATCTTGGCTGCCTTGCACCGAATGACAGGATCTTGATCCATGCAGCAGCTGGTGGTGTTGGACAAGCCGCTATCATGCTTGCTAAGATGATTGGTGCAGAGATTTTCGCTACAGTCGGATCGCCAGCGAAGAAAGCCTTCATAATGCAGAAATATGGTATTCCCGAGCACCATATCTTCTACAGCCGCGATAGCGCATTTGGCACTGCTATCCGCCGGGATACTAATGGTAGGGGCGTTGATGTCATTATTAATTCTTTAGCCGGCGACATCCTCCGTGAGTCTTTGGAATGCCTTGCTCATTTTGGTCGATTCATCGAAATCGGCAAGCGCGACATTCTGAATAACACACGCATTGGCATGGCTCAATTTGAGCATAATGCTACGTTCTCTTCCGTCGATCTAACAATCATTGCAGCAGAAAAGCCCCAACTCATGAAAAGGCTTTTGTCTGACGTCATGTCACTCCTTGAAAAGGGAGCAATCCGCCCAGTTGAGCCAATTACTGCCTACCCTATTTCCGACATAGAGTCAGCATTTCGTACCCTCCAATCCGGCAAGTCATGGGGCAAATTTATTGTCGTCTCAAGTCCTGGTGACCAAGTCAAAGCAACTGCACCGAAGACGCCAGCCAAGCTCTTTCATTCTGATGCGACCTATATAATCACCGGCGGAACAGGCGGGCTTGGTCGCAGTATAACCCGTTGGATGTCCAAGAATGGTGCACGCAACATCATCCTTCTCTCCAGGTCTGGCAGCGCATCACCTGAAGTACAGGACTTAGTACGTTCGCCTGGCGCGATTGGAACCCACGTCAACGCTGTTGCTTGTGACATATCCGACTCGGTCCAAGTGACAAGCGTTATCGAAGCAGCGGCTCAATCCATGCCACCCATTCGCGGTATCGTTCACGGCACCATGGTTCTCCGTGATGTGCTCTTCGAGCGAATGACCTACGTTGACTACTCTACAGTCATCAATTCGAAAGTTCCTGGCGCCTGGCACCTACATAACGCATTGGCTGCCGTATTCGCGCCTCTGGATTTCTTCATTTGTTTGTCATCCGTCGCCGGCATCGTTGGTAACAGGGGCCAGGCAGCATATGCTACAGCTAATACTTTTCTTGACGCATTCTGCTCGTATCGAAACTCTCTTGGTCTACCCGCTACAGCGATTGATCTGACAGCCATCAGTGATGTTGGTTATCTCGCAGACGACGCCAATAAACAGAAAAATGTCCTGCAAAATCTTGGGGGCGAGACCCTTGACGAATCTGAAGTCCATGCACTACTCACAGCTGCGGTCAACGGCACGATGGCAAAGACCTGTAGTTCCCACTGCATTACAGGGCTGAAAATCGCGTCTTCCAAAAGCGATCAGTATTGGGTGCGCGATGCCAAATTTCGCCTCCTACAGGAGGCAGCCCACGCTACAGAGGACAACAGCGGCAGCTCAAATGCTGTGATGAAGCCGCTTACCCAGCGCCTTGAAGATGCTAGCAATGAAGAGGAGGCTGTCGAGATAATTTACTCGGCGCTAATAGACAAGCTCAGCTCGGTGCTTATGATACCGAAGGAGGACATGAGTTCTGGAACAACGCTGACGGGACTGGGACTGGACTCGCTCGTGGCGATTGAGGTGAGGAATTGGATCGTGAGGGATTGCCATGCGAATCTGCAGGTGTTGGAACTGCTAAGTAGTGGGAGTTTGTTGGAACTAGCACGGACGATTGTCAGGAAGAGCAAGGTTAATACGAAGGAGGGGGAAGTTGCGAGTACGGTTCACAAAGGATGAGATTTCCTACGACTGTTGTTTCTACAATCGGCTATAGCTAGCGCCTATCATTAATGTAATCCCCTCTCGTTAATGCGTCCCTCTTCGTAGTAATTCCCTTAGCTTAGATCTAGCACGAAAAGCTTTCTCCAAAGCCGTGATTCTCACGGATAGAGATGATCCTTACTCATATACCGCGAGCTTTACAAAACTTGGTGGCAAAGCCCCCAAATTAGGGCAGTAAAGTTCGCCGCGAGGCTCTTTGTTCTCCGGGTGTGGAGGGAGGTCATCTTGGCGCTGAACCACGGTATCGACTTTGGCATAGCAGAGGCCGATATTCATAAAAGGGGGGGAGAAGTTGTAAGCTATTTCTAGGGACCACCTCCAACCAAAATCATGGCCAGAACTGAATGGCAGCCTTCTCGATCTTTTGCTCACTAAAAAGCCGATAAGCCTCTGGCGCCTCCTCAATCCGTACGATCTTATCAAAAACAAAGCTTGGTTTCGCCCGCCCCGCCTCAATCAGGTACCTCAGGTTTGAGGCAGTGCCCTCGACCACTGTCACCCCGGCGTTAATCGAGATCCCTTTCAACCACCACGTCCCGACGTCGAACTTGATCGAGGCCCACTGCGGCCCCTGTTTCGGCTGGCCCCGATCCCTCGACCCGACATAATACACCCCCGTGACGGCAATGCCGCCGCCCGTGCCCACGGCCTTGATGGCGTCGTTGATGACATAGTCCTGCTGTGGCTCGAGCTTCGGATTCACGCACTCGTAGCCGATGCAGTCGCAGGCGCGCCGGACGCCCTGCGGCTCGAGCTTCAAGATCTGCGCTGAGGGGTCGCCCGCGGCGAGGTCGATGCGGACGGCGCCGAGGGACTCGGCCTTGTCGAGGCGGGCGGCGACGTGGTCGATCGCGTAGACGCGGCGGGCGCCGCGGAGGAGGGCGGAGTAGACGGTCAGCAGGCCGACGGGGCCGGCGCCGTAGACGGCGACCGTGTCGCCTGGTTGGAAGCCGCTGAGGTTGAGGGATTGCCAGGCGGTGGGGAAGATGTCGGAGAGGAGGATGTAGTCGAGTTCGTTGCCGTAGCCTTGGGGGACGGGGAGCAGGTTGAGGTCAGCGAAGGGGACGCGGACGTATTCGGCTGGTGTAGGAGTTAGTCCTTGGTGTTGATGGCACAGAACGTTAAGAACGCACCTTGGCAGCCGCCGTAATCGGTGCCGAGGGCATTACCAACCCCATAGAGATCGAATGGCGCAGCTGTCGCGTTAGAGTTAAGCCCGGCCGGGACAACGACTCGATCTCCAACTTTATGAGAAGTAACGTCAGCGCCGACCTCCCCGACAATTCCTATTGCCTCGTGGCCCATGACATAGGGCACATCAGAACCCCCCAAGATCCCGTGGTAAGTATGCAGGTCAGTTCCACAGATTGCAGCGACCATCACTCTAACAATAACGTCCGATCCCGCCTGAATCGTCGGTCTGGGAACGTCTTGGACGGCCATGTGGTAGGGGTGTCCTTGCCAAACCACAGCTTTCATCGTTGGTTTATGTGTTGACGTTGGGCCATTTGGTCGAGTAGTTGGGCTCTGTACTATTGGCGTCATGCTGTTCGGCTGAGGCGACACCGTCGGTTGGTGAGTTGGTGACCCTTGTTGGTGGGACATTTTCAAATCGGAAAGTCGACTTAGAATGTTCAAGAGATAGCTGTCTTCGAATTGATTCGGTATTTACCCAGCCATGTAGAAATATTTATATGTTCCTAGACTTCTACGCCCAGTGGGATAGAGTCATATGACAGTCTTATACGTAACGTCCTTGCTGAACAACACTGCCATCTTCTCCCCGTTACTACCCACGTCCACCTGAAATTTATGCGTAATGCCATCTGCCTTCAAGGTCAAGCCTTTCTTAGGCTAGCATCAGCTTGTCAGCGGGCTGACATGAGCGGATTTCGAAGTCCAGCCAGCCATGAAAAGCTTTTCGTTACGGAAACAATTGCAAGCAAGACCGTCGAGATTGCTTAACTTAACAAACAACTAGCATCAATGAATGAAAGTTGTAGGCAAACTCATCATTTAATTTGTGGATGCAAATGATTACGGAACAAGATAAAGTATTCAAGGGGAGTAAGCATTCTTTGGAGTCGAAACCGAGCGCAATCTCAGCTGGTCCGTTCAGCTAATTTTTCTCGAACGATCCAATACGAGCTGATGATGGATTCAATAGAGTATTCTTGGCGGCTAGGGTAGTGTGACATACGAGCATCAAATACCGTGAGCGAGTGATCTTAATTACTTGGCCTGGAAGGATTCGGGTTACGAGCGAGATTGCCCGATTGCATACCTGGGCTTGGCAGCGTCCGTGCGGCCGCAGGCTAAATTTTAGTAGGCAGGCACGCCAGGACAAGGCTGTGGCACAGCTCTGCTCGATACGAAACCGTAGGTACAAGCACGGTCAGATCTAGAAGACGACAAAGACCGCTACTATAGCCATGTAGAAGAAGAGTGAACATGCAACAGCAGGTGTATTACGTATTTGTCGACCATGGCCTCCTATTGGCATTGTGCTATACTCCGAGCGCAAGACATAGTTAGGTGGCAATACACTCATCCTACCTTTTCACCCTCGGTCGACAAAAGTTTCTTTTCGTTTTGAAGGACAATGAGGTTGAAAAGGCTCAATTCACCAAGCTAATAAGACTTTTGTCTACAGTTGTCACATAATGCATGGTATTTCTGATTTCAGTGTCCATCTTCTCCAATTTCTGCGATCATCGCGAACCAAGTCTCTTTCAAATATTAGTCATAGATCACGTAGGCCCAGAAAAAAACATTACTAATGCACTTACCTCTAGGACATTTACATGCTTTTTGCCCTGTAAGGCGGTCGACTGTGAGCTCGTATCGGAATCTGCAACAGTCCGAAATTAGACTCATCAGCATCACTCCTGGAACGTGGAATGAGCCTATCGAGTGTTATCTGAACTATGAAACACTGGGATCGAAAGCAAGGTATGATGCCTTGTTATATGCATGGGTTGATCCAGATGACAGACAGGAGATATTCCTGAATGGTCGGAGCTAGACCATCCGCCACAAGCTCTTCTCGGCTATCCATCAATTCTGCAAGTCTTTGCCGGCTGGGTTGAAGGCTGCCGAGGGCTCGTATCGTTTCGCAGGAGGGAATTGTCATTCTGGATAGATGCACTCTGCATATATTCCCATTGAAGCGCAGTGCACCATCTCGGAATCATGAGGTTTACACTTCACTTTTCCAAGGATTTTAATTTTATGCTTTTAGTCAGATCTGGCAGTACGATCCTCGGGCATTTGATTCGAAATCTATTGATTCGCGTTTTCAACGCTTCGAATGCGCTGAGGCGGGGTTGCAGCACAACGTGAAACATTATATGCGGTAGCAGCAGTCTTAGAGGTTCGATATCAACCTAGACGAATATCGTTAATAGCGCTTTGGATCAAACTTTTTTGGTCTGTAAGTAACTGAAATCATTTAAATTGTCACGGGAGTAGTAGTGGAACAAAATTGTCGGAAGCAATTTTCAGCCCATCACGCATAAACTTACGTTATTGGGAAAGCTTGTGCAGCTCCTTGAGAATGGCTGGTCACCGAATCGGGAACTCCGAACTCGCTCAGAACTCCGGCGACCGGTGGCTACCCGTTCAGAATGGTGTACCTAGGTTCTAGGGTCTCGACCCATTCTCAATTCCCATCTTCCCAATACATTTACTGCGAGGCAACCCTTCTCGAGTAAGATCCTCGTTACACGTGCCTACCCTTCTAAGCATGCGTCATTCAAAGGTAACACAGATCAGCCGTGCTTGCCGGCCCCCCTCTGCATGCCAACCATCGTCAGTCCTCGTCCTCTAGCACTTAAATGCTTCTGAACATCCCTCTATGAAATTTATTGATTTGAGAATATTTGAATCCATTAAATAACGGTGTCCTTTCTGAGCCCGACTTTCACTCGCGATATATTATGGCCTCATATCTCTTCAGAAGAGCAAGGACATCCAGTAATACAGAGTATGCAAAATTTTTTGTCGGATGTTCCACACATCCGGGTGATTTCATCATCTTGCATTTTTACAAGACTCTGTGCTTGCGCGATGCCCGAGATTCCCGATATTCTATGCAACATAATTTGCGCGGCGAAGACATTCATCAGATCTAACGGCCAAAATGTAGCTCGATGCTGTCAATATCTTCACGGGATCAAGTATAGATACATTCACATCGACAATTTGCTCCATGATTTTTCAATACCTTTAGATCCTTAAAACCTTTAAACCGTCACCATCTCCTTGTTTCTTCTTGCTATAAAGACAAGAAATCTGGAGCGTTACGACACCGATGCTGAAGGCGCTGGCTTCTAGCCTGAGGTCCAAGCCCTGGCACTTTTTAAGTCACCAATCATCACGAAGATCAAGATGTCCAAATTGAATTCGACGTCAGAAAGCAAGAGTGAGTCATGTACATGGAATGGATCAACACTATGTGGCATCAGCCCGCAAGTAACCGACTGCAATGTGCCTTTGCCAACCAACAATATCCCGGCTTATTTCTGGGGGAAGGAGCCTTTCAAGCAACTAAGCAGAGGTCCCTTTCCCGTGCACACGGGCTATAATGAGGCGCGAGAAATTATCGGTGACGGAGGTTTGGAATCTCTGAAGATACTTACGAGACAGTCGATGGAGTTCTTGACCAGCGTCTTCGGGGCACTGTATAATCCTAAGGAAACAGCTCTAGTTCGACTCGATTTATCGGTTGAGCTTCGAGACTGGCGGGACCAACAACGCAAGTTAGGCAGGGTATTGCCCCCTAAAGGCACGGGACTCAAGCGGGCTTCGCACGAAGTATTACATAGTCTTCGTGCCACGGATTGGCCTGAAGCCTTAATCACGACTAATTCTCTGTTTGGCTGCGGTATAGCCAGTCTATTACTTGGAGCCTATGATGTTCACACCATGTTCTCCAACTATGTTACAGATATGGCTTTCTACCACGAACATGGCTACCAGCACGCCTTCCCGGGCCTAGATAGGCTTATCAGCCAAGGCACATCTGATATATATGCTCGTCAGACCCTGGGTGGTACTGAACGCAGAGCAGCGGTCCAAGTTGGAATTAAATACATCAAGCACAAGATGGCTTTAGAACAAACGCATAAAACCAGTCTTGCAGGCTGTTCGGCGAAACTGGCTCGACGGATGGCCCAGACAGTATCTCTCTGCGAGAGCAGCTTACTGGGCATGGCAGAAGAGGCTGTCGTACGTGGATTCGACCCTGCCGGGGTCATGAGCGACTTAGTTTTCAGCTCCCCAGGAACGGACGTTGTGGATGTTGGTTCTGACCTCGTCAACTCGGAGGTCATGAACTCGTTTCTCAACACAGGTGACATCACAGAAACCGGCGTCATCACCGAAGAATGCCTGAGACACGTCTACGACGCTTACGCGCATACTGGTGCCCGGATGTTGACTGAGAGATGGGCCGAACCTACGGCGCGGATGTGTGCTGCGCTTTATACATGGCACATCCAGAACGATAGGCACATGTTCCCGAGACGTGCGATACTGGGGTGGCCAAAAGCCCGCAAGGCGTCTTTTGACCAGCGAGAAGCAGATTTTGACGAAGCCTTTGACGAACGTTACCATACCACAGGCTTTAGCCGTCCACTAAAGAACGCTTGCAACGGAGCAGACACTTGCGATGCCGTTGATAGGCTCCTAGCAAGTCCTAAGTCGTCCTTGTTACCGCAGTTGTGGGAATATTTGGTAATTAACCCGTTAGAATACGTCAGGAAAGGCACAGTGGATCGAGGGGTCGAGGCAAGACTGGAAGAGAACCTACGGCTAATCATGGTCAGCGTGTACTCAGATGGTTTGGTTCTTGAGATGGTCTGGCTTATTGCCCATGCTAATCATCATGCATGGCAAGTAAACCACTTATTCGAAGCTGCCATGTTCGGCAGTCTCCTTGATAGCGGTGCTCTTATGGGTAAGCTAGATAGGGTGGGGTCTTGATATCAAGCAAGGAACGTTTTTGAAAAGATTTGATCAGCTGAAGATTTAGACATCTTTTTGCTGAAGCTGATATGGTTCACGGTAATAAACAAGACATAAATGTTGGAGGGTAGATCTACTCACTCATCGAATGGTCCAACGCTTTGGAACATCCACGTGCTTCAGAGCGATTTTATGCATGACGCCTGTTAGACTTCGCTTGAGACCCATAGAAACAAGCAGTCGTTCTCATGATCTTTCGGGGATCAATAATGCGTCATTCTGAGCGAGATCAACAAGCCGTTTCAGTCAATGTTCCCGCATGATCCGCTATACCTTGTGGTGTGACGGATGTCGACGATTTTCTTATTGGCCCAAATATAAGTTTAAAATTAAATATAGTAATCTAGTAAGTAGCTCGTATTTTTACGTAAAAATTTTGGCAACTGAAGCTTGAAATGTAAAATCTTAAGATAAAGAAAATGTGAAGTAAAATTCTGTTTCGCTCAGCCGCCGCGGAAAGTGGCGGCCGCCCCGGATCGGATTCGATTTGGTGCTACCCGTCCGGGCATAATGTTGAAACCATTGCTTAAACCGCGGTCCTAGTCTAAGTAAGTTTGCCGCGCGTCGTTTAACTAAGCTTTTGCTCGACCATCCCTTCCCTGAACCTCGACCCTCGACCCTCACCCTCTTCTCCCGTATCCTCTATTTTAGGCCGCCTCTAACGCTTGTCCGTCTGGTTGATCCTTCACGCCCTTTCTGCTCAAGGGTCTCTCCACTTCAGCTCTATCAACTTCGCCCGACTTCTTCATCTACGTGAATTTGACCCTGTTTTTTACGCCGCCCTCTTCTCCGCGGGCAACATCGATTGCTCTGCATTGGGTCTGCCCCTTCCCGCGGCGACAAAGGCTGCGTTGCTGAACCTGTCTTTGCCCTCGACCTCACTGTTCTCATACTGCGGCTGCTTGTCGTAGCTCACAAGACCACAGTTTCGGGCTAAGATCTCCGCGCAGCGTAACATCTCAATTTTTGGCCCCGTCGTCAAGTACTAGGACAAAGATCGGCAGACTGACAGACGGCTACAGAATATCTAAGTTCGTAAGTAGTATAGCTCGAGACGTCTCGAGTTATAGCGCTGTTGCCCATCCATCTTCGCTTATAATCAACGGTAAAATTCCTCATCGTGATGATGATGACGACAGATATGTTTCTAAGCTTGTTGGTTACCGGGGTACAGCCAGCCTGCAACCGATCCCATAGGTCAGGGTCCTGGACTCGTCTTTGAACATGCCTGTAAGGGAAGAGCTGATGGTGTGTCGGTTCCCATCTCATTTTTGAGCACGCTCGTGAGGGGAAGAGCCGTTGAAGGGTATAAAAAGAGACCAAATATCCAGTCATAGAGAATCTAAATTCCATCAGCAGCCGCCGCCCACAATCGCAAAGGTTTAACCAAGTCTGATACAAAACTCTTTCACAAGGACAGAGTGAGTCCTACCCGTTTCCATTCCTGGCCAAACTGATGCAAACCCAAGATTCTTACCCCCGTTCAATCATGAAGATTACCACTTTTTCCTGGCTTGCGATAGCCACACTTGTCGTTGGCGCAACCGCAATTCCGGCTGCAGCCCCAGTTGCTGTTCCAGAGGTCGGAAAGACTTACATATTCAAGAGGGCTCAATGTTTTACAACCTGTCAGCCAGGCTCCCATTGTGGTGACGCAGAGTGCTGTGAGACCGCCTGCACAGGATAGGTTGAATGCACGGTCCAGGAGTCGGAGATGGAGCCCGCGAGAAGGACCGGGTCAAGCACTGATGAGACAAGTTGGGGGAAGAGAGATGCGTGAGGACCGGCATAAGGGACTGAGCAAAGCGGGGAGCCAGCAAATGATCAGATAGTCTCTGTACATAAAATTGACACTCGCTATAGGAAACGAATTGAGATCACCCGGGATGTTCATTATCGCCAGAGATTTACTAAGGCAATTTGCCTTCGAAGTAGAGAAGAAGTTATTCTTTGGCCATAACCTGTTAATCTTCCATTTCGTCTTCGAGCGAAAGGATGAGGGAAGACATAGTGTTGCGACCATAGGGATGCAGCATGAACAAACAACTCAAAAGTCGCGAACATATTGTGAGAACGCGGTAGGACTCTATACCAGAAGGTGAAGGCGAGAGCGAGACAAAGTCAGTGCGTGGTTTGTACTGCTTGTGCCACATAGATGGAAATGCCGCTCAAGGGGCCACTGAAACAGCGTCAAACGTCTCCAAAGACGGCGGAGATTAAGCCAAATGATTGATCAATAGAAATTCCTCCAATAGGGAATCCTCTCCCTAAGCTTACTAGACCACGTCCAAGGATATCGAACGGAATGGAGGGACCAATGCAGACGATATGGTCGCCTTCATATGCTTACGAAATACGAGCTCGGGATCAACAAACTATCTGCAGGAACTGTACATTAGCCAATTGGTCAAAGACCATCAATGTTAACGGCAATTCCCTTCCTAGAAAGGTGCGATGCCAAGCGAATTGAGGCTCTGCGTC
This sequence comes from Pyrenula massariospora, assembly GCA_021030905.1. Classification (NCBI taxonomy): domain Eukaryota; kingdom Fungi; phylum Ascomycota; class Eurotiomycetes; order Pyrenulales; family Pyrenulaceae; genus Pyrenula; species Pyrenula massariospora. Next base: position 944,153 of record JAGFMI010000013.1, read on the forward strand.
GGAATCATTCACGATCTTTTCCTGTCTCTATGGTTTCGTGACGACTTCCTTGCCTGCTTCTGTTAACCATGACGTGAGGACATCGAACCAACTTGAATAAAAATTCATGGCTTGAATAAATCGTCTATTGTACAGAATCCTGGACATTCTTTGTGGCATGCTGGAATCTTCCAAAAATTTGCCGTTGTGCCATTTGTTTCCTGTAGAGCACATTTCATTAACATTTGTCGCGGATTCCAGGGCATACAAAAGCTCCATTTTCGACGCAATATTTCACCAGTCACCAATGGTATTGGACCTCATATGATGCGGATACGTGAACAGATCATGTACGTAAATTTTAAGCAGATCGTCCAATCCTTGGCGCCAGCCTTGCTAGATTCAAGCTAAAAGACGGCGCCAACCTCAAAACCTTCGGCCCAGAGGCCAGCCACAACGAGCTCGACGGTTCAACAAGTAGAATTTTCAAGATCTTCAGAAATCGGCACACGGATACCTACTCTATTGCGAGCGATTCTGCCATTTTCCAATGTCACGGGGCGTTGAATATCCGTACCTTCAAAGATTTAAAGATGATGCTCGGCGATTCCCGATACTAAAGCTTTTCAAAAACCCCTCTCCTAAAGATAGCAAGCAACGTCGGGGGACAGCTGAGACTAGAGGACGAGCCACTGTCATAGAATTTTGGAGAGGGTCACAAAAGGGAGGAGTCGTGAAGGAGATAACGGACTTCGAACGTCCGGACGAGCTTGCTGACTACCTCTCACAGCCGAGGCGCTGCAATCGTCGGCTCTTTTTGCTCGAAGGCCTATGGCCGCAGTATGTCGAAACCTTTGGCCGTTTCTTGGATGTTGATCCCAGGGTGTTTGCATCTCAGTATCGCTGTGTGCATTGGGATAATTTGTGGAATGGTGTGCAGAGGACCTTAAGGTCCAGTCGTAATCCTGCAAGCACCTCGAATTATTACACGCTGAAATACTATGAAATCTGGAACCTGCATAATCCTCCGCTTGAGTATGAAAATCGCCGTGGGGAAGATGGGAACTGGTGGGTTAATTATTCGACTACTGGAACCCCACCAAGGCGGGTTGAGTTGAGTTCATCGTCAGTCAAAAATGAGGGTTCTGCTAGAAAAGACGAGAACAATGTCAGGGCCTATCTATTGAGAGGGAATGTATCCTTCTGGTTTCAAAGCTACGAGAAGAACTCAGAGAACGAGGCTTCAGAAAATTGGGATGGTAAGGCGTGCTGAACTTCCCATAACAACTGCATCCTATTCTAACGGATTCCAGCACTTATACTACTGGATCCCCCTCTTGGAGGCTATCTCCGCTTCAAAGAGGGGATTGGGGATCCAATACCGATAATAAAACCACGTAGATATCAAGGAGGCTATCCAGACCTGATGCAATGGCTTCCGTCCCAGATCGGACAACATTACCTCAACCCAGATCAAGTTTCAATGTTCGATCATATCTTATATTACTGGAAGAGTGATGCAACGTCGGCTAAATGCTTAAAGAACGTGGAGGCCACTGCAACTCACATGAAGCAACTGGTCGCCACACATTGGAACTGCCTGCTGAATCAGTTGTGGGCGGCTCTGAGCTACTTAGAACACGACATCAGTCAATTGGAAGATCGCCTAGCTGTTCACGACCAGACGAAAAATGAAAGGAAAGAATAGTATAAACTAGAGAAGAATCTCCGACGTATGAACACACTTCGCCGTCGTATGACCTGGTACCTTGAACAAGCCAAAGAAAATCTCTACCAGCTGGGCATCGACCGCGACGACGATGAGCCAAGAGACGGTAACTTCGACTTGGCAAGAGACTTCTCAGATATAGCTACCCGTCTAGAATTCTACAAGACCTGCAGCGAAAATTTGGTAGACGTCGCAGCCACGGTTGCAAGTCTCAGGCAAGCAAAGGAAGGCCTCGTAACTTCCTACTTCATCAACCTTCTGACCATGCTTGGTGTTGTCATCTTTCCGCTGACTTTCCTGTGCAGCATTTTCAGCATGGGGGGAGATTTTCAGGCTGGCCAATCGCACTTCTGGGTCTATTGGGTGATTGCGATTCCGCTCGCTGCTGCCTTGCTGTTGCTCGTTTGGTTCGGGAAGAGATGGTATATCCAGCAACAGCAGCAGAGCAAAGTCCAGGAAGCGGAGATGAAAGATGAAGTTGACAACAGCGGGACCCCTGTTGACCTATACTTCTCTCGTCAAGGTGAGAAACGAGAAAGCATAAGTAAGCCTCATAGGAGGAGACACAGTGAACTGGTTTAGATTCAACGAGTCATGACTACCTACAACGCATGTGCAATCGTGACTTGGACCGTTGTTACGCTCTCACATAACTAATTGTGTCGAACACTGTATGAGATTCTGTAAGAGAAAAAGCCCTAGGCATGTAACGCACCGACATTGCGTACAAATCTATACCGAGGATTCACGTACAAAGACCATTGCAGATGTAGAAGGGTCCAGGCCTGGCTTAGAACTAGCGCCAACAGCGCACTTCTTTTCATTTTAGATAAGCCAACTATCGAGATCAAAAAAGACAAGAGGCCTAGGAGGCAAGACAGATGGACAAGAACGGCCAACTGTGATTATTTCTATAGTCGTACTCGTCGGATAATGCAAGATCTTTTTGACGAGTAATGGATCGAGCCAAGTTACCAAGATCCAACTTTGGTCTGCCAATTCCAAACCTCGGATACTTACCGGCGATTCAGCCATTTACCAAAGTCCACCTTTTCTAAATGGCCAGGCCAACGCGCCACATTCTTTTTCAGTGCAGAGTTCGGAAGGTCAAAACAGACTAAGCGTATCGGGAGGCAAGATGGATCCCTCGTAGATGGCTTATGGCATCCTTAAAAGCTAAGTCATCCTTACGGCCGCAACAGCCAAGCCAAGTCTCTGCAGCCTTTTCTTGAACTTACTTAAAGATGTCCTGTGATATTGTCACTTTCACCCTTGGGCACATATCATTTGCAGAGTCAGTATAAAGAGGAAACAGCCTGGTCTACACAACCATGTCTGACATAGAACAAGTCCAAGTCCTCCTTAAAAGCGACCCAAGTAAACAGGTCATCCTAGATCAGCCCCTCACAACTGGTCACTTGAAGCCATCAGCAATTCGTGCACGGCCTGAGCTCCTCTCCCTGACCGCCAACAACCTCTCATACGCAAATGCCGGAACAGTTCTAAACTGGTGGTCGACATACCCGGTCCCGTCCACTTTCCCGGAGCCTTACAACGACGCTTCCCACTACGGCATCTGTCCAGCATGGGGCTACGCTCACGTCCAGGAGAGCAAGCTCGATGGAATCAAAGCAGACGATCTCGTCTGGGGCTTCTGGCCGTTCAGCAGCGCAGCCGTCGACCTGCAGCTCAAGACCGCAGACGGCCACGGGCACTTTATCGAAACCAGTCCGTGGAGGGAGAAGCTCATGCCGCTCTATAATCGCTATACGGTCTTGTCTCCAGACTCCCCGTTCCATCCCAGCCAGGACGGCAGCAAGCTCATGCGGCAGTGGACGGCGGTGTTCACCGTCTGGCAATCTGCGTACATGCTGAACAGATTCGTCTTCTCCAAAGAGCACCATGTCCATCCCCTGCCCGAAGCCGGACTCCCGTGGCAGGTTGAGGATGCAGATCTCACCCGGGCGTTGGTGATTAGCTTAGCCTCGTCCGGCAAGACGGCACGGAGCTTTGCTCATCAGTTGGCCACGAATCGCCCAGCGGGCGAAGGCCCCGTCGCTCTGCTTGAGGTCGGATCGAGTTCCGCCCTCTCCGGCATGTCGCACGTCAGACTATCAAATCGGCACGTATCCTACGAAGACATGCTGCGCGAGCCCACCCTTTCATGGATCAAATCTCAAAACATTACCAGGATAGTCATGGTAGACTTCGGCGGCCGCAACGGCGCGGCGGAGAAGCTATTCAACAAGCTCAAAGACGTCTCCCCGGCTACCAAGACCGTCGTGATCGGCGTGGGTAGCGAGGTCAAAGTCTTCACACCGGCCGACTGGGCGGAGCGGATGGCGTCTGCGAAGCGGGTGGAGAAGGTGCAGAGCAATGCGTCGGGCCAACGGATGGCCGCGATTGAGCGATTGGGTGTTGATGAGTTCTTTTCGCAGTCGCAGAAGGAGTTTGAGAGGGTTGTTCGGGAGACGTTGGATGATGGGAAGGTTCTTGGGGTGAAGCTGAGCGTTGGGGAGGGGTTGAAGGGGGAGAATGGGATTGAGGGGGGCTGGAGGAGGATTTGTGAGGGGGCGGTTAGCGGGGGAGAAGGACTTGTGTACGATGTGTGAGCTATGATGGAGAGAGTTGTACATATTACATCTATTATGAAGGCTTGGAATGACGGCTTTCATTCAGATAGTCTGTACGGTACGCCATGAGCAAGTCTACCCCAATTTTCTGTTCCAAGACTCTTACTTAGATCATCCGACCATGTGTCAACGCACCTTCTATCCAAAGCGAGACAGGGCCCTATCCACAGCACCCTGTCACCTCTACCCCATCTTTCTGGTCCCTACATGGAACAATCATTAGCCCTCGCATTCAGCACACCCCACCAAGAAGAGAACAACTTACGACTCTCTAAGTTGATCCCAAGTAAAAACAAACGACCCCAAAAACGCCCCGATAATAATGCACAGAATAATGTACCCTATCACCCCGGTCAGCATTACCATGTCCCTTAACTCCAAAGAACCTCCATCGGAACGTAGAAACCATACCGTTATAATACATCGCCAACAACATAACAAAATACGCCACCGCAAACTGCACCATATGCAGCCCCGCCCGCACCGCCTGTCTCTGCACCATCGTCACCCGTCCCACCCTCACCTCCGAACCCACCGTCTTCTCTCGCGCCGCCCCCGCTTCTTCAGCAACCTTCCCCTGCGCCATCGCCGCAAGCGCATCCCCCCGGCGCACCCGCGCGTCGTACTCGCGGCCGAGGCGGCGCAGGAACTCGAGGGCGACGACGAGCAGGATGACGCCGAGGCAGGAGCCCGCGAAGGCGGCGCGGGTGTGCACTTTCCAGGTGCGGGAGATGAAGCCTGCGTTTTCGCTGTAAGTAGCTGTGGTAAGGAGGGCGAGGGAAGGGAAGGGGGGAGGGGGGGCTTACAGGCATCGACGGTGTACCAATTCCACAGCATGGAGATCTTGCAACCGCCCATGTGCATGCGGTGGAGCTCGGCGATGGCGGATGGGGTGAGAGATATGGCGGTTGTGGGGTTTGCTGTTACTCTAGTGGCGGAGGAGGTTGGGTCGGCCATGGTCATGGAGGGCATGGTTGAGGAGGGTGATGGCATGCTGGGCTGTGGAGGGATGTGAGCTTGGTGAGGGGTGGCGGTTGGGATTTAAAATTTGAAAGGAAGTGGGAGTGCGGATTTGGAACAAAGGATTTGCCTATGCGATGGTGGAGATGGAATGGGAGAGGACAAAGGATGCTTTCGTGGGAGCAAAACATCATGGTGACAGGCTTTGTAATGATGAGGTCTAATTGTGACGGGGTCGCAACACTTTTCCTATGAGGGTTTTGAAAATAGAGAGACGCAATTGAACTATGAGCCATCGCATTGTGCAGTCAAATGAATCAAGCTTGCAAGCGCAACCTATATTGAGCGTAGTCACGTGATCTTCAAGACAGTGTTTGTGAAGCCCATGCTAAGTTCGTATTTTAAGCAATTTGAAGACCATGGAGTACACCAAATGATTTGAAAAGGTGTTAAAGAGACTCACAACGTGATACAAGATAGTTTGGCATAAGGAGTTCAAGCAGGAGTTTCAATATATAAAAGTGATTCTTACCTACCAAGTTTCATTCGTAATCTTCGTAAAATCGCCTTCGAACAACCCTCCTCGTAGACCGTGTATTTGGAGCCCGTCTAGGTTTCGTCGCGAAAGGTTCTGGTTGCCGTACAGCAACCCTCGCATTCTTGATGTCGGCCATGCACTTTGCGTCCGCTGGATGCTTTGGAGGCCGTAGCGTCTCGCGATCGTGTATTCCCAAGACTCCGTTGGTCTTCTCAGGATTAGGATTTTCACGACTGTCCACATTGGTCTGTATGATGATTTCTAGTACAACTAAGTGAAGGAATCTTCGTTCCAGCGAACTAACTCCGGATAGTCGCATCGTAGTCGCAGACATTTTAACAATCCTAAGCGTCGTTGATAATGTTCACAGTTGTCTTTCTCTATGGCATGGTTCGAGCTATAGAGCCACCGACTATGTGGAAAAGTTCATGCAAGAGAATGCTCTCGTGAGGCTTAATCCGTGTCAGGAAGCTGTAGCCTCTCCCAGAAGACAGACCTTTTCCATTGCGACTTTCGAACCTTCGTATAGAGAATTAACTGTGTTTTGACCCATTCGAGTCTTACTTTAATTCATAGGGCTAGATCTTCTATACTAGCGCCGTCAAAGTCGAAGAGATCTCCAGATGAGTACGCTTCCAGGAGATTGGCCTGGTGAGATTCCAGCAAGCGCCGCGCCGCAAAATGACCATTCTCTGAAGCAAGGTCTCGTGCTCTTTCATACTGTCTACTCCCTGGTCCGACGACCAGCGCTCCCGAGTTCAAAAGGAATTGTAGCATATCGATCCGTCCATGCTCAGCCGCCCCTTCAAGTGCTGTTCTCCCTCCTACCTTTGCTGGTGAGGCGTTGATTTCAGCTCCCTTCTTCACCAATAAAGATGCAACGCCAAGGTGTCCACGAATCGCCGCGAATTGGAGTGCAGTTGCTCCTCTTTGATCGTATGGAGGTGAATTCACGTCAGCACCATGTTCTAGGAGCAATTCTATTATATCCAGGTTGCCAAACTCCACCGCGGATTGCAAAGGTGTACGTGAGACACAGGAAAATTGATTTGGATTCACATCGGCTCCGGCAGCAATCAGTGTCTCAACTAGCCTCAAGCTCTTTTGCTTAATGGCTGCAATAAGAGCAGTTTCAAATGGATCCTCGGACACAATCTTGTTGGGATCTGCTCCACCGCCTAAAAGCATGTGTACCATCCAAAGATCCTTGCTCTTATCAAACTCGATTGCGTTTCCGAAAGCAGAAGTCCATTCACCAAGTATATATCTGTATCCGGGATCACCTTCTTTGAGGTCTTGGGTTCTTATCACAGCATTCGGATCTACGCCACTCAAGAGCAGCGCCTCAATCACGACCATATTTGATAATTCAACGGCGCGGCGTAACGCTGGAGAGCCAAATCCACTCGAGATATGTTGACATCGATCTTTTCTAGAGGCCAAAAGCACCTGTACAAGTTCGAGACTTTGAGAAATCGCCGCAATACTTAATGACCGCTCATCCACCTGTGCGCCAAGGTTGAGGAGATACCGGACCATGTCAACATCATTGTTTCGAACGGCAGCCGTGAGAGGGGGATGGCCAGGTATATTAGCATGAGCATTAACGTCGGCGCCGGCATTGATTAAGAGTTGGATAGTGTCAAGATCACGATTTTTGACCGCTAGAGACAGTGCTGTGCTTTTTCCTGTTATTGATGGTGCATTGATGTCAGCTCCCGCTTCGATTATAATCTGGATTAATGGGCAGTGACCCCATGCTACAGCCTCTGGCAGTACGGAAAGGACCACACCGAAGTCATAATTCTTCAGACGCTTATTTCGGACATTGACCGCTGCTCCGGCAGCCAAGAGTTTCTGCGAAAGATGGACATCTTCCCGACGTATTGCCTCCAACAGTGGCGTGGTATTCGACGTGGAGTCCCAGGCGTTAGCGTGTGCGCCAGACGTAAGAAGCATTTCAGCGATTTCGCTCTGACCGCTAGCAATCGCTTCACAAAGAGAGGAGCCTAAAGACTGAACAACGCTATCGTGATATGCTGAATTTTCGTCGAGAAGGAAACGAAGCATCGGAATGTCTCTTCTACCAACAACAGCCTTAACAGCCTTAGCTAGAAGACCATGGGCTTGGAGCTTGATAGAGGATGCAGACAAGATGTCAACTACGTCTCTCTTGCCGTGAAGTATGGCTGCAACAAACGCCGTGCTGCGGCCTCTTTCTTGTAGACTACCCTTTGTGGATTCCAGCAGGAGCCACAAAATCTCGAATTTGCCATGTTTTGCCGCTTCTTCAATAATTCTGTGTGTGACGCAGGCTCCAAAACCAAGCAATAAATTAAAAACATCCAAACCCTGATTTTCGACTGCAACGATAAGTGCTGGCTCGGTGATATGCGCTCCATATTCCAGTAGTAATTGGATTAATTCAGCGCAGGGACTATACATCGCCTTTTGAAGTATTGTGAGCGTGCTGCCATCCTCATCGTCAATCTTTGTAGCATGCACGTCAGCGCCAGCTTGAAGTAGATACCGAACAGTTGAGATGACTTCAGATGTAGAGCTTCGACTTGAAAGTGCTGCCATGAGTGGAGTCTCACCATCTTTGTCCATAAAATTTGGATCCGCTCCCTTTGATAAAAGGATGCCGACCAGCACTAAATGACATTCGTCAGCAGCGGAAATTAGTGGAGATTCCGCTGGACTTGGATTGACAATTGCGCCAGCACGAAGCAGAGCTTGTACAATTTCAAGTCCATCATCCTCCAGATCTTCTTCCTCGTCCAAGTTATCTTGCTTGTCCAAATAATTCTCCTCGTCCAAGTTATCTTCCTCGTCCAAATAATTCTCCTCGTCCAAGTTATCTTCCTTGTCCAAATAACTCTCCTCATCCCAGTAATCTCCGATCATAGAGTTAATTGCAGTTGTCAAAGCAGATCTAGTGTCTGGCGGACTTTTGTTGACATCTGCTCCAGCATCTAATAGCACTCTCACGAGTTGCAGACTCTGTAGCTCGCAAGCTTTCTGTAGAGGAGTCTTGAGACGAGGCCACTTTGTAAAGTTTCTCGGCTCGTTGAGATCAAGGCCATAATCTAAGATCTTTTTAACTGTTCGAGTGTCCCGTCTCTTGATCGCTAGAGTAAACAAGTGCTCCGCGAGTGCTTCTGTGGTTGGCCCAGCGATTGACAATAGATGATCAAGAAAATCTTCACCCAGCCGACCTTTGATAATCCATTTGTAAATGTCCATGCTGATACCTGTCTTTAGCTCCAAGAGCTTATTTGATACCATGAAAATAGCAAGATTCAAGAAAGCAAGCACAGCTGAAGGTTGACTTTGCGATGTGATCGTTTGAGTGTCTGTAAAATGGCTAGACAACAATGGTCCTGACAACAACGCTTCGACACTTCTGCTGAAAGATTTTGTGCGGTCCTCCCCGTTAGCTCGTTTTAGAAAGTGGTTCATAAGGTTCGTCTGAAAGCGTTGAAAAATTGCCATGGAGGATGAGCCATCGCTTGTTGGAGTATTTGCGCTAGAATTCACTATACGCACCAGATTAGCAAACTTCTTCGGATTTCACGTGATGGTGAGCTAATCGCAGCTAATACCATTTCTGTTTCGGGGATATCGTTCATCTTTAAGAACAGTGTAACAACTAGGATCCATCGTACCTTCTAAATTGACTTTGGATTTGAATTGTGTGAATGGGAGGGAGTCTATTAAAGTTTGCACGTAGCTCGTGGTCGTCGACGTGAAAAGCACCGGTTCTGCTGAATGTCTTTGTGGTTCGAACTTGTCATGCGCAGCTGACGGAGTGCAAATCGCAATCCCTTCTGGTGTTTGTGGTGACGGTGCTAATTTAACGATGAGAAATACTTCCAGATATAGACATGTTTGTGTGACTTTACATGAGTGGTGCCTCCCAGAAACAGAACCATATCTTGAAATGCCTTTTTTAACCGCTTTAGGGTTCATTTGGGATCCATAAAGGTAAATATCACTGTCCTTGTTTTCTCTTTTTCGGTTGTAAATTTTGGGTATTACCACCCTCCACTCGTTTTTCGTCAAATTCTTTCGGAAGTTCCAACCCTTAAGGTGGCGCTCAAATTGCGCCTTGCTTTTGAGATTCAGCTCTCCTTCACACTGGAGGGGAGAGGCACTTCATTGGAACTTACGTTGCCTTAAATCGGTATTTGCACTCCATTTCTTCCATGACCTCTCCAAGGCTGCGATCTTCCACAAGGTACATTGCCCGGATTGGCTCTCTATAGGTCTCCCATAATGACTCTGGAGCTTTACTATTGGCCACCGAGTCAGACATCTCGATGTTCAGAGTTATTGGAAAGAACGTGGGAAGAACGCTCAAGGATCCGGAAAGATTCTTTCGGAGCTCAATTAACAAAATTAAGAAAAGAAATTCGGTGAAAGTATGCGTAGAGGACGTTGAAAGGTTTTCCAGACTTATGCGACTACAATGAGTGAGCAAAAGGTTTGCGCACTGCCCAAGTGGTCTTGAACTGGTTCTTTATACGTCTGCTGGCGGATTAAATAAGAAGCAATGATCATTGGATGTTCCCAAAATCTTGCGTTGTGTAACCCAGGCTTTGGCAGCGATTCCGTAGCCTTGTCCAAAATCTGAGGTGTCTCCGAACGCCACTGCCTTCCTGTCGCTTGCATCCTCCAATTCCCCTGCAGTTTTTCCTAGACACAAGGCTATCTGCCCAAAATCGTGGGGCCATTTTGCTGCGTATCCTTCCCACCAAGGGCTGCTCTCCAAGATAGACTGGCTGGCTCAGGAGGCGTGGGTGATCGCCAAGTTTGGTGGCCGCACCGACGGGCTCAATGTACACCGAGGATGAAGGCTTTGTATGGATGGTTTTACCGCAAGTGGAATATGAAGCCAAAATTGTCCAAATCCTCGTTGGTGTCTTGCGTGGCCTTCTTGAGGGCATCAAGTGGCTAGAGACTCGGTAAGATCAGACGACAGTATCTAATTTCGGGGCGCAATAATAAGTGGCAGCTCAGTGAGCGTTCCTGCCGCAGGTGCCTAGCTTTCACGTGCAACCCCCCCCCCCCCCCAAAACGCCGGTGTTTGCGGCTTACATCCCGTGCCAAAACATGGTTAGTATCGCCCCCCACTAGACTAACCAATAGGGACGATTTCTGTCACCCAGCCCTCGTCTGGAAGTCATACACGTCTTTTTGGAACATGTTGGCACTTTGATCACGCTCCTCACCGCCGCCTCGTTCTGTAGATCTGTGAGCGACCAGTATTCTGGCGCATCACCAATGACTGTCCACCATTGCAGGGCCGGGTAGGACAAGCCCCGAATAACCTGCCACGGTGCCGAAAGTCGCAAGGATCCCTTAAAATTAACTCCTACTTTCTTCTTTTCTTGAGTACATGTCTCATTGTAAAATTTTCGAAGATCTTTGCCCCCTTCATTGCCAGTGCTTTACTGTTTGACCGCCACTGCGTGAAACCTACATTATCCTCCCGTCCCCGGTCCTTTCCCTAAACCAGCGCATTACCACCTCCGCAAAGCTAAAACCCCTTGTCCCAAGGTGTCCCTCTTTCGCAAAGCCGTAACGAGCTCACCAGGCCTATCTAATCCACCTCCGAAGACACCAACTTTACACCTTCTATGTCCGACAACCGATCCTGACTCTCAGGCGGGAATGCCTGGGGAGCAGACCCGTGCGGTACCACCAGCTCGCCGGAGGACAGAAGACAAGGGGCACAGCTTATCCTGCGGATGAATTTACATAGCTCGATACTAGCTTTTGATTATGCATCTTACGACGACGAGGATAAGGAAGAGATGGCTGAAGAGGATGGAGAGGACGAAGATGCCTGGGATGGAGATCTGCCAACAAGCTTTGATAAGAGAAGTTCATAGATTCCACTCCATACTTGAATCGCAATGGGTCACATTATTTATCCTTGTTCTCAATATAGGTATGGGAATGTCGAAAGGTCCTGCCAGTGCCAAAAAGCAGGATACATCGCTAGATTCACTTGATACTACCTATGATTAAAATTTCAGAAGTCGAAAATCGTGCGTTTTGACACGAAATTCTATTCATCGCCTAGCGGAAGAGACTATCTGCGGTGCTGGCAATCATTCCACGTGGGAGCATTCTGCCTTCTCTCACGAAAGGTAGCTCATCGTACAAGAAGAAAGACACCAGAAGACCCCCGCCCGTCGCTGTCACGTATTTCTGCAGCTGCATAGATTCTCTAGCCACCTTTTCCCAGCTCTATGAAATGGCAACTCGTCCTCCAAACGTTGCAACAACTCGACAACACTGACGATGTTATATTTGAGAATCCTTAAAGCCTTAGCACAAGAGACAGCAGAATCTGCGATCTTCATATGATTACCTCTCAGATTGCAAGCGGATGGTCAATATCCTCCAGCCAATCCTTGGTCTCTTCAGCCTTGGCTTCCTCCCACGTAAGGAAACCGATCCAGATCCAGTTGAGTAGCTCCCCAGTCTTTCGACCGCGGTGACGAAATTGATCATCCCCAACGCTATTGCTGCCAAGTCTTACGAACAGTAACCCTTTTTCTTTCCAGTCGGCGTCAGCCACGGCAAACATGGCCTTATCGAGATTCTTGTTAGTAGCAGTTGCGACATGGTCCGCTTTGATCTGTTCGAAGGTCTTGCCGTCGCCAGAGAGGCCGACATATCTCTGATGATGGTATACACCACAATTTGCGCCAGCGCCAGGGCAGAACCAGTCCATACCACCGTCAAGCTGGTGAAGTAGTAGCTCAAATGCGCTCTTGCCTGACCTTTGGTCCTTCTCGCTCCGGTCAGGCAGTAGGTTATATACGGCAAAGGTGCAGCCTGGGCGCAGGGCTGCCTGTGCTGCGTTATCAGGTTCGCGAATCTCATCCCAGTCCATATTTGCGGTGATCATATTATCGGCAATCAAACCGGTGTTAGTGTCGACAGGTAGACGCAAAGCATCGTAGCCACGTTCGTTTTTCAAGCCAACAAACAACATACCCTTTTCCTCAGCAGGAAGTCTGTCGACAATGAATAAATTTCCCCCATCGATCAGCTGTCCCGCCTGCCGATTATCCTTGTACTTTCCTTTGTGGTGGGAGGCAATGTCTCGAGCGCTTGTACGAGGGAAGTCCGTAGCAGCTTTATAAGAAGTAGTCTCTCCCAGGAACTTGTCAGGGTCGGTGTCAAGCTTGTAGATAATTTGATCCAGGTTGTCCGCCTCGGCGAGGTTGTACATTAAGATAGTCATGCTTGCACTTGCTGTGAAGCGGAAGCGCGTAGAGATGTGTTGGAAAGTAAAATGAACGTGTAATTGACTGGAGCATACGAGTAGGGAGATGTTTGAAGTAATGGAAAGATCAAAGATGAATCTTTGGTGATGAAGGTACCTAAGAGAAATAAAAGGTGACAGCAGCCTACTTGTAAGCGTCCTACCATCAGTATGAATATCTTTACTCTACGTTCAACAAACTCTCAAAGCTTCCGCAAGGATACCAGTGTTCTGCATATGGCAATATGCAATAGGATTGATTATTTACCGTGGTAAAGATCCCACAGTATCGCTCGATATCTTGTTGGATGTCGATTAAGTGGTGGCAGAAGTGGGAGGATCGCAGCGTTGACTAATGTAGCTTCTTCCATCACTCGCTGAATAGCGGGAAAATCTTAAGGATTTGCAAAGCAGCCTCAATATGTTCATCTCACAGAGTACGGGTAATCTGATGCAAACGACATATTGGCGCGTCCATAGGCCTGCTGCTTCAGAAAAGCTTATGAGCAGCGGAAAAGATCATGACCTGGCATACATTCCCAACCATGTCCGCCAAGCCGAAGATCCCGCCTTAAGGTCTCAATGGTGTTGCCTAGAGCTTCGAGCTTCAAAACTCCTACTAGGAAATGCAATGCATGATAACCCACAAAGCTCAATCATTCTCACATCTCCAGCGAGAGCAATAGTCTCGTGACGCGTCGCAAGTCAAGTCTGCTGCTTCACTTGTAGCTTAGACGGCATCCAACAACCCAGCCTCGGCCAGCACAGCCTCATCTGTTGGAATACCTTCATTATTCCGTCACCCATTTTGCTCTTGCCCTATCTCTCTTGTCTAATCTAGACAGATTTGTTTTAATTAGCAGCATATTTTGGTTATTGCTCACGGTCCTATTATGCTCATAGAAGAGATTCCTTAATTTAATCTCTTCCTCGCCTCAGTGGATGTTGGGAGGGAGGTCGCCGTGAGAAAGACTACTAAAATATACTTTAACGGGCCATTTACAAGACCTTCTTGTTTCGTGACCTCCGTCCAGGCGAATCGCTCCAATGGCTCCCCCAATAAATACAAGCTCTAAGACGAACCTCGACGCTCTCCCTCAGGACATCCAAATCCTGATCTACACCCACCTCACCTCCCTCCAAGACCTATACTCTCTCCTCCTAACCTCCCGCTCCCTCCACACAGTCTGGTCCACCTCCGCCCCTGCAATCTGCACCATCCTCCTCCCCAACATCCTCCCCTCCTACCCCACCGCCCAATCTCTCCTCACCACCCAACTCACCCACCACCCCTCCCTCAAATCCACCCCCCACCACACCCTCCTCCTCCGCAACGCCCACCTCGCCGCCCTCACCTGCACCGCCTACGAATCCCACCACGCGCACCTCCTCCGCAGCGGCCGCGGCTTCGTCGACGTGCACCCCCCGCACCTCACCCCTTCCGAAAAACTCCGCCTCACCCACGCCTACTACCTCTACGCCACCTTCCTCGCCCTCCCCGCTGCGTCGCGGTCGTCCTTCATCGCCCCGCTCACCCTCCGCACGCTCGCGCTCGTCAACGACCTCGCGCGCTTCTTCCTGCTCAACCCGCCCGCCTTGGTCCTCGAGGCCTACAGCGCGGGTGGGGAGAGGGAGAGGGTGGAGGAGGAGTGGACGAAGGGGTGGGAGAGCTGGAATGGGTATTGGATGGGGAAGGTGGAGAAGGTTAACGGGGGAAGGTTGGGGAGCTTGCCGGATTGGCCCAAGGTGGAGGATTATATGGTGTGGGATCATTTGGGGGGGTATCAGGAGCAGTATCCGGATCGGGCGTGAGGTGAAGAGGGGAATTTGCGGGAGAGTTGGACGAGGGTTGGTCTTTGAAGGGACTGTATTGGTTATCCTTTGTCTTTGACAAAGGATAGAAACAGTTCATTCGTGCTTCTTGTTTATCATTCTCGTCATTCGTTCTACACGACTATCGTAATTACGTCCTTATCATCCGAATACGGCCCTCTCGCCTCCTCCATCCCGACTGCGCCAATCCTCGAGCATCTGCGCGGTCAACACTTTCTAGAATCTCCTTTTCGAACGCCCAGCTCGCAGGACACGCTCGCCTAACCCCCCGAAGCTCGTCTTTTGTGGGGCAGGATCAATTGGACTTCTGGCTCTGCGCCGAGACATGTGGGGAAGTACATTCGCGACGCGACAGCAGATTGACTGATAGTCAGCGTCGCCATCGGGAAGTCATTGCCCACTGCAAAGCCGCTGCTTTCCCCGCTCGATAACGATGGTTTGGTCTTCGCGGCCGACGGCTTAAACCGCAGTCTGACGATGTTATTCTAAATCCACCACGTCGATGCCCGCAGCATCAGGCCATGGACCGCACTAAACTCCCTTGATAGCCCGATCTCTCACGCCTCCCAGGCTCACCTCACCTCGTCTGAAGAGGACCAGAAACGGACAGACATTCGAGCCACATGTCTAATCAATCATTCATTCATTCTTCCCCTTCCCACCCCTTAACAAGCTCACCGTCGACCCCTCCGCCGAACTCTCCTCACTACTCGTCGAAATAACATGAAATGAAAAATCCACTTCCCCAACCAACTTCTTCACCAACTTGATCGACTTCTCAATCTCCTCCTGGATCAGACTACTCGCAACCTGCAACACCGCAAACGCCGCATAACACGGCTCCGACACATGCGACACGCTCAGCAGGTCCGGCGACGCCTTCTCCAGCTTCTCGCTCAGATTATACGGCCGCGGGTGGCGCAAGTACGGCGGCAGCGGCTGCGCATTGGTCACGCTGCTGCTCAGCAGCGACAGTATGGACGTGATCTCCTGCGTGGTAAGATCGAGCTCTGACGCGAACTGGCGGAAGGAGACAAGCCACTCGCTCTCGGCGTCGGACTCTTCGGCCACAAAGGTCTTGGTCGCGTAGGCGATGAGCGCCATGTAGTTGAACATGTTCTGCATGCTCTGGATGAGGTCGTCGTAGACGCCTTTGGGGAATTTGCCGCCAAAGGTGGGCTCGAAGCGGCTGAAGCGGGAGGATTCGCGGAGCTTGTCGAGGAGGACAAGGGTTTTGGAGAGGACTTTGTTGCGGGCGCGGGCCAGACGGCCACTGGGGGTTGAGGCGTCGTCGTCGGCGTCTTTGAGGCCGAGGTGTAGGCGCATGTTGACTGTTGTGTGCACGCAGGAGTAGAAATTGGCAAGGAGGAAGAAGGTAGAGCCGAGGTCTTTGCGGAGGGTTGCGTGGGTGGTCACAGGGTAGGGGAAGTATGTGAAGACGAAGGCGACAAAAAGGCCACCGGCGACTGCGGCAAGACGGTAGGGCGCGAGTTCGTAGATTGGGTAGTACGGCTGGCCATTAGAAGTGGCAGCTTTGACGCCAACTTGCTGTACTTGCAATTCGTAACCGACAATCAGAATCGTTGAGACTATGGACAAGATAGCCACGATAATGAAGGGCGGAAATTTGACCAAGACGTAGAAACCAAAGAACATGGCAATATACAAGACGGGAAGAACGGCGGCAGGTTGCTGATCACCGATATACCACACGGCGATTGAAAAGACCATTGCGACTACAGTTCCAAAGAGACGCGAAATGAACCCGTATATGCCCTGACCTGCATGGGCTCCCATGCTGATAGCGATCATTATTAAGGCCCATAAAACTCGTTGGCGTACGAAGAAATGCTGAGTCTGGTGTAGAAAAGCAAGAATACCGATGGACATTGTTGCACATGCTGCCCGGAATCCAAACGCAGATGCTGGGGACCCAAGGATTCTTGGTATAGCTCGCAAAGGATCGGTCCATCTTTCATACCAATTCGCCGGGTCGAGATGCTCTGGGTCTTTACGCGCTTTCAACGAGTCCCCGATATAGATTGTGGCGGCAGTGTCTATAGCTTGGTCGCTATCGGTGTCTTCTGCGGAGAATGAGCTCACAATCCACTTTCGCAATCTCTTAAAGCCCGGGAGGATGAATCGTTTCTTCTTCATAGTACCGTCTGTGACTCGATCATCTGCCCATCTGACCAGAAGCAAGACATTCTTCGACACGGAGAACATGAGATACTCGATGTATAGAATAAGGTACAGCATCTGCTGGTTATGCCGCATGCGGACGTCGTCCTGAGAGTTAACGATGTCTTTCATCGAGATCTTTTGGGTCGGATCATCCCATAGATTGCTTGGCACTTTGAGTCCCTTTCTGTCACACCAGGTCTTCAAAGTTGATTCTCTGTGGGAACGAAACTCTTCTATCCTAGTCTCGACAGACTTTACAAATTCTGGATGGCCAGCCGAAACCTCCTGATGGGAGCCGTTTTCTTCGTCCTCTAGCTGGGCTTTCGGCTGAGGCTCAAAGCCGAGAGTGAAAAGGACGTGGTTGATAGCTTCTTGAAGAGCTTCGTTTAGCTTTTCAGAAGGACTTCGTGATACAGTCATTATCTCATCCCATTCATCGGTTTGAAGCTCCCTGATAGCTTTGACCGTTTCCTCGGATTCCATCGCACTCCATTCTGCTTGCTTATGCTGTTTCACAGAGTCCACGATATCAATGAACGTCGTTAGGCCAAAAACAGGAAGGAAGATATTGCGCAATAGGTTATACACCTCTTTCAAGTGATTAGGACCCAGGTGGCCATACGCGACCTCTCGTTTCGCGAAACCCAGTTCAGTTCTAATCTTCCCAAAGAGCTCGGCCATTGCTGCCACGTTTTTCCTTGAAGCATTTGCTTCATCTGACACTTCAGGGCGAGACTCTGAAAATGAACTGTCCTTTTCGGATTCTTGTCGTCCATGGATCTTATCTCCATTAGGAGTCTGCGTCTGCTGCGAACGCGAGGCCCTGATGCTTTGCAAATATGCTTGATGCGCCCTCAATCCGTTCTGCGTTAATTTGAGAAAGCCTGCATACTGCATGCAAACAATTTTCCGAGAGCTCATTGGGAAGATGAAGTATGAAACCGCGGCTGCAATCCCAAACCCTAGGTCTTTATTAGCTACTCATGATGTTCTTGAGTGAAGCCGTCAAGTTACCAGTCAGAAATGTTTCCAGCAGCCTTTTCACAAACCCCTCAATCTGTGCCACTGTTGCAAACTGCGGAGCATAGGTGGACGCAACAATGGTGAAAATAGAGTAGATGATACACGGAAATTGAAGCTGAGGTCTGGCCGCCCTGAAAGCATTGGAAATGTATATCGTGAAGAAAAGCCAGATAGCTGCAACAGCACTCGCGGAACTGTTGTACCCAGGAGCCTGTTGACCTCCGGAGGCACCTTGCTGACTACCGCTCCGACCGGCGGCTTCCGCCGAATTCTCCCTCGCCTTGATGACTGTGTAAAGCTGGAGGAGGCTGAAAGCCGCACCTACACACACAAAAAGCTGAATTTGTCAGTCACCTTAGGCGTAGACTGCCGGGAGAGGACAGACAATATTGAGCAAAGTGTTCTGAGTGAACTTGGCTCGGGGCATAATAGCCATGCTGAGTGTACTCATAATGGCAACCAGGTAACCTAGAGTTGTGAACTTTCGCGCGAAAGCCGAGCTTTGGTAAGCAGCAAGTGCAATGATCGGCGGCATGCCCCCTTTTACCATGATAATGACGGTTTTCAAGTCAAGACCTATAGCTTGCCATGTTCGTTTCAAGATATCAGGCCGACTCGGCGGGGTCTGGACATCGTCTTTTTGGTTGATAGCTTCCTCGGTCTTTTCATTCTTCGCACCATGACCCGAGCTATGAGTTGAAGCGTGGTCCATCGCAACAATGGTGGTGCTCTGCTCCAATGTGAAAGAGATGAAAGGGAAGACGAATATGGCTTTGAAGGGCTGTGAGCTTTCAACGTTAGCTTTGCAAAGCCGCTACCTTCATTCCGCCCATTGGTTCCCAAACCGCTTGAGGCACTCCAGCTCAAGAGAACTTTATGCACGGTCTTATGCAATCTTGGAAGGGACCGCAAAGTTTCTGGTGGAGTTCCAGGCATGGAGAGGCTTTCACTATTGGTAAATGCTATGATGGCTGGGGCTTCGGCAACTTGCGGCAATGCTTAGTGTCCCGCCCTCAAGCATCAGTCAGCAATCGCTCGGCATCTTGCACCCTAATCTATGCCCTATTTGATCCTCAAATCGCGAGCGGCCGGTATAACGCACGCTTTCTGGGGCAAAAAACACGAAGTGTCATTTCGCGAAATAAGACCATTTGGAGGCTATTGGTGACGCCTTCTTGCTCAGAGGCCTATCGTGCCATGAACACAAACGCCGCACGCTGACAGAGATGCCCAAGCCGACATGATCTGTAGGCGAAAGTGATACTTACCGAAACGAGAAATTTGCTACCGTTCACTACGCAAACTGGATAAACCCTGCTACATTTGCAGGCGCAACAAGTATTTATGGAAGCTCAAGGACTTTGGTATAGAGTGCGGGATGCGACGTTGAATAAATATATTGATGCTACAAAGCAAATCTTCCTCGTATAGGGTGTAAGGGAGTATCTGTTGCTCCTCCAGCCATATGCCTATGGGGTATCTCATGCAATTTCCAAAATGACGCCGCACAATGCACCATGCTCCATGAATCAGTACGCCTAAATTGGACGCTGATCTCACACTATTTAGGCAAACCAGCTATCGTCCAGCTCGCCGTCAAGGTTCAGCATTGAATCATCGTTCAGATATTCTTCGCCTTTTTTCTGCTCCGAGTCTGGCGGTTGACCAAAACTATTATCCCGAAGAAAACTGTCGAAGTCGTTCGTCTCATCCAAAGCTGGCAAGTCGAAGGGGTTGCTGTCGACGATCGGTGCAGACGTTGCACCTGCATCGACGGCACTCGTATCGAACATGCTGAATTCGTCTTCAGCTGCGTTCGCATAGGATTCCAGGCCGGGCAACAAAGTAGTCACTTGGGGTGGGTCTTCTACTATGTTCGCATTTTCTCCCATTTCAATCCCAGTATCGATGCCTTGACCATGAGAGGCGTCTTTCGAACCGTCAAGGTTTAGATCCAGATCGTTAGTAGAATTTTCGTCCCCAGGTGGACTTCCGAAGATAGAATCAAAGTTGATATCTGCACTGGCTGATAAAGGTACTTCACTGGCAGGAGCATCAGTCTCCGCCATGTCTACCTTCTCTTTGACTTGTCCTTCAGTGTTCTCCGCTTTCTTTTCGATCAAAGCGGCGCCATCTTTGCTTGCTGCTCCACTAGTAGACTCCTCTACGATGGAAGCATCTTTGGTGGCACTTGGCAGTGGACCACTCGAGTTCTCCTGGTCTGTATTTGTGGTCGGATCTGATATCATCTTTTTATTCGTTGTACCCTCAGCTGACTTTACAGTCGTGGAACGCGTACTAAGTGATGCATCTGCGTCTGCTTTTTGGCGTTTATTCGGCGCCTCTTGCTCTCCGACAACCGGCTCGCTCTCTTTCAAAGTCTCGAGTTTGCGCTTTGTGGTCGTTGAGGGGGCAGCTACTTGCTTAGCAGCTTCGCGCTTTGCACGTAATTCTCTAAGGTCATGTTCCAGCAACCACTTGACGTCCAGCTAGAGCATAATGTTAGGTGTGTTGCATGTGAGCCGCGGTAAGTCTTACAATTTCGGTTTCGAGATTGTCCAGCGCGTCTCGGCATTTCCTTGAGGTTCCCACAATCACGTCTTTTGTCCTCGGTCCTTCCCCTTTAGTGTCTTTGAAGTATCGGCCAAGCTGAATGATCTGCGTAAGGGCATTGTGAGTCAAAAGGCCGGAGCCAAGATCTCTTGCGAGCTCACCGTCCCTGACCACATTCCTTCAATCGTCTTGAGGGCATCCAAAGAGGCGTCGAGCGTGGCCATGATGAGTGTAAATCTGCGTTGAAGTGGAAAAAATCTTGGTAACCAATTCGAGACGAGTGTGTTTGATCAAGTGTAGGTGGCGTGGTGTCCGAAAGCGGGGTGTGCGCACTTTATAAAGTCTAATGCTTCCACTGGTAGTGACGAGTCACCAGGCAAGGGCTCATGGTAGCCCTTCTAGAAAAGTGAATCGCTCATTGGCAACATTGTGAATGGCACCTGATTAAACCTTGGTCTGTCCGCGCCTGCTACTGACAGGTGAAGGACGTCGTTGGTGAAGGATTGTTGAGAGAGTGCTTTGTGAGGTGACAGTTATTAGTACTTAGAGCAGTCGACTCCGGGCAAGCACAGACTCTTCGCGATATCACGTGTTGCTCTAACCGCATTTCACATGGCCCACGGAAGAACGTCGGTCCATCCCGGCCATGCCCCCACTGACAGCCTTTTCGATCTCGCTTGATGCTGCACAAGTGCACCCCCCCAATCCAACTTGTTCTGTCTTCCCTTGAGTCTTTTTTCCTCTCTCTCTTCCAGTTTGCCGCAAAAAGTTCTTGGGACTCGCAATTGGGGGCGTCGGGAATCTTGAGCGACCTTTTCCCTCTCTTTTCCTTCCTCTTCTCCGTTTCCTGTCGCTCGTCCTTGTCCGGTCCTACAACAGCTTGCTGGTGCAGCTTGCCGCCCGCCGCGCCCTCGAGCTCTTCCCCCCCCCTGTGACTTGATTCTTTTGGTTTGCGCGCGGCCAACGTCCTTGTTCGAGTCTTCTTCCAGCATATTATCTCTTGGCACAAAGCAGCCAATACTCAGATCAAAATTGTCGCAGTTGGGACCTTTGACGACATATTTCCAGAGTCCAATAATTTGGTTGTCTTGAGCTCGACCGTTCTTCGTCCTACATTTCCATCAACTCGCATCTTGTTGCCAATTTCAACCTCAAGTATCCGCTACGCTTAATAACGTGTAATATTTCGTTGGCCACCGTCTCGAAGTTAATTTGTCGCAACATCAACATCGTTTCTGTTGAAAATATGGCTGATAGCATTCCTCCCCCGGGAACTTCCACACTCCCAATGCCACCCCAGTCGACTGGTGCTCCAGGGCAGCAGGCTTTTGACGGGGCTCCTGGGAGCAACCCTCACATGCCTCCTCCACCTCTACCTCCAGTCGTCATACCGCAGAACAACAACCCGATCCCCACTGCGGTCTCCTCGCCGATGGCTGGTGGTGTCCTATCGCCTACCAGCGCAGGCGGGCTAGTCAGGCGCGCGGCGCCTGAACCGAACAAAAGAGCTTTGTACGTTGGGGGATTGGATCCCAGGGTCACGGAAGATGTTTTGAGACAAATCTTCGAAACGAGCGGGCATGTGCAGAGCGTGAAGATCATTCCGGACAAGAACGTAAGTCTGACTCTGTGGAGGGCGGTCGGCGGCGGTCGATAATACTGTTTCCTCCACTATTAAGTGTTTACCTCCGTGATGGTAATCACGTGAACGCTAGGCTCAGCCAAACACACAAACAAAATTTTCTTTTTGTATTTTCAAAACAACCGCTGACCATTACCTATATGACAGCCACCTTCCCAGTTCGCGTCAAAGGGTTTGAACTACGGATTTGTGGAATACGACGACCCAGGCGCAGCCGAACACGCAATGACAACTCTCAACGGACGCCGAGTCCATCAATCGGTGAGTGGTGGTCTCCGTTGGGTCTGAAAGTCGACTTATTGACTAAATTTAGGAAATCCGCGTGAATTGGGCCTATCAATCCAACAGCTCGAACAAAGAGGACACTTCCAACCATTATCACATCTTTGTTGGCGACTTAAGCAATGAAGTCAATGATGAGGTGCTTCTTCAAGCTTTCTCGGCTTTCGGTGGCGTTTCTGAAGCTCGGGTTATGTGGGACATGAAGACGGGCCGTTCTCGTGGATATGGCTTTGTTGCTTTCCGTGAACGTCCCGATGCCGAAAAAGCCCTCTCTTCTATGGACGGCGAGTGGCTTGGCAGTCGCGCGATCCGCTGCAACTGGGCAAACCAAAAAGGACAACCAAGCATTACCCAGCAACATGCAATGGCAGCCATGGGCATGACGCCGACCACTCCATTCGGCCACCACCATTTTCCTACTCATGGCGTCCAGTCTTATGACATGGTGGTTGCCCAGACCCCTCAATGGCAGACTACATGTTACGTCGGCAATTTGACACCCTATACGACTCAGAACGACTTGGTGCCGCTCTTCCAGAACTTCGGCTATGTGGTCGAGACTCGCTTCCAGTCGGACCGCGGCTTCGCCTTTATCAAAATGGACACTCATGAAAACGCGGCCATGGCTATCTGTCAGCTCTCTGGCTACAACGTCAACGGTCGACCTCTGAAGTGTTCGGTATGTGAAGTAATTTCAATCCATGGGGCTAGAAGTTAATGCTATATAGTGGGGCAAGGACCGTCCGCCGACCGGCCAATTCGACAATTACTCTCCTCAGACTGCCGCTACTCCTAGCGGATACAGCGCCCAGCCTTCTCCATATTTCCCTCAGTATGGGGGTGGCGCTCCTGGCGGCCCTGGTCCAATGACTCCTCAGGGTATGTATAAAGTGTCTAGGGAATTTCTCTCTAACTAACTGACAGCAACAGGTCCAAGCCCAGGCGGTCGTGGTTGGGACGGCAATCAACAGGGCGGCTTTGGCGGAGTTGGTGGTGCCATGGGTAATCAGTTCGGCGGCCTCCCTGGTGGAGCCGGTGGTTTCGGTCGTGGTCAGATGCCTCCGAGCGCCGGTGGATATGGCCAGGCTCCCGCCGCTGGCTTTGGGAACGGGTATGGCCAATACCAAGGCTAGAGCACCTGGTCTCATCATGCTTCTTCAGTCTTGCACAATCATCTGGCCTGACCTCCTTTGGGGAACATGGCATCATCATGGTGGAAATTTGTCAATGTCCTGAAGTCAACGTCTTTCTTTGTTCTAGTATGGATTGGCAGAAGATCGGATTCCTCCTGTTGGGTCAAAATCGAAATACCCTTTTGTGTTCAATAACGCAAGCGTCTCCGGGATCTCATCTGAGGAGCCTGCCGAAAAATTGTCATCGTTTTGCGCTCATCGTTCACATGAGATGCTTTTTCATCCAAGGTCATTGAAATCGATCTGCTTATTCGGCCCAATACCCCCTTTGCTTGCGCTTGATTATGTAGTCTTTGCTTTTCATTCCCTAGCGCCATTGGCTTTGACCACCAACATGGATAGGGATTAATTACTGAGACACGGGCGTTCTAGCGAGCATCAATGGCATACTTTACTAGACTTCTATTGTTTTGCTGTGTATGCGTGGGGTCAGCCTGTAGTGAAGTTGTTCGGCTAGACCTCTTGTATGTGCTACATGCTGGGAGCGAGATTTCCTCAAGTCACAGTGGGCACGAGAATAAAATCATTCACAATCAACATGCACGGTTGGCAGCAGTCCCTTGTTTCCCATAAGTACGAGCTTTGTACTGCGCACGGAGTCGTGAAATGCTCCGCATTCTGATCTTGCGACATGGGCCCGCCGCAGCTCAAGGGACAGCTGCTCATAGCCACGTTCTCAGTCAATGACACTCTCGGCCTTACGTATATGATGGCCCTTTAGATCATCATTTCATACACGTGTTTGACGTACCCCCGAAATACTGACCGAAGATACCAAGGCGATCAGCACTCTATATTGCCTGGTCAGCTTTCTGTGCAAGCTCCGGAGTTGTCAAAGGGTGCTACGCGAGTGTCAGGAGTAGGAACGCACGAGCTTCAAGAGGACGTCGACTAAGGATGATTTCTTGACGTTGATATCGATAAGCTGACGGCCACGGGTGGCTCGTATCCATTTGATCCAGACCCAGGGATACTGGAGCAGCGTCTATCAGAGCTAGAGACAATCCTAGGTGGGGAAAAGTGTGATGGACACTGGCCGGTCAGTATCACCATGGCGACGAGGAAGATGACCGATGTGGAAGCATCTACGCATTGAGAAAGGATAGCCAGGCTATTCCACGATAAAGCGAGATTGTAGAGTGCCCGAGAAAATGGATTGCTGAGAACTGTAGACTCAAATATGGCATCTTTTTCTTGCTCAAGGCATATTGCATGGTACCTCTGCCTCGTGACCTTTCTGCGCCACTAGAGCCATATGACAGATGGAATAGGTTACAACAGAGCGAGAGAAATCCACAAAAAACCAGAAGACCATGAAATGAGAAGCAAAATTGTCGAGATTGAAAGGTCGTTCCCCTCATTGAGGTGCTGGCCAGTTGAGGATGAAATGTTTGGCGCCTTGGCGGCAACGCGCTCCACCTGCCTCGTGTGGCGCTCGCGTTTTCTCCAAATGCAGCTCTCTCGGTCACGGAGCAACCAGGAAGTGGTCAATGAACCCGCGACTTGCAAACAAACATGAATTGATCGCGGACGTCGTGGATGCTTCTTTCCAACTCCCTGCTACTTGGACCCGTCCTAAGATGTGTCCCTCGTAAGGCATTACCTCTCCTCGGCGAGAGCGTCCGTGTTACCGACATCACCATGCTTGGAAACGCTGTACGTCAGTACTCAGGACCTCAGAGACCACTCCAAAACAGACCTTCATCTGCGAATCTTCAGAAGACTCCCGAGTCAAATAAACGCAAGTTTGAACGTATGCTCGGCAGCTCTAGCAAGCTCAGCAATCTCCACAGTGGTGTCTACTTTGACGAGAACGATTTCGAAGACGATGCGAACCTCAACTTCGAAATCGACGACCCTCCAGCAAAGCACCCAATTACTCAGCCATCTCCTCTAAAAAAGAACCTCTCTGAGCTCGTATACCCTCCAAGCACAAATACAGAGCTAACCACCGCTCCACTTCTTTCAAGTAGTGCTCCAGTCTCATGGTCGTCATCCCCCCAAGAACATCTCCTTCCCCCTCCAGCCAAGAAGCCCACCAAGAGAGGAAGACTGCCATGGATCGACAAGGATGGCAATGACACGAGTGTCACGCAACTGCCCGGCGAACCATTCACACCTTTACCAAAGGATAGATCAAACAAATCTCCTTATCCCTGGAATCAAACTGCGTCAGCCATAAAAGATGGACAGAAAGAGATTCGAAAACGCAAGAGGGAGGCCTCAAATGTTGTCGCGGATCCAGCGTCAACGACTGTATCGTCCAGGAAAAAGATCCCTGTACCATTTCTCAGCGAAGAACAAAAAGTCGTTCTACGAGCCGTGGTGAATGAAGGAAAGAGCGTGTTCTTTACTGGCTCCGCAGGGACTGGCAAGTCCGTACTCATGCGTCAAATTATCGAGAACCTCAAAGCAAAGTTCAAGCAAGAACCTGATCGTGTTGCTGTAACAGCCTCAACAGGATTGGCGGCCTGCAATATCGAAGGTATGACTCTGCATGGTTTCGCTGGTATTGGGCTTGCAAAGGATGCTGCTCCTGAACTTGTCAAGAAAATCAAACGGAACCAAAAATCATATACAAGATGGATGAGGACAAAGGTTCTTATCATCGATGAAGTCTCTATGGTCGATGGCGATCTCTTCGACAAGCTTGAGCAAATCGCACGAGCTATCAAAGGCAATGGACGTCCCTTCGGAGGTATTCAAGTGGTCTTGACGGGCGACTTCTTTCAGCTACCTCCTGTACCTGAACGAAACAAGGCTTCCAAATTTTGCTTCGCCGCACAGACATGGAGCACCGTCATTGAGCATACAATTCTTCTCAATCATGTGTTCCGTCAGAAAGATCCCGAATTTGCTTCTATCCTTAACGAGTTGCGGCTTGGCAAACTGTCACCGAGCGCCTCAACATTTTTCAGAGCTTTATCACGCCCCTTGAGCTACGAGGATAATCTTGATGCAACAGAGCTGTGAGTGATATGACCCTAGTTTGGGACATCATACTGACCTTTGCCCAAGCTTTTCCACAAAGAACGAGGTTGACAGAGCGAACAAGGAGCGAATGGACCGTCTTTCAGGCGAATTATTTCAGTTTCGTGCGAACGATTCAGGATCAGCAGATCCCCAAACTATTGAAAATCAACTGAAAAGCTGCATAGCTCCGCCACTGGTCGAGCTCAAAAAGGGTTCTCAAGTCATGCTGATCAAGAATATAGATGAACAATTGGTCAATGGCACACTTGGTCAAGTTATCTCTTTTATGGACGAGTCTATGTTCACTTTCTATAAAGAGGAAGAAAGCGCATATCATGAGGCGACTAGTGGCGTTTCCGACAGTGAAGCTGCCTTGAACGCCAGAAGGAAGCTCAAGGCGTTCAGAAACAAAGATAAGAATGGACAGAACAGCTCGGCGGTGGTCAGATATCCAATGGTCCGATTTTTCGTCGCTGAAAACCAGACCCGTGACCTTCTATGTATGCACGAGGAATGGAGAGTAGAATCTCCCAAAGGTGAAGCCTTGGCAACCCGCAAACAGATCCCCCTGATACTGGCGTGGGCGCTCTCGGTTCACAAAGCACAGGGTCAAACCCTGCCTCGCGTTAAAGTCGATCTTGGAAAGACATTCGAAAAGGGCCAAGCCTATGTGGCTCTTAGTAGAGCTGTTGAGAAAGATGGGCTCCAGGTGGTCAACTTTGAGCCAAGGAAGGTCATGGCTCATCCTGAGGTCGCCAAGTTTTATGCCGGGCTAGTCGATGTGAGCTCGATGAATGCAAAGAAAAGTGCAAGCTCTACAAATGGAATATCCGCAAAGGATTATGAGCAGCGGTTCGTCGATCTAGATTCTGATGAGGAAGATGAGAAACAGATGAGCTATGCCCATGCTTAGAGAGGGAGAAGTGATGTATATCTGGCTTTGCTGCGCCTGTGCCATAGTGTATATGTCTATACGGCTCTCTGAAAGTTTCTACCTTGTCATCATGATAGAGCTACGTTCGTTGCACACTTAATTTCGGGATATCTCTTGTATCTTACCGGAGTCTTTGAGCGATCTAGAAATTACCGATATATTGGTACCCTAAGACTATTTTTCACTGCGAATTAATTAGTAGAATGTTGATGAGGACCGGTGATTACCGCGTTTATCTATTTTGCGGCTGTGCTGTACATACTTGATTGCACATGCTCTCGCCGATCAAGCAGTAGCTATGCGTAAACTTGTGAGTATTCTCCCAGAAGAAAGGTCAGAGGTTGCTTGGTAAAGTCTGGACTGATGCAGCTCAACTCGATGCCAAGCCTTTCCTCCGCAGACATGGCCCGGAAGTTAATAACTACACTAGATGACAGGTGCGAACCTGAAGCTCATTACGAGGCAGAAATCAATTATTATGAAAATGCCAAACTTATCAGAATATCTTCAATGACAGGAATTTCTAACAAAAAGAAAACATGGCCGCTGAGTTCATAGGCTACACAGTTCTCGTCACGCTCAAGCATCCACCTGGGGCTCAAGTACAAGGAATCGTTCGTGACGTGGTGGGACAAACACTGGTCCTGCACGATGGTAAGCCTTTGGTCAGGGACGCTTGATCGACCCTCTGACGATCTTCAGCGACCCAATATTGGGACGGCCGTCGCTTGCCCATCTTTCACGTAAACGCATCGGACATTAAAGACCTCGACATCTCTCCACAACAACGACAAGAGTCCCTGGCTAACAAGAGTCAGACAATTTCTGCGCAGGAGAATGTACATCCGGCTCATCAGCAAAACCATGGCGGTCCTGCACCTAGTGCTCTACCTTCGTCTCTACCCACCTCACAACCCTCCTCTACAGCGTCTTTTGTCGACCCAGCCATCTTGAGTTACTCTAAGCCGCCTATTTCTACTCGCACAGCATCTATAGACAGCCTCACGACCGCAAAACCTACTATGGTTTCTCCGGTTATGATAGCAGACAATGATAAGCCCCTCACGGTGAGCCCAGCACAGACTGCTAAAAGAGAGAGAAAGGGCTCTACAGCGACAGCAATCTTGACAGAACCTTTCAATTATATGGCCATTGATGAGAAAAGCCTTTCGGAGGTCAACGATAGCAAAAGAGAGCTGCAAGCGAACCGTGTGGCCAATGGGACCGACAAGCACGGGCAAGTTCCTGGGAAGAAAGCCAAGCGAGGCCGAAAGGCCAAGGACGCTGGTACTCAGTCTCCTTCTCAGACGGCTCCGGGCATCATTGACATCAAGGATCTTACACAGTCTCCTATGGCTGCTAAAAAGACAACAAATAAGGCCAAAGGCTGGCGTCAGACGCCTCTGGTTCAGGAGGCTACTTCTGCAAGGAAAAAGGATCGTCACCACCGCAAAGCTCTAACCGAAGATCCTAATGGTTGGGCTAGTGAAGAAGCGACGGACATACAGGATCTAGGCGACTTTGATTTCGAACAGAACCTGTCCAAATTCGACAAAAGGCGCGTGTTTGACGATATCCGAAAAAATGATACAACAACTGATGCAGAGCGCCTTGTAAGCTTCAATCGGAAATCCAAGCCCGGCACGAACGGGGGTAGAAATTTGCACTATACAGAGAATGTCCTTGATCCGCCACAGCCGAACAATCTTTGGAAAAGCGAAGCAGGAGAGACCGAGGAAGAAGAACAAGAGGAGAGCAACTACAGTGGTAGCAAGGGCTCTCGACGCGGCATATCGCGTTCCCGCAGAAAAGAATCGTCTCGAAAGGGGAGCGGTATCTTATCAAACGCGGCTGGTCCTACTTCGAAGCTCAGTCGAGGCGCATCTTCTCTGACCACTTCTCCTCGTCCACCGTCAACTCGATTTGGTGCGAATAGCGCGACTTCAACCGCGGCCGGCAATGCCTCCCAGGGTTCCAAGCACAATGGCTCCTTTCGTCTCTCCAGTACGAATAAAACCTGTCCAACCATATCATCTTTCCAAGTACTGGCAATTGAATCGTCGTGTCTTTCAGAATTTGGAATTGGAGAAGATGTAATCGCTGAAAATGCAGGTAGAGGGATCGCTGACACTGTTTTCAGTCTCTCCAAGAGCTCTGCTGTGCTAGGAGTACCTATCATTTTAGTCCTTGTCGGAAATCATAAGACCGGCGCTCGAGCTGTAGCCGCAGCACGCCACCTGCGCAATCATGGAATTAGAGTGACGGTCTGCGTCCTTGGTGGAGAACGGGAAGCTGACCTACTGGAGACTCTACGACGGCAAATCGACATGTACCGCAAAAGCGGCGGCTGGGTTGTCAGGTGGGATGAGTACCATACCCGTGTCAACAGCGGAGTGGAGCAAGCGCCTCGTGTGATTGTTGACTCGCTCCTCGCCACACACATAACCTTCGATTTGCTCCGACTAGACGATCAAGCTGTGGCTTTTGAAATGGTCAGATGGGCAAATAGGGTCAAGAAAGCGGCGCCAGAAAATGTAGTGATGAGTGTTGATATGCCTTTCGGCATCGACCCTAACAGTGGCGATTCGACGCTAATTGATGGGGCGCCTCTTTTGCTCAACAGCTCTCATGTCCTTTGTCTAGGAAGCCTTAAAGCTGGTCTCGCTGGGATGCTGTCCAGGTTCCATGACCAGGAGCAAGAGGCCGAAGTCGAGATTTCTATATTCCTTGTCGATATCGGCATTCCGGCTGCGGCGTGGAAGAAATACGGGCCAAGTTCTCGGAGACGGGGCGGTATTGATTGGGGGAGGGAGTGGGTCGTTGAGGCGAAATTCATTCCCGCCACGCCGAGTTGAGAAGGCGCTCCGACGGGAACACACGATGTATCATTACGGTGTTTGCATTTTATGGTATTCCATTCCATCTGATTCCAATCACAGAATCATAGCGATGCGATACATGATGTGGTCAGGGCTGGCCAAAATTTGTGGACTTTCCCTAGCAAGCGAACATTGATAGCGTTGAGATTTTTGAACCAGTTTGGGCTTTTTAGATGAAGACGGATCATGACATGAATTCGAGTTTGGCAATGCTAATGCTCAAATTCGTTCGTGAAGTTGAAACCAAAACGCAGGGAGCAAAGGTTTGTCGGAAAGTATTCCCTTTCTGTACAATGAGAAGGCTTCTACAATGTTGAGAGTGAACAAAAGGTCTACTATTACTCAGCAAGAGCGAAGAATGTCGGACTTAAGTTGTCGATGTTATGCGCTAAACAGGTCGCAATGACTATTGTTAATGACAGTTTGCTGTTCGGTATGAGCTCGACAGAGAGATTCAACTCGAAACCATCCGAGCCTTAACCTCACAATTCATTCGCATTCTCAGCCCCGTGTCTCATGCCTCCACGAAAACTTCTGGGGTTTTTGGGAAAATGGAAGGCACATGCAGCATGATACCAAGGTGGAAGCTTTGCTCGCCGTCTTTCACCAACTACAAAAAGGTTTCTGCTGGCCGGGTCACAGGGTGCCTCGCCAAAGGGTATGTTGGTTCCAATAATGTATTGCTCCCAGTTCCTAGATCTTGTCCATTTAATTAAAACCACAGACTCTGTACTCAATTCTGGGTAATCAAGCTGTCCGTAGTATAAGGAATGTCCTTATACCTAATTCACAGTGTCCAGGTATTTTTCATTTACTTTTCCCTTACAAATACTATAGTCATTTTACTTTCCCGCCTCCCACACTTCAAGTGTCAACGTTATCTTGGCCTTTACGACAACTTCCATATTTTCTCCTAGACACCCTTCCAGTCTTACGGTTCTTCTGCGCTTTGCCTTTCTTCAGCGATAACTTTTCATAATGATATAAGCCACTTCGCCAAGTCGAATATAGAAACCTGTCTGAGAATGGAGTTCCACGATGCAAATTTGGATTGTTTAGCATCGCACAACCGGTGCAAAGTTGTGCCGCCGGACGACTAGGCAACGGATTGAAGATGGATTGCGGTTGGAACTCTCGGTTAGGCTCCACGGTACGTCATCTCAGAGCGTGTGCTAGCTCCGAAATGACCTATGAAGCCGATATTTGAATATTATAGCGGTGTGTGAGCGAAGACCTCGCTCAGTGTTGCTCACAAACCCCGCCAAACAACTTCAAATAAAAGTTCCACTTGCGCTACGTGTGTGTCGAGACCTACAACAAAATAATTATATAGAAATTCTTCTACTCAAAAATTGCGATCAACACTCAGCTAAGATTAGGAAATTTTTTTGCTCTCAAACTCGACCGGAATGCAATAATTAGAATTGTATTTAGGATCCTGCAGGTACACCAGTCTGGTACGAGCAAGATCAGAATAATATCTATCAAGGCGGCGAGATCATTGCTCCCTAAACAACCAACTCATATTTTTCAAAGCAGATCCTTATGGCTAGGCTTGTCAGATATGAAATTGTTTTCGCGTCTACTGATATTCGCATCCTTCCAAAGAAGCTATTTCGTCAATCTATGGGTACGCCACTGCCATTCGTATCTTGCCCCATGCTTCTCGGGTCCGATATCAGACCGCTTAGCAGCAACCCCAGCATCCACAGCAATCTCCTGAACCGCAGCAACTAGGACGCAAAAAAAAAGTGTCAGCCCGAGTTCAACCCAACAGTTGAGACATGACCTACGAAGGGATAATGTCGCAATGGAACCCTTCAGACGTGTTTTCCTCAGCAGGGACAGGGTTGGCTTGCACCATGGCTACAAGTGCCAGAATAGCAATGGAGGTGAGTGTTGAGTAGTTCATATTGACGACTGATGAAGATATTGCTTTGGAATAGGGAAGGACTCTTTGACTAGATGTTAAGGATTGAGATGTTGGGAAAGCCAATCTCATGTTGAGACTGAGAGCTTCTTATATCCTATTCAAACCCCCCCCCCCCCCACCCCAAACACGCCACACCGAAGCAAATACGAAGCTGGACATGAATGAGAGGATTGTCTGTCATCTGGTCATTACGAGATGAAAAATCCTGCTGTGCTTCGCTCAACCGTTTAGATGCCTTGAGATTTGCAAAAAGCAGACAGAGAAGCAATTCTTTGATTCGGATTGGTAAAGACGTCGGACAGGAGTTTGAATCATGTTTAGCCTTGCTTACTACAAGCCGTGTCATCTGATTATTCAAGGAACATTTATCCCAAATCAAATTCTTCATAATCCTCATGCAGGATCCGAAGGGTAAATCCCTTGATGGAGACGTCGAAGCAAAGCACGGACAAGGAAGAACTCATTTCAGATTATTCTTGTCATCAGATTGCTCTTTTGTCCTCATGACCCGAGGGTTTGGAACCGGACGTCGGAAGGATCGCTCTTACATTGGGGTAGCCAGAGCCGCAGCCGTAATGAGGCAGCTGAATAAGTCCTCACGTTTCACAACATTTTGGTTTCGATTTTCGCCCCGATCCTGCTTTCTCCAAATGCTCTCCATTGGTGGAAAGAAAGCGATCCTACCGTACCATGGGCGGAAAACTTATAATTCCATTATAAATCTAAGGAAAGATGACGTCCACCGAATGCTTCCTTTGCTCTGACGAATTGGTCTGCGAAGGATGTATTCAAAATCGACAGGAGAGGACGCTTCCATGCAGGACGCTGGACAGGCATCGCCTTCAACATGCTGGTCGTCCCTCTAACGGTATGTCTAACCTCTGACGAGGTGGGCACTTTGTCATACCTATTTAAATTGACGTCAATGGTTCTCTGCATAGTCTTTACCTTGATCGAGTCTACTGCAGAGACATGCGTCAATATTTCTAATAAACAAGAGTGACAGTGAAACTGCCAAGTGTATGCAAAATGCATGCTGTTTAGTAAGAAAGGAAACAGCATGTTCTGACACACCCATGTTCTAATATGAACATAGAGCGCAATCCAAGACACCATCTTGCAAGCATTGCCAACGGTTCTCCTCTCCCCCTTTTCGGAACTATCATATCCAGCTTCTGCTTGACGCCTGACTCAATCATATGTAATACCCCTCTTACTACTACAATACCTTCTGCTACTATTGTAGCTTCTTCTGCTGCCATAACATCTAGAACACAGCCTTTGACTCTCATGTTCCTGGCTGAAGCTTTTCTGAATCTATGTGTATGCAACAATAGCGCGAGCAACTTTTCAAAAAGCAAGACTTGGCATTTGTAATTTTAAACTCGTAGTTTGCTTACAAAACTATATCATCTTTATAGATATCTGCCGGGCAGGGACACTCGCCCCTGTACTGATAAAAGCGAAACAGATTTAAAGTCACAACTATGCTCCCGAGTGTAGAATTTGAGCAATTCGGGATAGTAAGACGATGGACTTTGCAGTAAACGGCAAAAAGATCCTGACAAAGTAGAAATCAATGAAGGCAATGAACATAGAAAATCAGTAGGTATCAGATTTATAAAAGATTTGTAACAGTCCAACTCTACACGAAAATTAAGACTATAAAAAGAGCGAAAATGGAGGCAGAGGCTAGTTGGCGGGGATGTGAAAAGCCATCGACAAACTCAGCCTGAGAAAATTGTCTGCGTCTCCTCAAAGAGCTGGAAAGGTAACAATTTGGAAGAAATTACGAGCATGCCAATTACTAGGATGAGGGGGATCCTTTCGGCTAGTTTGACTAAGCCCGAGTATTTGGCTGCCGGGTTGGAGATGTGAGGGTTGGCGAGGTCTCCAGCCAAAAATGAAAATTGTTCTGGGAAAGGAAAGGTTGATCTCATAGTACTCGGAACAGAACTTGCGTGGCTGCCGCGAGGCAGCATGTACGCCATCGTGGGCCTGCGGGTCTTTTGGAGCCGAAGAGGATGACGCTGGGCTGAACGATAGGGGTGATCAGGCTCTAAGGCATCGTTTCGGTTTACTTCAGCAAGGCAACACGAGTCGCATGAAGATGACCAAACAAAGCTCGCCCCCTTTCTCCTGTCCATCATGAGTGGCTGTCGAGGGCTACGGAGGTCGAAGCGGCATCTTACGCATTCCGAAGATCTTTGACAGCGCAAGGATGGAGGCACCGGGGAGGTAAGTTGCTCAGATGTGAGGAACTGAGCTTCAAGCCTAATCTCACGAATCTCAGTCCCAGATGGGTAAAGGTGTGACACACTGCCTAGAAGGTGCTCATAGGTTATCGCTGACATATGTTCAGGAACCGATAAGCTCTACGTTTGTCTCTTTCGCGCCCACAATCCGATGGCAGACAACTGATACTCCAACCTTAGATAACCCACAGTGAGTGGTCTTCTACAGACGCATTCTCAGCCTCTGCTGGTGCGGGTGTCCGTCAGAACCAAAATGCCGCCCATGCCTCCTTTGCGCGTTTGCCATTCAACTTCTGTGCGCTTTCGCTCCAGCCTTTTACAACTCCAGTTTGCACGGCGGATGGGACCATCTTCGACCATGAGAATATCTTGCGATGGCTGAAGGACCATAATAAGAATCCAGTCAATGGAGAGAGCTTGAAATTATCGGATCTAATCAACCTGGAATTTGCGAAGAATGAGTCGGGCGAGTATGTCGATCCGGTTACGTTCAAGGTGTT
The DNA here is from genome assembly GCA_021030905.1 of Pyrenula massariospora. Taxonomy (NCBI): domain Eukaryota; kingdom Fungi; phylum Ascomycota; class Eurotiomycetes; order Pyrenulales; family Pyrenulaceae; genus Pyrenula; species Pyrenula massariospora. The sequence continues at coordinate 979,461 of JAGFMI010000013.1, forward strand.
CACGGACAATACCCACATCGTCGCGGTCCGTCATGGCGCAACCGCGAATGTGTTCGCGTATGACACCATCTCACGGCTCAATATCAAAGCGAAGATGTGGAGAGACCTGGTCAACGATGAGGAGTTTGGCCGGAAGGACATCCTCACATTACAGGATCCGCAGAATTTAGCTTCAAGAGATCTGAAGTCTTTCAAATACATTAAAGATGGAGAGGATTCAGGAATTCAGAAAGAGGAAGCTTCTATTAATACATCCGCAATGGGATCTAGTGCCAAGATTATGAAGGCTAAGGAAGCAGTATCGCGAGCGAGAGCGGAACGAGAAAATGCCACTCCAACATCATCTTCCCACGCAATACCTTCTAATGGTGCTGTCAGTACAAACACATCTCGCGCAAATGAAGAAATTACGAAAAAGCCCAAATCCAAAGCTTACAACGCCTCTCACCACACCACAGGCCAAGCAGCCGCCTCCCTCACCTCTACCGGTCTCACACCACACACCTCCAACGCCCTCGCCCTCCTTACCTCAGAAGAATACCTGCTCAAACCTCGTCGCATCAAAGCTCCCTCTTACGCTCGCCTGCGCACCTCCCATGGCACATTAAACCTCGAACTCTACCCAGAACATGCTCCTAAAGCCGTCTGGAATTTCATCCAGCTCGCCAAAAAGGGCTACTACGACGGCATCTCCTTCCACCGCAACATCAAGGGCTTCATGATACAGGGTGGTGATCCGACAGGAACGGGCCGTGGCGGACAAAGTTGTTGGGGGAATAAGACATTTGAGGATGAGCTGGACGGCCCGCTGAAGCACGACCGAAGGGGTACTATGAGCATGGCGAATAAGGGGAAGAATACGAATAGTTCACAATTCTTTATCCTGTACGGGAAGGCGCCGCATCTGGATAGGAAGCACACGATATTTGGGAGAGTGGTAGGGGGGATGGAGACGTTGGATACGTTGGAGAGGGTGGAGGTAGATGGGAGTGACCGGCCGAAGGAGAAGTGTGAGATTGTGGACGTAAATGTTTTCGTGGACAGTTTCGAGGAGTTTTGGAAGAAGAAGCTTGAGGAAGAGGAGCACGGTAGTTCGGAGCAGAAGAACCAGAACGGAAGTAGTGGGGAAGTGGAGCATGATAATGAAAGGACGACGTGGACGGGGAAAAGGATTCGTGCTCATGGGACACGGGCAGGCGCAGATGATGGGGGAGGGGTGGGTAAGTATTTGAAAGCTGCACAGGCAGGTGGAAATGGTGCGGATTTCGCGCCGGAAGATGGAGTGGGCATCGCTACAGAAGAGCCTTTCAGGAAGAAACTCAAAGGCGGAGGTGGTTTTGGCAATTTTGATAGCTGGTGATCACGACCCATTTTAAATACTATCCATATGTTTCCCATAGCCCGGCTCATTTTGCCCCTGCGTCCAACCATCCAAAGCCATCACAGTTGCAAAATCACAGCCAGACCCTCCAGCCATAGGACACATCCCAGAAAATGCTCCCTGCCTGCTCGCAACCCCTCCCTTACCCTCCCTAGACATATCACCAAATCTCCCCAAACCCACCGCCCTCAACCTTCCCCCCACCCTCCAACGCCTGCACCTCCCTCCTCAGCATATCCGCCCGAAACCCCCGAAACGCACCCTCGATCCTCTTCCGACTCTCGGGATCCTTACTGATCGTCCTTCCCGCACTCGCAGTTCCCGTCAGCAACCCCATCTCCCCGCCCGCAAACAGCCCGCCCAGCCCGAAGAACGTGTACGTCAGCAGGTCGCCGACGGCGGTCGGCTTTAAGACTGGGGTTAGGTCGGGGATCGGCTCTGCCATGCGCCACATGTCAGCGCCTAGGCCAGTTAGGGAGGGAGGCAGGTATCGTACCTTCGCGGCCGTCCCTAAACTTGACGTGCGTGGGCCGCTCGCGGGCGCGGAAGGCCTGGTAGAGGGCGGTGCGGTTGGCGCGGAGGCGGAAGGCGAGGAAGGCGCCGAGGGAGAGGCCCAGGAGGGAGCCGATGGTGGCGTGCAGGGAGACGGAGGAGGCGGCGGACTTGAGGGTTTCGCGGTCGGAGGGTTGGAGGCTGGTTGGGGGAGGGGAGAGGGAATTAGTTGGTGGGTGTTAGGGGATTGGGGGTGGATGGAGAGGTCAGGGGCAGCGGTTGAAGAAGATAGCGGAGTGGATTTGGAAGGGTTCAGAGTAGAAATCGGATATTTTTGAGTACAGCATTTTCTCAGCCGGGCTTGATATCTCCAATTGGATACGGATAAAAGAAGATTCTCAAACGTCAAGCCGTAGCCATACAACACTTGAACGTACGAAAATTGACAGACTCACTCATGCTCCAAATGCATATCCGCCAGCTTCTTCATGTCGTCCGCCGCATGCTTCCGAAACGCAGCTAGAGATTCGGTCGACATCACGGATTTCTGTCAATTCAATATTGCAAGTCCAGGACCTTTTCGAACAAATATTAGACGAGGAGCAACGATCAAGATGTGAAGTTCTTAGAGTTAAATTACCGAGACTAAAGGTGTCTCTAGATGGTACAGCATATCATCTCCTTCAATTGGAATACCTCAATGTAGTAACAAAGTTTGAAGCCGTCGCGATTTTTGACGTCATGGTAAACTCATCCGCGGTGGAAACCATCAGAGCTCAGTATCCGCTGCAAAAAGATGGGGTAGGGTTAATATTTTCACCCTACGCCTGTGACAATATCTTCAGAGTGCTGGTAGGGCTCTCTCTGATTACAAAGGCCGCTGAAACGGTTGGTACGGCATTTTTATAGACGCTGAGGTCGCCGGATTATGTCTATGGCTGCCTACATGTTTGCAAATGGGCGATAAAGAAGCTTCAGGTATCGTACCCGAGCATTTCAATGCATGTTCTTTAACATTATAGAAAATTGGACGGTATCTCAGCCTCGCAAGCCATTCGAAGCCCGTTGGCGTTGAACAGTAAAAGGCTTCACGTTGTGTCAAGTGTAAAGGAATGTTTAAAGAACCCAAGGTGTGGTGTCTTGCATGCAGTCTTTTAACTAGAGCAGAGAGCCAGGCGTCAGCACTGAAACATTTCTTACTGTACAGGTGTATGTGACCCCGCCGCCGTCCTAATTAAACACTTTACTAGCAGATGCAGTTTCGCCGCCCTCGTGTCCAAATCCGGTAATACAATATCAACAGCTAGCGTTGCTGTACATGCAAGTAGACCTTTGTACTCAAGCGCCACAAAAGGGTTGATTTTCCTCCCCAGACAAAATGCTTAGTCTAGGACTCTTGTAACCAGCCCTGTTGACACTGTCCTTCCGCCTTCTCGGATGTTGAACCGTTGGCCCGCCTCGATAGCCGTCGGATGATGCGTTGTCAAGACCATTTCCACATTATCACCTGGCATGGCCAGCTTGGTGGGATCTTCGGTACCTTCGGGCCACTCGACCGCGCAAGCCTCGTCCGCAGTTCGGATGTACATCTGTGGTCGATAGGCGCTACCAAATCCAGTCTTCCTACCACCTTCTTCCTCAGTGAGCACATACAGGGAGCAGAGGAATTTATTCTTGGCCGTCTGGGTGCCAGGTATGGCAGCAATCATTCCTCGCTTGACGTCTTCGCGTCTGACACCTCGCAACAGGAGGCCGGTGTTGTCTCCTGCTCGGGACTCATCACAGGATTTGTGGAAAGTCTCGATGTCAGTAACCTTGCTTTTGATAGGAACTTTATTGAACCCGACAAGTTCAATTTCGGAATCTTTCTTCAGTATGCCTCGCTCCACTCGTCCGGAGATGACTGTACCCCGGCCTTGGATGGAGAAGACTTCTTCGATTGACATCAGGAAAGGTTTGTCGGTCTGCCGCTGCGGGGTAGGTATCCAAGTGTCGATGGCCTTCAAAAGTTCATCAACCTTCTCGACTCCTATTTCAGGCTGTTTCCCCTCGATCGCACATAGCGCAGAACCTAGTATGATAGGCGTATCTTCACCTTCGAAGCCGTAAGTGTTAAGTAGTTCGCGCATTTCTAATTCGACAAGTTCCAACATTTCTTTGTCGTCAACTGCATCTATCTTATTAACGAAGACGACCAATTTCTGTACCCCAACCTGTCGCGCAAGTAGAAGGTGCTCCCTGGTTTGTGGCCTGTCCAAGTTCAATAACCCATTGCAGGCATAAGCGACCTGACAACTCACATTTGACCGTCACTAGCTGCGACGACAACGACAGCGCCGTCCATATTTGCTGTGCCAGTAATCATGTTTTTAATATAGTCGGCGTGACCGGGGCAGTCGACGTGGGAATAATGTCTCGCATCGGTCTGATACTCGACGTGTGCTGTCGAAATTGTAATACCACGTTTTCGCTCTTCCGGCGCTTTGTCGATGGCGCCATATTCAAGGTATTTCGCAAAGCCTTTCTCGGCTTGCCGTTTGGTGATGGCGGCTGTGAGGGTAGTCTGGTCTATGTTAGGCTGTTCTAGATTTGATTGTGGCTCTTTAGTACCTTCCCGTGGTCGACGTGACCGATCGTTCCTATGAGATATGAGTAATGGTAGATCTGAAATTCCAAAGCTCTTACCAATGTTGACGTGAGGTTTGTTTCGTTCAAAGACAGTCGCATAGAATCTTGCAGCAGATCTATCATGACCGAAGATCTGGACCACGGGACGAGACCTTTTTGATTGCGACAATGCCGATCGACTTGTACGAATAAAAGAGGCGGTAGAACGGGAGAAAGACATGGTGTGGAACAAGGAAAAAGGGAGGGGAGATTATGGACTGGGACTCTTCGTAACAGGGCAGAGATTCAGAGTAATGCTGGTCGAAATTTTGAATTGGATGCGTTGACGGTCATTCTGAACTCCCGTAGAGGATCGATTGGCACGTGACCCGTCGGAATTGTTGCCTTCCACCGCGTTCCCCTCCGCTCCATGAAGTTTTCGCGACTTTCAACTGCGAAGGTTCCTTTGTCTGTTCTACCCACCGGCGAAGCCTAGAGCTCCGAAGCAGATGCAGAAATGGCAATTGCGAACGAACATGTGCGCAAGAAAAGCTCCGACCTCGATGCAATTTACCAGCTACTGTACATGCTGGTGAGAACCCTGCTTCCTTGCTCCTGATGCAGAACACGGGCTCCCCCTTTCGTGCCGAACGTGTTCCCAAGCTACCTTTGCTTCAACTCTGCCACGTATAGGTGGTCAAAAATGCTCGCAATCTCCCTCGTTGTGGGCATTGATCTGTTCATTTTAGTCGCATGGGCTGGGTAATTTTGGAAGGGTGATGGAGGCGAAGACTCGTTGGAGGCTCTGTCTATAATGAGAAAAAGCGTAAGTAAGCCCATCGAAGACATCATGTTTTAGTTTCATAAACCGTCTACGCAAAGACACCACAATTTTCCACAGCAAGGCTGATGATGGGGCCGGGCGGAGTCTCGAGGCACTACTCTTGGCAAGGACGAAAAATCTTCGGAAGTCCTCCGTCACGAGTTTCAAGATTTTTTATTTTTATCTGCAAGCTGTCCTTCCTTCGGGGACTCCGAAGCTTTCAGACCGGGGAGCATGTAGGGCTCGAACCCAACCAACCTTATCTCTCTCATTCGTCATCCGATATCGGGCATGCCGCTGTTCCAAGACCTTCTCGAAGCTTGCCAGAATAGGAGCTTCCTTTTTGACCAATTTGTCTTGCATGTGAGTGATTCCTGCTCGAGTAATCCGGTTTGTCTTTGAAACGCTCCGCACGAGCGTGGTAGGAATGCAAACTGCATTGGATGGCGGTGATGGCCCAGATCAGTATTAGGAATCTAGATTTGACTGCTTGACCGCGTTCTTCCCTTCTCTTTGTGGGCCATCAGAGAATGACCCACTGTACGGCGTATGGATTTCTTTTACTGCAGTGATCACAGCCGCTTCATCACATACGCTCAAACCATCATCATGAGCCCCTTTCTAAATCCGTGCTTAATGGGGGCACTGAGGCTATATTTTCAGCATGTATAAAACATTCAGAACAGCTTTTTACTCAATTCTCAATTCTACGACGTCTTTCTAGCCATGATACCTACCTCGAATTCTCCAATGCCTTAATAATTGTCAACCGGCGACACCTTATCCCTCCAAACCTAACCCATCCGGCGAGGACGCTCACGCGACTTCACATCTATTTTGAAAGTGCCTGCGTTATGTTACTGTGCTCTATCTGTTGCCAACTGACACCAATCAAGATGATTTTCACATTTCTTTCTCTTTCGTCCCTAGTCCTGTCCGACCCTAGTGACTCGGAGCTGGAGACAGAGGATACATGGCAGATATCAGAAGAAGCGGAGCCACTGCCTCGGGGCTTCCCAAGCACCGATAGTCTTCCGGCAACTAAAATCTCTCTTAATGTCGGGCGCAAGTTCGTACAACTTGAATTTGACGCAGCCCACCTATCTATCAACCAGATAATTAAACATATCACGCGGAAGGGGTCGCGACCCGGCTGCACGAGGAAGCAAGATCTTACCATTGCCGACTATTGGGACGCCGCAAACCTTGATCCCGCACAAGAGACGAAATTCCTACTCAAAGATCTTCAAGATGACATTGACGTTGTGTATCCTTGGTTGGACACGATTGGCATTTGCCCTCCACCGCTCAGAGGGCAAAGGGATGGGAAAGCGATAGCCAGCAGGACCAGTACGCGACAGACAAGTGCCGAGTTCATACAAACCCGACACACATACTACAAGTTTGGCGAGACTGTTCTCATGGATGCTGTCGTCATGCTGCTCAAAAATGATGCTCAAGGAGCATTCTCGTCTTGGTCGGAGGAGGCAAAACAATCCGCAGTCCTTGCAACAGCTGTTTCGTGCATTCAGACAGCGACTGCTATTGCTGATTGGATCAAATTACAAGGCCGATTGTCCGCTTTTCAGATTGTCCTTCTCCGCCTTACTGTGGGCAGCATACGTCAATTCAGAACTGCAATTGGAGGAAGCTCCGATCTTCGACCCCCCGAAGGTTGCCAGGACTGGGACGAACTTTTCAACTTTTTGCCTGGCACAAAGCCAGTATCCTCCACAGCGGCGACTACCAAGAGAAGAATGCAGGCTCTTGGAACCGTGACCCATACGACAGAGAGAGGTAGGGTCGGCGATGATCGGCGCCGCCCCTCCAACGCAGGGTCTCGCCATGAGACATTCGAAGGCACATCACGCCCCATGGATGGCAGCAAACATCCAGCGCATGGACAAACCTTACTTAAGGGGCAACAAAGGCTAGAATCACTAAAGAATAGCGAGAATGAGTCGAGAAAGGAATTGGGGTCGAACCCAAAACCCTGTGACGCAGAGGGCCCAATCAACGACTTTCTCGCACTATTAGCCGGCGGCGAAGATGAGTGGGAAAAGCAAGTGAAATCCAATCCATCTTCAGGGGATAGAGACGGCCTGACTTTGCGAACACTCCTGGCGGGCGTGGGAATCAAAGGAAATGATCCTATACATATGGAGTGAGATATTTTGGGCTAGCTGAGCAAAGGGCAACAGTACTGTACTATCTCGTAGAAATCGGGCCGTCTCTCGTGATCCACCGCTAGAGTGGTGTGATCGAAGAGCTCTGGGTTTATTGTTTTCTTCAATGTAGCAAAGATGGGTTGTTTTTGAAGCCTCTCATATCAGGAATAAGATTTGCCCTCTCCCATGACACGATGTTCATAGCGGCACTGCCGCCTTCGGTGTGAGCCAAAACCAGCTTAGCGCACTTGCGCCCTCATTTCTCCATCTGATCGCGAGTCTTGCGCGTCTGGAATCTTCGAAGGACTGACGAATAGCCTTGCACCAGAATTGCTTGCCCCAAGGCCGTGGACAAGGCTCATCGGAACTCCCATCACCACTATAGCACGGCGTCATCAGACATGTGCGCTTTTCAGTCGTTGGATGATACCGAGCCGCTCGAATGCGTCGATGATTTGGCACAAAACCCTCCCCAGCAACTGCGTCAATGCAAGCCTGGCCTATACGGCGAGGAAATACGAGTGTCATGGCAGGCGAGGATCTCTGCCTTACTTAGGTGATCGATCTCCGTGGCGGGGGCTTATGCAAGCATGCTTGCCGCGTTTTCCTTGTCGGGGCGCATGGTCTTTCGGTCCCCGACGGCTCTACTGCAGCCTGCACGATGATCTTTGAGCCGCACAGCCTTGGAAGTCATCCACCTTCCAAATCGTCGCTTTTGGTTCTCAAAACGCCGACGTTGGTGTTTACAATCATGTTTGAATTGATGTGCAATCAACATGACTGATCCACTGAGTATTACTGCTTCCCTAATCGCAATAATTCAGGCATCCAAAGCTGTAGGAAGATACTTGTGTCGCGTCAAAACGGCCTCGGAGGACTGCAAAAGACTTCTTGTCGAGGTTACTGCCATTAGCGGTCTGGTTTATCATTTGAAGGATCTAGTGGAGGATGACGACCTCGAGAATGGAGGGTGGATACGAACGACACAGTCTCTTGCGGTTAAGGACGGCCCGCTTGACCAGTTGAAAGAAGCGCTTCAATCTTTGGACTCTCGGTTTTCTCATAGCAATACCTCTGGAGCAAGGCAAGCGATATCATGGCCCTTCAGGAGAGGCGAGGTAATCGAGATCTTTGACTCGATTGCTCGACTAAAGACCTATTTTATACTGGCCTTGCAGAATGACCAGATCACCCTGTCAGCGGCCATCAATGACAACGTGTCAACGCTTTTACATAGGGTAGAGCAACAAGACGCAGAGAACATTCGTCGTCAAAGAGAAGAGACCAGGCACGACGCCATTAGCTGGATTTCCAAAGTATCTTTTAGGTCCGATCACGCAGAGCTTCTGGAGACGTGGCAAAAGTGGTATCCTCAGAGCAAAATTTACGAACCAGGAAGATGGCTGCTTTCCCACCAACTATTTCGGTATTGGAGAGATTTCCAAGGTTCTAGTATTCTTTGGGTGAATGGAAAGCCCGGAAGCGGTAAATCCGTGCTCGCCTCTCGTGTTGTGACCTGGGCTGAGGATTTCCTGCAATCAAAACGGAAGTTTGGCCTCGGATATATCTACTGCAATTCCCGAGATGTATCCAAAACCGATCCGACTGTACTAGCAAGCTGCATTCTCCAGCAATTATGCTCTCAGCTGCCAACCCTTGATGATGCAGTCTTGCAACTGTACCGGAAATACCGTGAATGGCCGCATGCTCGGCCTGGATGGCTCGAGATCACGGACTTACTCTTATGTGTTATGCTAAATTTTCATGAAGTCTATTTTATCATCGATGGTTTGGATGAGTGCGTAGACCAAAAAAAGCTTGCTGCATTGCTCTTCCGCATTCATGAATTGCCGAGTCCTGTCACGAAAACAATATTCTTTTCCCGTTCGCCAGATCCTCCACTCGAAGCGCCATTCCGAAATCACTGCGACCATATCGTTATCGACTCAGATGTTAATCGAAATGATATTGAATTTTACGCTACTGTCAGATTGTCAAATTTGTCCTTACTCAACGAGAACCTCCGAAGCGAAATTGCAAGGAGCTTAGTAGGCAAGGCTGACGGCATGTAAGGCTCTCCCTATAACCCACGAAAGTTAGCACTCAATGATTATAGGTTCTTGTGGGTTCACTTGCAAATTGAAGCTCTCACTGAACAGCCGGACCCTGAAATTCTTACTGAAATCCCGCAAGGACTCCAAGACTTTTTCGAACGCTCTATGCAAAGAACGCATGACTTGTCGCCTTTCAAGAAGAGCTGTGCAGCACAGATATTGTTCTGGGTAGTCAATACTAAACGGCCCTTACATGCGTCTGAAATGATCGAAGCTATTAGACTTGATTCGAATATTCAAGGCTCTCATTTTGTGGAGGAGGTCTGTGCTGGTCTTGTGCAACTGGATAAAAATGATCACGTGCAACTTTTTCACTCCTCAGCTCGAGACCTCCTTATCTCAGGCAACTTTCGTCCTGAGCCGAAAACGACTTTGGAAGAATTTCTCTCCCTTCAAGAGAGGGCGAGCGACATCCTTATGAGCAGATGCTTGGAAGCTCTTATGTTGCCGGCTTTCGGAGGTGGCCCAGCTTCTGGAGAGACGGAATATGAAAATCGGATAAGGTCACACCCATTCCACGTTTATGCGGCACAGTATTGGGCTCATCATTATTGGGACGCTCCAACAAAAGACCGCTTGATCTTATTCTCCGAATTTTTCCAGTCTCCACGAGCAATTGAAGCCTACTTACAGTCCGCCTACGCCTTGGGAAATGCATCGCAATGGGAAAAGTTTCCGCGAAGCCGAACAGCTCTCCATATTATTGCTCGATTCGACCTTACAAGAGCCCTTGAGTATTTACCCACGGCCAAGAAGCTTGCAAAAGTAAGAGACAGTTGGGGCTATAGAGCCATTGATCTTGCACTTAGACGTGGTCACCGACAAATGTGCGCAGCCTTACTCGGCTATGAAACTTTCATCAGCGAGCGATTCATGAACGAATTTCCTCTCCACCGAGCCATCGAAAACGATTGGACAGAATTAGTAGAGCGTCTATTGCATATGCGTGCCAACCTTGAACTCAGGAATTCAGACGGTTATACCCCTTTGCATGTTGCTTGCCGTTACTGCGGAGATTCTAACATTCTGAGCCTGTTGCTTGACGCTGGGGCTAACTTCGGAGCTCGAACGCGGGAAAAGTCCACCGCAATCATGCTCGCAGCGGAAGCAGGCCACCTTGAGATCCTTCGCACACTCGTCGACGCCGGTGCAGACATCCATGCCACTGACAGCTTACATCGGAGTCCGCTTCACTTTGCCGCCCAGAGTGGCCGACCCATTATTGCCGAATTCCTTATTGACAACGGCCTAGAACCTAACGTACTCTGCTCCGCCAAAGAAACACCGCTTCATGTTGCCGCCATGAAGGGTCACAAAGATTTTGCAGAAGCACTTATCACAGCCGGCTGCCACGTTAATTCCGTGAATGTCGTCGGCGCCACTCCTCTCCATGTTGCAGTCGCGTGGGGTTTTGACAAGCTTGCTCTTTCTCTCATCACCCGGGGTGCAGACCCATTACTAGCAGACACGTTTTATTGGAATCCAGTCCATATTCTCGCTTTCATGCGCCGACTAACTCTCCTTAGCGACTTTGCACCGCCTCTTCTTCCACCTCTAGACCCAGTGACTCCGACACAAAAACCCGACATCCTAACTCAGCTCTTTGATTGCCTTCGCGCCCGTGATTCAGAGGTTGGAAAAACCTTGCTCTGGACTTCCGGTACCAAGGCATTCTTCTATGTCTGTGTTGAGCGCGTCGACCTCCTCACTGCGTGCTTCAAAACTGGCGTTCCCGTCAGCACGGCTGACCGCCACGGTATTTCGCTACTCCACTCCGCAGTCGCAGCGAATTCGTCGGCCATTGTTGCCGCGCTACTCAAGAATGGAGCAGATGTGAATGCCAAGGACATGTGGGGAAGGACGCCGTACGAACTCGCGGTGGGAAAGACTGGTGAGGACGTCAGGAACCTTTTAAAAGACAGTGGGAAGTTAGAGGGGATGCCGATTGTCGATCCAGGAATGCTGGAAGTCCAGAGTAACTGGGTAATGCAGCACATGGACAGAAATTTTGTGCTGTATGTAAGGTGCAATGAATGTGGGGCGTGCGTAGATGGAATATATCTTCGTAAGTTCTCCTAGTTCTCTCTATCACTGCTCTGTATCTCTTTATGGTCATTCTTTACCGCCGAGGGACCTCTCCTCACTCCTTTTCGAGTATCTCTACTCCTTACTTACTAGACATCGCTCATTCCTTATCCATATATTTCATACTTCCGTTAATTCTTCCCATGATCGGTCGTTCCCACACCTCCCCACAAATCATTTTCTAGCTCCTTATCATTGTCGCTCATGTATCCAATTTTTTTGTCTGATCGTGTACTTCTCCCCAAGGCATGTATTTAGATGCTAACAGAAAATCTAGATTGCACACTTTGCACCCAAGAGAATGCCGGCTACGACGCCTGCGGATACTGTGTTGCGAGGCGGAGGTTACTCGTATGTCCTAAAGGGCATACGTGTGGTGTTCTACAATTATTGACGCTCAGAGACCATTCACTGAGTTTTGCGAGTGGCATGAAGTGCGTACACGACTTTGTCAACGAAAGGGAAACGGCAGAGGTTCTAGTTGAAGATGGTAGGGACGGAGAGGAGTGAGCCATATTAGACAGAAAGCGTAGTTGAGCATTTGGTCAGGACTATATGATTAGTGTGTAAAACAATTGGGTAGGGAGAGGATTTCATTCAAGTATTAGTGCGCTATGATGCAGGCATTGGTTGAGGTAAGTCCTTTTTAAAAACTAGAGGCAGGTCTCACAGTCCAGATTCACTTGAGGACTTTTCTGATGGGTTACGCTCGTAAACCAGGACATGGGCTCGCATTAGCGTTATCATCACTGCTACAACGCATGATCAATCAAAGCATGTTAAGCTCAAGTTACAACGAACGAACATACACATGTGCAGCCGCTCAACCTTTAACAGAGTCTTGAGCCTGGAAGATACATTTGCTTAAGTGCTTGTTCCTCTCTTTTCCATGCAGTCTTAAGGTTCAATGTGTTCCGTATTGATAAAAGCAAACATGAACAGCAACAAACGCTTATACAGCAGAAATACCCATACAGAACCGACTCCCTCTCAAACTATCAACACTTCGCCAGAACACCATATACCCAAAAATTCTCAGAATACTGAGACCTTTATCCTCCTTTTTTGTCAATTTTTGGCTACGGGACCCGAGTTTTCGGTAGAGCGTTGATCCTGTCATCCCCCTCTCCGTAGTGTGCAAGAGTTCACCAAATTCGGCAGTATCGACGAATTGTTCCAAGGCCAATTCTCCAAGACCATTTATTCACGATCGACACCCGTATCTCAGCAAAAGACGAAAGGCAAGTTATCATCCCCCGAACCTTGGCCGTTTCCTTGCTTTCTGTTTCCTGTACTGGCATCAGATTGGCCTGAGTTCTTGGCGCCTTGCCCCGTACTCTGGTTTTGCTTTGACTGTCCTGAATCTGTTGCATGTGTCGTTCGTCCCTGGTTGCTGCTTCGCTCGCTGCTCTTGGAGGTCTGAGAGCTCTTCTTCTGAGGCATATTGCTGAGGATTGTGCTGTTCTGTCGAGGTGAAGGAAAGTCGAGTTTATGTTGCTTGAAGGTATTCTTTGATAGTATGGTCTGATACACACGGATAGTGGGCGCGTTTTATAACTTGGCTTTTATCGATCAACATTGACACGAACTTCTTTGACATAAGATGCGCGCTTTTCTCGCCCGTGGTGTAGCCATCATGACAGAGGATTCAAATCCCTCAAAGAGGGTCATTGTAATCTCTTGGGCAGGTCTTCTATTGTGCTCGCTTTGCTAGGCAGAGCAACACGATCACTCTCCCGCTTTGAGAAACTATACGACTTAGTCAGCGACTAGAGATGGCAGACACTCGCTGGCTTCTCGCATCGGACCCCAGTAATGGCCTATGTTGGTATGCCAGGATCTCTTGAGGCTCAAATAAGCTTCTACTGGACATGTGTGACTTGCAGTGGCGCTGGACCACGCGAGCTCGCTTGCTGAGCTTAAACATGTCTCGATCTCCTGCGGCGTAGAATATGCCTAGAATTAGTATTGCTGCTTTCGTGTTGATTACTAAATCGGGTAGCGTTCGCGCGATGCCACAAGGCTGTCTCAGTAAGGCTCGTGATGACCGCACCGTCCACCGCAACGGCCGCTGCACAGCCCTCTCGCTCCCGACGTGTCTATTGGCTTAAGATTTCGGCCGTTCGTTGGCCGTAAGGCTACGCGAGGTGTGGTAATATGGTGAAACCCAATAGTCTTTGGCGCGCAGGTAGCATGACGCTGTTCGCTACCCTACAGCGGCTCCTCCCGCACGAACAAATGCGCATCGTTCTTATCTGTCAACGATCGGTAAATTCGGTTCATCCTTCGATCTTCTAGAACTCTCACAGAAATAGATCCTCGGTACCCTAACCGAAATTGCATTGGCCTTTCTCGGGGCTTTCCTCTGGTAATAGATCATTGTAATACCAAGCTTTCCGTACGTTACACCTGTTTTTGCGATCATGATTTGTTCTCTCATTTGCCCTCGTTCTTTAATCGTGAGAGACTTCGCGTGAGCAAGGAATAGCCCAAGCATCAGCGTCCTTACGTGAATTAAGAGTTATTGTCAGTCTCTTTCACCGAACGAGAGATCCATAGCAGCTTGCACAGTGTCTTAACCTACGTCTGTCTTGTGCGAAAGCCTGGTATTGCGCGAAGAGACGGGGCCTTCAGCCGTTCCCCGGAAGCGAAGTCGCGGGTACATGAGATTCCGAAGCTTTGTCACGATTCATAAGGATATTGTCAATCGCTGACTTCCAATACTGCTCATTCGGTGGTCTTGTCATTCTATCCCTTGTCATCTCCATTGGTCAAAAGCTTTCCTCATCAAACAGCCCAAGTGAACAAGCAACCTCAGCTCATGGTGCGGTATCCACCTTTCTCTCGAAGTTGCCTGGCCCCTAATTAGGCATGATTAGTTGTTGCACAGGCAGAATCCAAAACGGTTTCATTTCAAGACAACACAATGGATAAGGCGGTTGTGCTCCAAGCCTTCTCTTCCCATATTCTTGGCGTGGCGTTCCTCACGTGGGTGCCACAGAGCCTTACTTCGGCTTCCTCCTGTTCGGTTGTCCAGGTCATTCAAAACTCCCCTTCCTTCTCTGCGGGATTCAACAATTCTACCAATCTCCGGCGTCAGCAAGAGTACGTCCAGAATCTCTTACAAATCATCACCGTGTTGCCTCAATGCATCAATGCTCGCTGTTATGGTTGTTCATGCTTGACAGAACCGAGGAGCTTTGATTATGATTGAAGTTTACCGCCTATTCAGTCAGTATATTTTGGACAGCGAAAGCATAAAGGCAGCTCCGAATCATCTAAGATGAGACAACGAAGGGGGCAAAGTCTGCCTTATTACTAGAAGTCTGTCCCGGGGAAGACTCAAGGTAGCTTTTGGGAATGTAAAGCTTCTAGACTCTTGGTCCGTCCAAGTATAGAAGGTTCTGTGATTCGACGATATCCTATGACCTCTTAGGGGAAAGAAGAAGAAGAACAAGAAGAAGGATTTAGGCACCATTAGTCAGGGCAAGGGGGAAAATCGAAGACCAGCAGATTCCGTCGAGGAAAATGCAAGGCAAATGGATTGGCGATCCATAGCCCTCCGAACTAAATAATCTCCCACCATTTTCCGTCTAGCCCACCGTTAACCCCTTGGAGATATCGCTGCAATTGGCTCCTTTTGTTGCCTAGCTTTAATCTCCGCCCCTAATATGGCCCCCCGACGCACCGAGACATGACTATTAGCACGCCAAGTGCCTACCAGCCCGGTTCATTCAAAAATAACAATTCGGCACAACAACACGAGAATTTCCCTTGCTATGATAGTGGGAAATTATGCCGTTATTGCGGTCGGATTGTCTGACCAATAGCCTTGCTCAGCTTGCATTGAGCTCACGTGGCGTCTTATAGATTTAAATCATAATGATACTGCCGGCAACTGCAAAGAGGCGAAGTTGGCCTAAGTCCGGCCTCTTCAATCGTGAAGCTTTTAGCTTGTCGAGATAAATGCTAAATCGACTAACGAGTATCTCTGTGTACCTTTTCACGGCATTATCGGCTCACTGTGCTAAGATCTCCTTTCACATATTACCAAGCGGGTCAGCGAGTTCCCACAGCTTGTTCCTTGTCTTTCAATTCTCTCTCATTTCCAAGGAATCTTGAGAGCATCTCGTATTTCACTTTTTGAAGGTCTATCCGTCATGTGCGATGTAAGCCTGGCTGAACTCTCCACACTATGTGAAGCTCATCTTAATTTGAAGGCGGAAAGTCTTGTCAAGACATTCACAGCTCTACATCAAGCGCGACGAATATCTCAAGTCTTCGGGTGTATATCTTCTTGTCTTCTATCATCACTCCACCTAGTCCTCCTTTGCAAGGACCTTCAATTTCGTGCGATTAACGATCTCTACACTCAAAAAACCCCTCTCCTAGCAAGGGCATCTTAGAAAATCACACGGCTGCAAATATTTCGAGCGTGGCCTACTCGATTCATCAACAACCATCCGCGGACTGATAGTCTGTGATTCTTCAACCTGCGTTTCGGATGCCAGCTTGCGATCAGACTATTCTTAAATTGCTGAGCTCATCCGCGAGAATGACATCGTAAACGTTTGCATCAGGGGACCCTGTCCAGCATCTCACTGGTCCACAACTCGTGTACGACTTTCGTACCTTCTGTGTCCTCAGCTAGACTGCTGCTTTCCCGAGCTCGGCAGCGCCGAGGCGCATTTCCGGTCAGCAGCTTCGAGCTTAGACAGGATTGTGCGAGGCGATGCATATGAAGCAGATAGATGATGAACTTGGAATGCAAAGTCATTCTACAATGAACGCTTACGCCAGGACGTATAAAAGATCGGGTGTCATTCTTCCAAGGCTGCAAGCAGAATATTTTTGGGTCTTGAGTTGAGAGAACCAAGTCGTCTCGCAAATCATGCTCAGGTCATTGCATGAAGGGTAACATTTTCGTGCACATGGATCGTGGTGAGGCTACCCAATCGCCTCAAAGGTCGGCTGCGATGATGCATGCTGATTATTTAAGATCGCATATTGCAGAATCGTAGATCAGAAAATCTTCGATCCAAAAAACTAGACTTTGCGCCTGCATTGCGGGGTGTGAGTGGTACCATCGTGACTGTGTATGCGAACCCCGCAGGCGGGGGAGTGCGGAAGTTCCCTATCAGGGCCTTACCAAAACTGGAAACTTGCCCCCTGTTTCTTCTTTGCTTCTGCCATCATCAAACCTTAAAGACCCCGCCCCTGTCCCCAATTGCCTCCGTTGGGTAATCTGCGGAAAGGAGCCTTTCTTGCACCCCACTACCCCACGATGGATCAAGTTGCCCGTCTGACTGCTCTCGCAAGGGACCAAGTTGTAAGTCTTAAAGGTGTTGCTCTTTCTCGATCAGCGTTGCTCTGTAGCAGCTACTGATCAACTGATTACCCATCATGGTCGTTCAACAGATCTATTCCAATGGCATCTACCATGCTCTGCCTAAGTACTCGTCCGACTTTAAAAATCTAACGGCGATCATCACGGGAGCAAATGGCATCAGCGGCAATGCCATGCTGCGTGTACTCGGCCAGTCAAGCCGGTGGACAAAGGTTTACTGTCTTAGTCGAAGGCCACCATTGATAGAAGGTGGTCTTCCCAGCAATGCAGAACACATTCCCTGCGATTTCTTAAAGGAAGCAGAGGAGATCGCCAAGGTCCTAAAGGATCATAATGTCAAAGCGTAAGCTCCCTAGAGCACTTGAACCCTATCAACGTCCAGCAACATGACCATGACGCTAATTGCCCTCATAAAAAGCGACCACATATTCTTCTTCGCCTATATCCAACCTCCTCCGAAAGACGGAGGCAGTGTCTGGTCAGACACCGAAGCCATGACCCGTCTGAATTGTATTGTCCCCATCCATTCATCCATCCCGCTTCAAACTCTCCCACCCTAACACTCTCAACCCAGCCGCCCTCCTAACCAACTTCCTCAACGCCCTCCCCCTGGCCTCCATCACCCCACAACGCATCATGCTCCAAACGGGCGCCAAAAACTACGGCCTCCACCTCGGCGCCGCCCCCGTCCCGCAGCAGGAAACCGCCCCCCGCGTCACCAACGAACCCAACTTCTACTACCCGCAGGAAGACGCGCTGTGGTCCTACTGCGCCGCGAACAACGTCGGCTGGAGCGTCTGCATGCCCGGGCCCATCCTGGGCGCGGTGCCCGACGCGGCCATGAACGGCGCCGTGGGGGTCGGCATCTACGCCTCGGTCTGCAAAAAGCTGGGCCAGCCGCTCGACTTCCCGTGCGACCACGTGGCGTGGCAGATGCCGCAGACGTGCAGCTCGGCCATGATGAATGCGTACCTCGAGGAGTGGAGCGTGTTGACGCCGGCGGCGAGGAATCAGAAGTTCAACGCGAGCGACAACAGCGCGTTTACGTGGGAGGCGTGCTGGCCGAGGGTGGCGCAGTGGTATGGGATCGAGTACACCGGGCCGAGGGATGGGGTGGAGTATCTTGAGCTGGAGGCGCCGTATAATCCGAGGGGGTATGGGCCCAAGGGGAAGATTCGGACGAGGTTTTCGTTTACGCAGTGGGCGAAGAGGGGGGATGTGAGGAAGGCGTGGGCGGAGATTGTGAGGGAGAATGGGCTGAAGGCGAATGCGGAGTGGGATGATAAGGAGGTGGGGCAGACTTTTGGGTTTTTGGATTTTTTCCTCGCTATTTGGGGGACGCTGCTCTTGAGGTGAGTCTGGGGTTCCGACTTCCTTCCTCGACGTTCTCCCAGTTTTCTATCGGACAGAATGCTAATCTGGAATGTTTACAGTACGGATAAGGCCCACAAGCTGGGATTCCATGGGTACGTGGATTCGTCAGAGTCGCTGCTCGAGGTTCTCGACGAGCTTGCGAAGCTCAAGATGATCCCACCAGTACCGAAGGTCAAGGTGGAATTCCTGTGAGCGCTTTCAGATCTATCAGTGAGGCTCTTACCCAACCGCAAAATTATTATTTGAAAAGGACGTGAATGGAAATTTCCTTTTCTCTTTCCATGTATGGCGACAATTGTCCTAGTCTCCACGTGACCTGCTTCTGAACGCTTCCTAAGAACGAAAATTGCGAATAAGCATCGGGTATGTGTAAGGAAAGAAAATACTGGTCTGGGTATTCGAGTACCAAAGGCTACCAGGAGCTCAAAAATTCTAGCCCCCGCTCATCGTGCGATTCTCCATCCGCAAGCCAGTCACCGTTAGTTCCCCTACAACTAGGAAGCAGTGTCTAGGCTCTCCCGTTCTATGCAAGCTTGTCTCACTGCATTTATTTCGAATCTTGTTTAGTGGGAACGAAACGAAGCATACACCTGCATCACACTGGTAGCAAGCGTAACCAGGGTTAGAATGAAGACCATGATGGCAATCCATAAACCTGCCCATTCAAGCCGCCGGCGCCGGTCATACCACTACTGCTTCGGATGCGATGGTTTGGCGCTATCATAGCGTGATTGGATCAATAGTAGTCTCTGCTGGTATATCGGATAGGAGCTTAGCTGATATCTAGCAAAATCTTCGATGTCATCGTTGAACCAATTGGCTCCGACGTCCGCTTTTGCTTTCTTACTGAGCTTTCGAAGCTGCCTACCCATTCCGCTCTTATGTTGTGGAAATAGAACGCCTAACTTAGGGTGCGATCAATCTCAAGCAAAAGGCCTTGCGGGTAGGTTGCTCTGTGACTATCAGCTTTAGAGATCACGAGTGGGTGCATAGAAACACACGCCCCCCGCTACCGTTCCCGATAGTCCCGAAGAGTG
Source organism: Pyrenula massariospora (assembly GCA_021030905.1). Taxonomy (NCBI): domain Eukaryota; kingdom Fungi; phylum Ascomycota; class Eurotiomycetes; order Pyrenulales; family Pyrenulaceae; genus Pyrenula; species Pyrenula massariospora. The sequence continues at coordinate 998,889 of JAGFMI010000013.1, forward strand.
CGTGGGTGTCGGAATACCAATATGCTTTTTTCATAAGGACACCTCAAGTGATTTTCCAATTTACTAGTCCAATTGATCTGTAGACCAGCCTTTCTCTAAAGGTTTCGCGCGGAAACGTCCCTCTGATAGACGATAGTTTGTCTCAGACGGCAAAGAAGTCCCTGCAGATACAGTCTTAGGCGCAGCAGGCCAAGTTTGTAAACTGCCGGTGAGAGCTTCAAATAAGCCGGTGTCTTTGCCTTTGAAACTTGGTCTAGTAAATAACCATAGTCTGAGTGTTCTTTCGAGACAATTCTTTAAAAGGCTTGCTCATCTAGGTATCGTAGCCACAGGAATCCTTCCTGCGGGATTTTACTGAGGGTATCGCCATCGTGTATTTTGAGGAACTATAACCTTTCACAAGCCCCACGAACTCTGCGACGTCTCGTATATTTGAAGCTGTTCCAGCGGAGGCGTCCGGAGACCGCACTGCAGGAGAGTGTTGTAAAAATCTTCGTAAGGGTGAATCCGCTCAGGTAATGAACACCTGGATCCTCTTTACCTCGATTCCGGCATTTAGGTGATGCCACCATATGCTCTCCCAGCAACATGAAGGCCGGAGAACTTCAAAAATATTTTCCTATTGCATATCTTAAATTGATAACGTCTTGTGGTATTCGATCGCCGTTGTAGAGATATCCAGAACGTCTGTAATTGACAATATCTATGTGGCACGCCACTCAAATTCCTAAGACTGCCTTCATGAAGCCTGGCAGAGCCTTCTATTCTTCTGTCTCTGGAAGGCATTTGCGTAGCTGTGCCATGCCAACCTACAAGACTCCTGATCTGTTTTGCGAGCCCATGTTCTAAGACCAACCATTGAGTACAAATCAAAAATTCATTCTTTCCGCATGCCGGAAACAAGGCAGTGCATAATGGGGCTGCCCCGGGGGCGCTTGCAAGTGGTACCCGTCGGTTGTTTCCTTCGTGAAGATAAGCGGAAATGCAAGTTGCCGAACAAGCCAGCCCCTATCGTAGTTCAGCCTTGTTTTGCTTGGCCGGAGATCGCGTACACTTCTACCTACGTAAAGCTCCACTTTGGCTCAGATATTGATTTCTTCAAGATGTAACAATGTGACTATGAGCTTTTGGTGAGATACGCCTCGGCAACTTGTTACATTATCAGTCAAACAGACTAAGCGGCTTCGCATGATTCATGTTCCCTTATGCATCGCCGCAATCTCCACGATAATCGCTCCTTCAGTGGCTGCACAGCCACAACCGTTGTGGTAACCGAAAGTACAGGTCTTGGTCAACCGCTCATTAAAATGTCGATCACGAGCCTAGGTACTAACATTCTTCGGAACCACAGCATCCAACTAGATATTTGACACGTGCTTGATATGCCCGTCTTTTTTTAAGTCAATGACATCCTCCAGAGAGTGCCTGTAAGAGAAAGGGGGTGGTAAGCAATGTCTATCGGCAGGATCACTCCCTCGTTGACTGCACTTCAAAACGAGAACACCTTAGCTCTCGCGAATTTCAACTTTGATTTCTCTCTCTTTAAATTGGAGGCTCCCAAGGAGTTCAACGGCCTTGGAGCGGCGCTTTCGCTTCGCCGCCGAGACGAGGCTGAAAATGGCTTCCAGCATCGCACCGCTCGCCGCCTTGGAGCGCTGTTTGAACAAAAGTTGCCGGATATTCCAGACCTTATTCAAGCCTATGGGAAGCGAGCCTCAGAAGTATCGGCTTCGCCAGAGGTCAACCCTAAAGGGTCGGCAAAAGACGGCGTGTTTGAGCAACAGGTCGGCGCGGACGGTACGACCATATGGGCCGCTGCTACTTCTGGAACCGCTGCTATAGCCGCACATCTTTTAGCTTGTATGCTTGCCCGGATATGGCCTCCAGAGCAGTCGACTTCACTTTGGGCTGAAATCGTATCGGAGAGGCAGAAAGAGATTGAAGCTCTCGGGGCGAGCCAGAATCTGTCGACAAGATGTGCAGCGCAACAGTACATCTCACGTCAGGAACTGGCAAAGTGGGATGCAAGCGCGAGAGCCTGGCTGCGAAGTGCGGATCAAGTCAAGTATCGACACCAGACACAGCTGCAGCTGATCTTTAAAAATGTCAATTTATCTATCAACAGTTCCATGAAGACGTATGACAGTGTTATTGAGGCCTGGAAGCTCGCTATGAGCAGCGTCAACCGTCTGTTGAAAGGAGAATCACTCCTTATTCAGAATGGGGCGGTGTTGTTAGGAATTGCATCTTGGCACTTGTACCCTAACCTCGTCGTTCTCAAAGAGAAATCCGACCCAATATTCTTAAAAGATGAGCTTGTTCCGGAAACCAGCTTTCTCACTATTGGTATCGAAGATGCTCGCAAGAGGCAAGACGGTGGTGTTCACTGGTCCCTGCCCTTGGGCCATCTAAGATATTATGGGGAGCCAGTCCTCTCATCAGCGTCTTTGAATCAAGCAGACGGCCGCATTTTGATGCGTGACTTTCCGTTTGTCTTCTTAGGAACTATTTGCAAAGGGTGGGGTCTCTCCGTAGCAGAGGCGGGTGCTGCTCTGAAATGGCTTTCAGAGCTGTGGGCATTCTTTTCAAGGACTGGCAAAGTCCTTGAAAAGAATATCCCGGTATATGAGGAAATGTTCAATAAATTGAATGCAGCAGCAGCAAAAGAAGACACTGGCTATGGCAATGAAGTTACCGATGATCAACAAAGAACGGAGAAGAAGACAGCAGAGTTAGATTCTATATCAATATTTAGTCCTGAAATTGAGCCTTGGAGAAACGGCAAAGACGGCAAAATAGCATCGGTCAGCCGGGCGGCAGACATGAAGGATTTCATTTACCGACTTGATACTATCAGAAAAGACGGACATTGTCTAAAAAACAGGATCAATGCTCTGTTGCATGGAGATCTTAATTGGCTGCAGATTTTGGCGCGATCTGCAAAAGAAATTCTCGAAAGCGATGGCCTGGAACATGACTATCGTATGTCTTTGTTTCGACTCGGTCATCGTAACGGAACATTAGTTACCAATCGCCATCACTCCAAACCGCTATTTGGACTCCTAGATCTCACAAACATTCTAAAAGTACTTCGCGGAGAAGAGCAACAGATTCAGATGCTGCGGGACCTTTGCACGAGGTTTGATGTTCCATCTACGAGTCTTGTGATTAGATATCAGCCTTTTGTGACGCTGAACGCTATGGGAACGCTTTCTGGTCAACCAAAGCTAGGCAGTGTCTTCAATAGATCAGATTGGTTTCAATTTTCGAGGTCTATAGAGTACGAGCTTGCTACTGCAAAGCCCCGGACGAATGCAATCAAGAGATACCATGATGGATCGGTCGTTCCAGGTTCTGGCCACACAAGATGGCTCAATGTGGTCTCGTCCAACACCACCTACCCTGACGATCTAAGGGACTCGCAAAGGGATTTACGTACTTCAAAAGCGCAAAAACGACAGGACAATATAGCAAGAACCAATGAATCCTCATCTCTACAACCCCAACAAATTCGTATGATCGGACACGAACTTTTTCATTGGGACGCTCCTCGTCAATATTTCAACTCCGAAGGAAATGAAGGTGTTGACGAGAATCAGAATAGAAATGAAGTGGAATCGAACCTGTTAACTTTTGATTTCCTGTTAGGTGATCCTCAGAGGGCTGCAGTGTACCAAGTGCGTGGAGCGTTAACTTTGAGCAACCCAGATCCTAGAAACTCTAGGGCTCCAAACGTTAGCATTGACAAGGTCACAGAGATGTTCATGGGTGATGTCTTTGGAGCAGCTCCTCTTCTCGACTATTTCGACAAATTTCCAGACTTATTTCCCGAGCTTGCGCCGTATATTCGGTCTATGCGAGCTTTCGCTTCGGCGATAGAAACATATGAGAGCTTCCCAAACGCATCTATCGCTCTGAAAATCGCAACTTGCCCTCTTCACGACGCCCCCTGGCTTCCATCATTTCCTAGGGAATCAGGCGCCGAAGTTCATCGTGGTTCGGTCCTTGGGGCAAATCTTCGCCCTTTCTCCCTAAACCTCGCAGAGTCCTTCGCTTGTATCATAAACTTTGAGTTGGGATGTCAAGCGGTGTCACCAAATGGGTTGGATGTTGTGATTGCTGTATCTTCCGGTGATTCGATATTTGTTGCACCGCAGCTGTTGTTTGATCCAGCCGAAGCTACGCTTCCTAACAAAATAAAACGCATTGTTGGCAACATCGGGTTACCCGGAATCGCGATGCTGATGCCACCGGCAGACCCCATCATCCGAAAACCAGACTTGAATCGATTTCACGTTGTGAAACATGACACTTATGATGGGCAGATGGTTGATCACTTCGAGAAGACCCAGCTGCAACTATCGTTTACTGAATACGAGAGAGCCGTTCATATTGGCGTCAGTGGCGGCCGGGATAATGTGCTTTTCTTCTTAGAAGCGCTCGTGACAGTGACGGATTCCGGTGAGAAAGTCGCGGATCTAGATGTGATTCGAGCCTTGGAAAACAAACAGCTGCTTCATCATTGCGAGTGTCTGTGTAAGATGCAGGCCAAAGGCGCAAAGAGCACTCCAGAAGAACATTGGCCGAAGCTGATCTCTGTGGAAAATTGGGAGGAATTCCTTCAACGGCCCGAGGAAGCATCCATTGTACGGGCTCACAATAATTGGCAAGCTCGGCTGGCTGCTACTTGCATTAGTGTCGCTGGCGGCCACCCTACATATGTTTTGTCCAAGACTCCCTGCTGGAAATGTGTAAAGTTTACGGTCAGCATTTCACCGAACAGCATGTTCGTATTTTAACACAATTCATTTATGATATACCTAATCCCATACCATAATGGTGGAAAGGATAGGGATCATGAGCGAAGCAAAGAAACGTTGTGCGATAGCCTCATCCAGTCTCTGGAGACGATGAGAAGCTATAGACACGAAGATATTATGAATATGAGTCAAGATATAAGTAGTGTACGGCAAGAGAGCAGACGGAGTAGTTCGGGAATAAATACAGGGTGGTTGGACGGTGGTGGGATGGTGAGCACGAAGTGAAAGCGGCTGGATAGGGATGAGCGGATGGTGAACGCGATGCAGATACTAGATTAGAGAAAGTTGGAAATTTTATACAGAACGAGTAAACAATACCCACAAAGTTCTAGTTGACTTAGTATCCAAATTAAGATGCTGTTGCCGTTCAAAGTGAGAATTGTATCAAAAAAATTAATTTAGATCTCAATGCCCTAATCCTCTGCATCGCTTTCAAAATCCCCACTCATTCAAAGGTTCTATCTATCTATCCAGCGCATGCGCTCCGGGAAAGACCGGCCTTTTAATTGATTAACCCAAATCCGCCTCGATGTTTCCAACCAACATACATCACAATGACACTCAGTCCCATTCATGAGCTCCATAATAGCAAGCACAATCTGCAATCCACGTTTGCTATGCTTCTCCCCTGTCTCTGCTGAACTAAATCGTTGAACGCCATTCCTATCCCTCTATCGTAGCTGATGGTCTCCTGCTGCGTGCTAAACAGTAAGGTGTCGGTCATGTAAAAGGCCCAACTAAAACCCATTTAGCAAAGTTGTATTTGCCAAGGTTATGAACCGACTTCAGCTAGTATGTTGCCGGTAGGACGGACTCCGTACTCAAGGGCACTTCGGTTTCGGTGGGGAGAAATACCCGAAGATTCCATTCCGAGAAGAAGAATGGATAGTCGGTGTCAGCTTTAAAACGCCATCGTCCGTTCCTCGATGGATCACGTGATGTCGTGTAGCTCACCCGAGTATGGCCTGTCATTTCCACTTCTGGCGGCCGCCACCGCAAGATCCCCCGCGTCAATGTTCATAATGTGATTGTTCACAAGGATACGCTCGTGTGCCAGTAGATTGGGTGTTTGTTCGGACTTGGCCCTTTCTGATATTTTCATAGACTGCTCCATCTTGTCTCCATCGACAGGCACGGGGTCGTAGAGTCTAGACATGAATGTGACAGGAAGAACGTCCCTGCTCATCCACGTCGAGCTGATGAGTTCAAGACGGGCAATTCGATCAACTTGTCGACGCAGTAAAATATAGACTTCTATGATAGACGTGGGAGGTCCGGGTATTCTATCTGCTCTTCGTAGATGCCACGTATGCGATCTCTTCTCCGATAATGGTGAGGAGCTGGATGCGGTACCCTACTGGTGTTCACAGACCCAGCAACTATATCCACAAAGAGATAGATTTCTGTCGGGACCGTTAGCTTGACAACCTCTGACCAGGCGATAGTCGCTGCTCCTCATCGTGGCGGCGGCGCATAGTTCATAGACTCCGGGGGAATATACATCGTCCCCGACGACGTCCCGGACAATTTTCTAGCCTGTTCCTCCCTCCCCTTGATCTCTTTTTCATCCTGAATCAAGGTGCAGCAGCAACAGCACAAACTTCTCACGCAATCTGACCCTACGCCACCGGGAATATCGTAGATCTTTCGCGTTCGCGTATGCTGAATGGCTGCGAGGATCCATCCACAAGCGCAGAGTAAGCTCATGATGGTGCAGGATCCATTGCACGCTTCGTACCCCAGCATGTTTGTAGGATCTTTCTTCTCGCTCCGCTGTGTGAGACGGTGTTGGGTTCGGCCGTATAAAAGGCACGGGCAGAGAAGACCGGTGCAGCAGATTGACATGTCGCCGCTGCAGTCGCAGAGGCCGTGTCTCCAGGGACCGCCTTTGATTTGCTGGTTTGGGTGAGCTATTTGGCCGGGGACGTGCATCTCGACCGGAGGACTGTTTGGACCTGTGGCGGCATCTGGACGATATGCAAGAGGAGTAGTGTCGGGTTGTAAGGCTCGAGGAGATGATGGACTTTTGAGGGTATCTGACGCCGTATTCATCGGGCGCTGTCGTTCTTGCGCTCCGGAGGGTCCCAGAGGTGATGTGGGCGTAAGACCGTGAGCGGTCGTACGCTGCGGCTGTTCCTGACTCATGAGAGGATTGTTTAGATATTGTGTATAGTCCGAAGGATGCGTGCCTTGAGGAGGTGGAAGATTGTAAGGCGAGTGGAGATTGGCCAATTTTTCTGGGGGGTATTCATTAGGGTTTCTCATCTGAAGCTGCGGGCTTCTAGAAGAGGTCTCGGTGGAAGCGGAGATGGTTGGCAGCGGCGGAAGGTCTTGGGTTGGATGAGGTGAGGTATGTCGACCACCATGTAGTTCCATAGGTGTCTCAACCCATGAATACGTCTTGTTCCGTTTGGACGGATCCTCCTCGGAAGGAAGCGTAGTTTCAATGCGCGGATTTGGTCGCATGATGAATCGCTCCGCTCAAGGGCAGTGATTGAGGTTCAAGGTTAGTCATTGGAAGAATGATACTATGCAGCCGCAAAGTTTGAGCGTTCGTGTCGATGCGTCAGAGGTTTGTTGTCGAGCTTGAGCCTAGAGAGTGTGAGCTGAGGTGGGAAAATCTACCGCTTTCACCTCACCTATCTCACGATGAGAGAGCTTGGTAAGCACTAAGAGGATTGCGGCAGTTTCACAAGGACTGCTTCAAAAGAATATATAACCGCTGTTAAGATGGAGCGCCACGAATACGCGGCCAGCGCAAGGCTGTAGGGTCACTTTGACTTGCACCCGAGGTTGGGCAACCCCAGATGCAGCCATGTCGAAGGGAGACAGGCTCAAGGTGATAGGCGAGAGGCGACGACAGAGCAGAGGCGGATGGGAGGAATCCAGGGGTCCGGCTGCTGGGTTGACGTCAAGTGCCCACGTGTGATCGAATAAGCGCCCGGGCCCGCCCACCCACGCCAATCCACCGCCATCTAGGCTGGAAACGTCCCAAACACCCCTTGGCCCACCCGCACCAAAAGCCTCCCATCCACCCCCCCCCCAGCCTTGCCCGGATAATGACACCCCGGGGGAGTGGTTTGGGGGCAGAAGAGAGCCTCGTGAGCAACGTCTGTAATTTTGGAAAGCTCTGCAGAGCCGACTGTGTGTACACGCACGAGTCGCTTCTGCGAACAGTTTTCCTCTTCTGGATCTCTGATTGTTCATTACTTATCAAAGCCTATCTGGCGCTGGAGTTTAGTGCAGGATGGGATCTCGCCGCCAGAGTCGTGCTGTGACGAGCACCACCGCCTTGCATCCACCGGTGGTATTCGCTGGCACTTCTTTACGGCACGGCTCCAAACGGCAATTGGCGCCCGAGGCTGTGACCCCCGCGAAGCTCTTTCCCAACCTGCATTGTACTCAGAAAAGCAGTCACAAGCACGGGTATCCTAGAGCATGCTTTGGATCTGTCCCCCGACTCGTGATCCGATAAGATCTTGTGTGTATGGCACGAGCATTAATGCTGGGCCGCTGTGACGGATGGTTTCTATCATAGGTCGAGTCAAGCGCCTACACTACAGACATCCAATGCATGTCGTTAACGTCGTTTTTATTATGCCAAAATTTCACGCTATGCTCACAATCACACAGCAAAATGCACGACTATCCTCTTTCTAGACCCTTCGTCTTTTCAACGCCTTGCTCTGTGGTGATAGGTTTACGGTAGGCAGCTCGGCTATGTGCAGCTTCGCAGCGCCGTATGGAGTCAAGCCCACCGTGAACGCTGGGCCAGTGCAGTTCCGCTGGCCTGCTAGCGGCGGGTTCGGTGCGTATCCATCCGTCAGGTTCCAGTTGATCTCACATGCTAAAGCTGAGATGGTTACAGGCGGGGCATTCTCCGCCCAGATTGGATTGGGGAGCTGTTCATCGTCGCGGTTTTCATAGTCATAGAAATTCAGAGTGTCAGGGTCGATGGCGAGGTTCCAGGGAGAATTAGGTAGAATGGTCCAGTCATGCGCTTCCGCTGGAGCGCCAGAGCCTGGTGGATAGTTGGCCGGAGAGGTAGAACTGTAATTGCCGCTTACTGGAAGAGCATACAAGAGCGCACCGTGGTAGACTGCGATCGTGTCGTTGGCTCGAGGCTCCACGCGGACCGACGCACCGATTCGGTAGACAACGATGTTATTGCCCGCAGGCAGGTTGATTGAGGCCATGCCGGTGGTTGGGTCCGGTTGAGCGGGAATGGTATGGGCGCCGTTTAATTGTAGGGTCGTTCCGCTGAAGACTGCCCATCCCGGAACTCGCACGGAGAATGTGAACGGACCGTCTGATGAGATTGTATAGTAGAGAACGCTATTAAATGGATAATTCGTCGCACAGTCGACTGTCACATTCGCTCCGCTAGGGAGCTGGGTAGCCACTTTAGCAGGGCTCAGAAGAGTATGTGCGAGACCCGAGTTGCCACTTCGGGAGAAGGTGGCTGAGAGAAATTTGGGATACCCTTGAGGATGGTTGACAGTACAGCAAGGATAGTTGGGCTCAAGACCGAACGTTTGACCCACAGGATTGACGTTCCAGAATGGCGTCTTGTCGAGCTGGTGAGAAATCGGCTGGTTAGTCTGAGCCACATATTGGTGAGCCCACCATGTAGGCAAGAGCATCGCTGGTAAAGCATTAAAGGCTGCCAGCTCGGCTCGATCCGCGTAATCGTGGTCACCCACAGCTTGGTATGAGTAGCTCAACGAATACATGGTTTCCACAACGCTGCAGAGCTCTGTGCCGCGGACTGGGCTCAGTCCAGATTCCCGTTCATCCCCAATGATTGCTCCCGAGGGCGTGCCATGATAGGTCAATGTCCAGTCAATACCGTTCTTGGTCGTTGTCAGAAGAGTGTCATTCCCAGTGAATCTCCGGATAACTGCCCCAGCCTTGAGACCTTGTCCGGCATTGACGCCGTGAAGGTATGGGAACAGCTGGTTGGTAAGGTCAACCGGATACAGGTCTAAGTCGTCCTTGATGAAAACCCCGTCGCTGAACCAGTGAGACCAATCGTAGGCTTTGTCGTAGAAGAATTGTATGCAGTCCCAGATGAGGCTTGGAGCATTGTCAGGCCGCCAAGGACCTCCTTGTCCAGGGCCATCATTTGCATAGAACCACTGTAGAGCGGCAATCATATCCGCGGCACGGGATCTGCCCCACTGCTCGTCGAAATTGTCGCCTGGATGAGAAACATAGCCTTGATAGTTGTTGGACAGCATAGAATGCATGAGAGGTAAAAATTTGTAAAAGGCGATGACGGCGTTAAAGCCTGGCATGCGGTCGGCTTCCGCAAGCTGAGTGATGGCGAGGAGGACCGGATACCTGGCCCAGAAATTGCGTGTTGTAGGATCCGTCTCCGGTCCAAGCCAGCCATCGGATTGTTGATGACCGGCAATATAATCAAATGCTCCTAGAACTTGCGTTTTCAGTCTATCGTCATCCAGAGCATACGCGAGTGGCACCAAGCCGTTGAGCCAGTAAGGGAAAGCCTCATTCAAAGCGCTGTAATCTGTACTCCCTCCGAGCCATGGGTTATCAACCACATAACGGTAAAAGTCATGCTCATGTCCAGCGAGACCATCGGCCATGAGTTGCAGTTGATCTCGTAGCCATCCATTTGGCTTAATAGAGCCAAGAGGGAGAGGCTCAAACACAAAAGGGACCACTGTAGAAATTAGCGCGATTTACGCGAAATTTTCGTTAACACGATCGCCTACATGTTCGGTTGTCTGATTCCTTGAGTCCAACCGGCTCATAGGCCTGTATCGTTCTTTTGCATTCCGATGGAAAGCTCTGCCAGTGCCAAGGCGAATGTTGGCCGCATATTCCAGAGACGGGCGAGGAGACATGCTTGGCTGGTCTCAACTCCCACCATTTTTCATCCGGCAGCTTGTGGTTTTCAGAGACGAGAGAAGTCTCGGATTTTTCGTATCTCCATTGAAGGAGGAATACCGTGAACAATAGACACCCGGCGATGCAGGCGGTACGGAGTTTCCGTTGAATTGCCATGGCTTTAGAACCCAGGCGTTAGCATTCGCTGCGACCAGATCTAACGATTTAGCAGCCGCGAGGTATCGCTCGAGATTTTATAGCTGCTAGACGTAAAGATCTAACAACTGAGAAGGCCCGCTCCGACATCCTCCAAATATGTAGTATGGTAGTAAAGTCAGAGCATCGGGTGACCTTTGAATGGAAGTTGGTGTCCACACGATCGATGCACACCCTGGTTGTTTGTTACAGCAGTCCCTGCAGTAGTACTAGGGGGCCGCCCCCGCAATATCACCTGCAAGCCCTGCTCTCAAGATGATGACCTGCAGCTTGCAGGGCCGCAGAGCCGAGGCTCAACTAGGGCTTCCGATCTGAAGATGGCTGCAGTGACACGCAGAGAGAAAGGCAAAAAAGCTGAAGCTTCTGTAACGATGTCAGTGACCATAATTGAAATGTATTATCTTCCAATAATCCTGCTTCTTCACAAAGTCAAGTATTCAGAGTACGTTCGAAGTGGATCTGGTGAACGTCATGAGTGCTGTCATGCAGAAAAGCTAGCAGTAATGTTAGTCCGCTCAGTAACCGGCAATACCGTAGTTCTAACAGTCATTCAGAAGCGCTCGCCTATCGCAGGCGAATTACGGGCATGACCTCTTGCAAGTGGATACTACCTTGACCAAGTCTTGTCATTCCAAAAGTTTAAAAGACATCTTCCCCCCCCCCCCCGGCGGTGTCCTGCAAGGGACGAAATACTCTTTCAAGAAACCGCAACACTTTCGGCCGGATGACAATCCCCAAAATTTCTCACAGCTGGGTTCCCGACCTCACAGATCGTCGTCTCTACTACGCTTAAGGTCGTCTAGTTTGCAGTCAATTCGACTTAGAGAAATCACTCATTCGAGACAGGACATGACCCACCCTACCGCCCTTCTCTAGCGTAATGTTGTATCGTAGTGTTTGAGTCTATCACGACTACGCCACAGTTTACATTCTCTAGAGCAAGAAGTACCGGAAACAGAAAGGACGTTTCTCAAACTTAGATCAGGCTTTCAAGGAGTCAATTTGAACCGTCACTGCTCTAGAGCTAAGCTGTCGAGATTGTTGATACTTCGAGTCTTTAAAACGTTAAATTTCACACTCTAAGACTTGTTGTCATTCTTGGACTACGTATGATGCACAACCGCCTTCAGACAAGATAGCCATAGAGAGCAGGAACTAAACGTAAAGTACCATGCCATCAGAGACCTCCAATAAAAGAAAATAAACGAGTGACGTCCACAATGGAGGGCTCTAGAGTTTCTTGCCACACCTTGTTGCGACATATCGGCTCCCCATGCAATTGTGCATCATCAATACTGGCGTTCTTCATAACGGCGCTCCTTCATCTTCTCGGCACCATCTGTCTCTGTCAAACAGTCAGCGCAAGTCTTTCTCAATCTCTCAATTTCAATTTCTTACCTTGAGGGACCGCAGCGAATGGTGTACCTGCAGGTAGTGCAGCATCATTCACATCCTTACAGCCCGATGGACAGTTGCAGTCAGACGCGAAACCGAAATTTTCGCAGCAATCGTGGAAAGCGGATAATTTGTTCGAAATCGAGCCGGCCACGCAATCGTTGCCTTGGTAGAGTCCATGCTCTTTCTTGCAACAAAACTTGGTTTTGACATTGTGGGCTCCTTGGGCATTCACGCACTTGCAAGCCTCTGCGGAGAGGGTTGTAGCAGCAATCACGAGCACGAGCTTGAGGAGATGCATCTTGACTTTAGGAGGTGAGCTTTGATTGTTAAGAGACGACTTGTTACTTTAGCCTAAAGAATATTCAAAAGTGATGGTGAAAAGATATCGTTGAAAGCTAAAGAGGGCGCCAGAACGATGGGAAGAAGGAGTACTTTATACCCGAGTCAATCCCACTGAAAGTACTTTTAGTGCGACTATCAAGACGGTCCATCGATGAGTTTGTATTTCTAGCAATATATTAAATCCCGAATTCAAACCTTCGACCTTGAGTCTAATCGGTTAGTTCATTTCGACCGTGATAAGATATAGCTTAGGATTCGTTTCCTAGGGTTGATGAAAGGGGCCCGGGATGCGACCAATTCGTCGTAGCCCGCCGATTGTCAAGTCTAGATTCATTAGTAAGGCAGCCACTCTCTTCGTGATCTATTTCTTGGGTTCATGTTTCATTTTCCGTACCTTCTTGAGATGAATGTGGTTAGATTAGACGAAGTCTAGAGCGACGCCGAGGGAAGCGGCATAGGTACTAGTCTGTGTGAGAAGCAAAGAGAAGAGCATGTCAGCGATCAATGGCCAAGTTTTGGGTCTAATACCTTTCGTCTCTCGTTGTTACATCCGATGTTCAAGCTCCCCCTCAGAGATCCTATGGCTTCTTGGGCCACTCAATGGGCGCGTGCACGTGAGCGACACCTGTGATTCTGGGGCTGTAGGCATCCATTTTGCTCGCATGATGAATTGGCTGGCTGGCAGTCAACCCATATGTTCATGATGACCCGTGCTGACTGCTTGATTGGTTGTTTGATTAAAATTTCAGCACTTTTTGGGGCTCTTAAATACGAGTCAACAGGGATGAATCGCTTATTTAGGCAAGGCAGAGGAAAGAAAGTAACTAGGAAGTACACCAGACAAAACACGAGAAGCAAGCAGACCGAGAGAAAGGATACTTACTCCCTGTGATAGTTAAAGCTTACAAGGATTGTATGACCCTTCAGCATGTGGTCCAGTCACTATCGAGCCCTTTTGCGTATCCCGTGTCCCCAAGTACGCCAAAAACCCCTCATGAATGTCCCTTGTCAAAGAACGGGCTCTTGGTTGAAGATGCGATGTATGGTCTCACTAGGCCTGGCTCGTTCATCAGAGAGCAAGCCAAATGCAAACCTTTGTCCGCCACCACCAGAGATCCGCCCCCTTCTGTGCTAAGAGGATCCATGACTCCGGCGTACAGTCTATGCAGCGTGATGTAGACCATGGTCTTAATTAATGAGGTTCTGTAGAGGGTGACGGAAGATTAATGGCCGAAGTTGTACTGAATCCAACATCGATATTGCTAGACCGCCTAACATTCTAAGACACCACAGCGTCTTTCGTACTCCAAAGCAGAACAACGGTGCTCTAGCTGGAGGGTAAGCATGGTACCAACCCAATTGATCGATCGGAAGGTGGTGGACAAGGTCAATCACTTCTCGCTGTGTATTATCAACTATCTAGGCTTTCGGGCTTCACGTGCCGTCCTCTTTGACGCCGGTTTTTCTAGTCAGTATGTTGAGCGCAGCACGGCGACCAACTTCGCGGCACACAATGAGCATAGTGTCTTACCTACTACTATCCGCGATGCCGCATATTTCTCAAGCTCCATCTATCTCTCGCCTCCTTCCGCCTCCCGCTGCATTACCTACCTGTGCACTGTAGCCATCCAAATTCGGAAATGGTTATGGCGCGGTGGCGTCACATCACTCCCTTCGAGGCGTTCGTTTGGGCAGTCAAAGGACGGCTCGTCGACACGATTGTCGAACGGCCTGGGTTGTCTACAATTTGTACATGGTGGCAAGAAACGGTCGGAATTGAGCCAGCCCCTGCAAGTGCATACCTTTCTACCAGGCTCCGTACCAGAACGGACGCTAGGAAGGGTAGTCCATTACTGGGCACATGTTTTCAGCTAAGGGACGGAAGACTTGTCCAGCCACGCTTATTGGAGTATCACTCGAATTTCCGGATCTTGTTTCATAGTCCAGCCCGCAAAAACACACGTTTCGCAGATTCGTAAAAGACGGCATCAATAGCCTCGGTTGCTCAGCTGTTCGAGAGCGCTATGTGTGCGGAACGCATGCGGGACGTTGCGTGAAGGAGGCCAGCAGGGCAAGCAATCCAGGAGTGAGATCAAGTTCGTTGATGTGCCAAGATTTGTACCAGGCTAATTCTCGGACCCAGGCTCGGGCCAGGAACGCCTCTTGGCAGCGGCACCCGCAGCACCTCCCCCGCAATTCCCACTTTACGCCACCACACGGCCAAAACACCGACACGGGATTCAATCGTGGCCAGTGTCATGGCAAAGGTCGCAGATCTTGTTCGGGGACCAGAGACCGCGGGAGCCCGACATGTCTTACCATAGCGGCGACGCTGGTCTCCGCACGTTCTGGATACCGACGAGTGTCAACGCCTACTCATTTCCGGGCCGCATTTATTTCTCTTCTTGCTTAGTGTTTCTGAACGTGACCTTTCTCCGGATAGCTCACCATTTCTCACTTTCTCACCGGCTCTTACGTCCCTCTTAGCCTCGAGTGCACGTTTGCTCTCACTGCTCATTGGGATAAAGCTGACTGGCGGTGTGATAGATCGTCACCATGAATTTCGATCCCCCAACCCCCGCCGCGCAGTGAGTAGTAACGGCAGCAACAAGCCCTTCGGGCTCCTCAAACCGCCATTTAAGCCACCGTCCTCTACATCCCCATGGCGTGAGTCTACAGTCTCCTTTAATGAGGTTGCGGAAGCTGCGAGGTTCTTTGGAAAAACAGGTGTTCATCAAGGCATAGCCATCCAGAATCTGAGGGCAGGGGCTGCTGTGGTTGTACAGGCAGCCATGATTGAAGCAGGATATACTAAGAAAATTATTGAATTGGATTGCTTTATGGCTATTTGCAGCAGGAGGCTGCACATGTCAACGATGCTAGTATTGCATGGATACACCAGGATGCCCTAGCCTTACAAGATTGGCGGCAGAACAGCATGATCAACGCCTTACGAGTCACCCTACCACAGAAACGCTTCGCCCTCGTTTTTCCTAATTCCAACCAGATTCTCTCCAAAAGGCTATCCAGTACGGTCCACATCGCGCATCATTTGAACCAATTCGGACATTGTCGATTTTGCCTGATTCGCGGGGTCCATCATTGTGCTCGAATCCAGATCCCCTGACTAGGCGATCCCGGCACCGTCAAGATCATGTCATCTTTCCCCTTCCCGTCATTGCAGTTGGCCAGAGTTTGCTGGGTACTATCTCTGGGTCGCCACCGTTGAGAGCTTAGCTCGGGCGACAAGTGACAGCGTGGCTTCTACACTGATGCTAATTTCTTGGAGTGCTAGCGCTTAGGATAACGTTCGAAGAGGTGTTCATCACAGCATTTCAGGTGACAGAACCGATCAATCCAGAGGCCGCCACTGATATTTGCACATTATGCTCGGCCTTCCTTCAGAGATGACATATCTAGCCCTAAGAAAGCCTTGTTAACAGATGCGCAGTTACTTATATCGAGCCGCGTAAGTGAATTGAGCCGCATGTTCTGTGAGGCCAATGGGGCCCAAGCGCAAGTAAAGCAGATGTTCATAAAGAGGATCTTTAGTAGGTAGTATACGCAATTGATATATGTGACATGTGGGCTGAACAGGAAGCTCAAGTGGTGGCTATGAGCATCACTAATTTATTCCAGGTGCTAGCCATTCTGCTAGCCTTTTGTACTCGCTGGCTACCTTGCTCCTTGTGTTACTCAGCTTCCCTCGTCACATGTTTGTCCTGCTCTTGTCACTTGTAATCAAGTAGCCTTGTTCACTACTTACAAATGAGAGGTTCTCTTTTGTCCACACCGTTCCAGACGCCGAGGAAAATTGAGTCATCTGACTGTTTGGTGGCATGTGACGCCTCTATCGCCTCTGTCGCCTCCAGATTCTCCACAGTTGTAACCTACTTAAGATGCTGTGCTGTTGCAAAGCTACAGTGCGCAGCATGCCAAGCCTTGTATGTTGGTTTCGGAGATGCCAACTTCCAGACTTCTACTGGACAATGTGCATTACTGTGATGAGCATCAACACGGCCATATTTTAGAATCCCCAAAGGCCAAGGCCAGATTTCGAAAGGTGAGGTCTAAGCTTAGCAAACTGAAAAGTCCGTCATAGCCCGGGTTTTCCTTACAAGCTAGAGCGATGTTCAAGTACGACGAAATGAGCTTCATCAACAGCATGGCTCGTACCCGCCATAGTGTTGCAAGCACTCTTGCTCTTTCCAAAGCAATGCTCCCTACAAAATACCCCTGCGAGAGACTTCTGTCCTGTTCATTTTAAGTAGGGGCCATGCATATCGTCCCAATTTTGATGCTCTTGTCAACTCCTTCAACCTCGGGATATACCTATTGGATAGATCATACTTGTTTCGTTGCACCTAATGACTCCTTTCGAAAAGGTTTGGATGGTGCCAGAGAAATGGCCAGGAGCGGGCTAAGAAGACTCCACGACCCTGATGACCAGTATCAAGCAAAATTGTTTCAAAGGATCTTCAAAACTACCAAAGAGATCAATAGATGGAACGCAATTGGACACATTGATCGTAGGCTTTTCTCTTGTGCAACTGTTCCCTCAGCCAGCCTGGCGCAGCGTGTTGATCAGCTTCCAGGCATCCTGGGCGCACTCTCTGACATGACCCTTGTGTCCCCCCGAGAAGACGCAGACTATCGTTTCTATTGTGATAATGATCTGCAAGAATTAGACGGCACCGGGAGATGGACTCTTCGTCCCGATATACCTCAGCCCTGGCCGCGGAGATATATCCCACAGAGACAGCGCCCAAGACTACCTCAGGGAGACAGTCCGCTTTACCAAGAATGGGAGGATGTTCAAAATGGCGGTGCGAAATTCACGAAAGAGCCTCGCTTTACAAATGAATTTTAATTTTAATTTCAAGTTTCTAGTCATTATGGGTCCGAGCAAAGGCTGCCAAGATGAAGGTGTTGCGGCACAAACATACCGTGAATACGAGACGGCTAGTTATGCCTTCCAGGGGAGACCAAATCGGGCTACAATGACTGTGTGTGCGCTCTTTCTGGACACTGACTCCGTTTAATCGGTACTGCAGATTTGCGACGAAGTTCTCCACGGCAATCTTCACTCATTCGAGGATATCCCCGAAAATAGAGATCTAGGGAGATTTATTTGGCACTATGAAGATTTGCTTTTCAGAGACAATATTGAGATATTTTATTCCATGACAGCTTTTTTTATCCTTCATGAGGTTCGTTGCAATTGATTCTGTCACTATTTGCGTACTAACCATTGGTTTTCAGTTCTGCCATCTCCCTCCTTGGAAACGTGAGTTTCTATTCAGAGCTTCTGTGAGAATTTAACAGACCAAGATCGACTGTGAAAGAATCGCAATGATCTCCTGCCATACAAACTTTCTAATGAACCATTCCTCTGGTCTATTTCTACTAACATCCTATTACCATAGTTGAAGACATTAAATCCCCAAACTATGACCCCGATGTCGGTGTCGTTCTAGCTTACGGCTGGCGTGACGTCCAAGACATTCGCACTACAAGACGAGCCTTGAATAATGTGGACAATGTGACTTTCTACGCGTTGCTCGCTAAATTATCAGAGCGCGGCTTTCGCTTAATTCCGCAAGAAGAGGCCACAAGGGCAGGGGATTTGATGCACTATGGTCCGTGGTAATGCCTAGCCTCAAAACCTAGCATTAAATAGAACGTTTTTTTGCAGAACTAGGATCCTGGTATAGAAGCGGGCACTTTTAAAGATCAGAGGCCAAGGAAGACAAAGAGCTAGTCGCCACAAGGACAAGGATTAGGCCTTTGAAACTTTGCCTCAGAACGTCCTGGTAAGTCCGAATTCATGGTGTTTCATGGTTATGAGCTCCGTGAGCCAGAGCGCGACGCTGGCCTTAAGATTGTCGCTTGAACATTCTCGCTCCCGAACCTTCCGATCCGTCGTCCCGCTTCTCCACGAAATCAGCGGTCACATCCTGTTCAACGCCAGGTGATGGATACAAATCCCCGATTCCATGTGCTTCCGTTCCCTGCGGCCACAAGCGCCAGCCGATTTCCTTCAGCCTGGCTAATAGCGCGTAATACACGACATTCCATGCGTTCCGACTTGATTCCCATGGGTTACGAAAGGCTATTGTCGAGAAATACCTAAATGGGGGGTCCTCTCTGAAGAATCGAATGTCCTCAAGCCTCCACGGGGGAAAGCGGCAGAATTCGTGGAGAATCTGAGAGGCAGTCAGGTGTGAAAGGTTTTCTATGCCCAACAAGAGCCTGCTGAAATCCATATCTGGCGCAAATTCCTCCAGAGAAGGGGGAGCTTGCGTTAAAAGTATTGTTTGGTCCAACAATTCGGAGCATATGGTAGCAGTGGCCCATATCATTGCTCGGGGGTAGCCGGGAGTGGAAGCCCGACGGGGAGTCGGGTCGTACGTGTGGCCGAAAGTCCTAGGTGTGTTGCACCCGTTAGTTGCGCCCATGTAGACTTTGTTCGCAGGATCCCAGTATTCCTTGTATTGCCCTGTTCTTGTTGTCTCGGGCCATATTGGTCGGTCAGCTTGAGGGATATAATCAGCTGTAGGCCGATCAGAAAGCGGTGGGTCGGATCGGAGCTGCCACCGAGAGCTACCATCCAACCTATCGTCGTCGCAGTAGTAACGAAAGTTTCCTATCGGCTGATCTGCTGTTTCCGTTGGTATATAATCTGGCAGTGTGATGTCCCTCATCTCTAGGAGAGATGTAAAAATGTCTTCAAGACGATCGGCTATTCCCTCTCCCTCCCACTGGGACGGCCAAGCCTTGAAGAAAGTACGAAACACCATCATATTGTAAAAATCATTCGGGTCGCGCAACATTGATAACGCGCTTCTCGCCATCTCCTTAGCACCAGCCATAGCTTTTTGAAATGTATTGTCTGGTGTAAATCGACATGATCGATGCACGTAATAAGTGAATGGATCCGCACTCGAAACAAACGATATCGACGTCCAATAAAGTAGAAAAAGACTTATCGACACTACCATTGTCATAGGCTCTTCAAGATTAAATCTGTGGGAAGATGAGGATGGGTCTACTTTGTCGTAACCCTTGTTGATATTGACTATCTTCGGCGTAGTAGACTAAGGCAAGGTCATACTTATAATACACTGCATTGAACAACGCATGGGGATCCCA
The DNA here is from genome assembly GCA_021030905.1 of Pyrenula massariospora. Classification (NCBI taxonomy): domain Eukaryota; kingdom Fungi; phylum Ascomycota; class Eurotiomycetes; order Pyrenulales; family Pyrenulaceae; genus Pyrenula; species Pyrenula massariospora. The sequence goes on from JAGFMI010000013.1 coordinate 1,018,670, forward strand.
ACATATCCATAGGCTCTGTCAGCGACCTTGTCTTTGTGTTTATACCATAGAAAGTGACGATAGGTAGGCAAAAATGTGTAGGGATCCGGCTGGCAGCTTCATTAATTTTCTCAAATTCAAAGGCAAGCTCACTTTAGCATCAGTAGCGCACCTAGCAAAATCGCATTCAACAAGCCATCGGCCGCAAAGGTTCAGAAACTACATGGGAAAATTACTTAACAACTGGATCCAAGCTCTCAGCCCTGTGGCTTGGACGTCAAAAGGTGCATTGTAGTTGACTTGCTCGGTACAACAGAATTGGAAGGTCCTCGACGCCAACGGTGACACAAGCATGGTTGAGGACGCATCGAGGTTGAGAAGTTGGATATACTGAGATCGAGCCAGAGATATAATATTACTAAGCCCCTTCCAGACCTACTATCTGTATTTACATAATAGACATGCTATGCATCCTTAACGCGTCTCCGCAGCAGGGGCTGGGCACATACATAGCCAATGAGCTTTGACATGAAATTTCATTTAAGCAAGACCTTCGATCGTGTTTGATTGCGTGAAATAATTCAGCATCTGTACCTTTCGATGATCTAAGCTGAACTTCACCGGATATCCTGCTGGCAAGACCTCTCGAATAACGTTAGATGGTCGGGACATACATAAAGCTCGACCAACATATTATCGAGAAAGTAATAGTCATTAAGGAGTTCGACATGAAGTATCTAAAGGATGCTTTGCCGCATACATGATAAGATGTCATCTCGAATTCTTTGACAGAGTTCAGTGGTCCTTAGCTACCAAGGCTGAGCAGCCCTAAAACGGCGAAAGCAAAATGCTCTAGTTCATCATCCAATGACTTCACCCATGGTATTACACCTTATGTACAAATATGAATGTATGTCTTACCGCTCTACCCGTAACTTATAGATCGATCAACAGCGGCTCAATTCCGATTGACCGCACGATGACCAATCAATGGCCTAAGGGTAGGATCTTCGGCGCTCCGACAATCTAGACAAGGCTGAGGCAATCGTGAGTGAATTGTCACTTTGTAGTTCTCGTCTTTGTATTATCTCTCGAAAGACTGGACGGCTACGTCGTCCTTGAAATCCCCAAAGCCGTTGGGAAATCGAGTCAAAAACTTGCGCATGTTTTCTTTCGATCTGGCCATTGTAAGTCTCAACTAGCCTATTGAGGGATCCAAAAATTCCAACACCCACGTTTCGATAAGTTTGAACCACTCGGGACAGATAGCAGCCATAATAATATCGGTACGACTACAACAGGTCAGTGTCTGCTTCCACGTATTTATTAGCGCGTGGAGACTTACATTGCGTACACGTCATGCCGGTCGTAAAAGTCCTGCTGGGGTTCAGAAGCCCCAATTTCATTCTTGTACTCATCGATGAAATCCATTTTAAAGAAGTAGCGAGGGTCGCCCATGTTTTGCAGGTCCACTACAGCGTATCCTGTTAGTCAAATGCCCCTTGACCGATATTACCTGACAGCATACTAACTTTCGTTATGTCCATAGAACGCGAATGAGTCGAACACTATGGGCTGCTTTGTGTTCACATCAACCTGGACATTACCGTCCCATAGGTCCCCATGGCACAAGGTAGGTTTTATATCCTTGCCACCGGTCTGCAAAGGCCGCAGGAGCCGAGCAACAACCTTCTGTATAAATGTTTCTGTCAGATTGGCCAGTTCAGGATCTTCTCCATAGACTTTCTGCAGAAACGAGATTTCAGAACGAAATTGACGCGCAAAGAACTCCTCCCAGCTATTAGTCCAATCATTGATCATCTTAGCAGGCCCATTGTACGTTGTCACGTGGAATCCAAATTTGCCAGTTGGCGATATGGACGTTTGGTGAAGCTCCTTCAACATGGCGAGAACTTGTGTAGAGGGTGGTGGATGATCATGTAGGTCGTGGAAGCGGGTCATGAAGAATTCCTTAGACTTGTCCTCTGCGAACATGCCCCAGGCCATCGGGATAATGGCGTTGTCAGATATTATCGCTATTAGAGCCTTCTGCGATTCATACTCCCCTTCCGCCATACTACTCCATTCACTTTGTTTAATGATCTGGAAAGCAGGCATTAGTAGAGTCCTGAAACGGGACTCAAAATTCCAAGAGCTTGCCTTTAGGAAATATTTCTCTTCTTCGCCATCTACTTCAGTGTCGACCCGAAGCCCAATGGACCACTGATAGTCCGCTCATCAGTCTCGTATCAACATAAAATACTCCTCTAGTATCGCATACCCTGGTCTTACCATGTGGAACGACCGATCGCACTTTACTCCCAGCCGGAAGGACTGTCGCCACTGTCAGTGTCCGGCACCATTTTCTGCGGTGAACGTTCGTCTCGTCGACGCTGCTTTCCGACAAAAGATGAAGCAAGCAGGCCACTTACCTGCCAAAATCGCTGGATCGAGGTTCTCAAAGCTCATTCTGGAGCGGTTGCTTACGAGCAAGTTTCCGAAGAACCGATTTAAATAGGTGCAAAAAGGTGTGCTCCATGATGGCGCGAGGGCGACTTGGGTACAGAGGTCATGGCATCCCTTCCGGCTATAGTCGGATTGAGCCGGTGACCCCAGCCCCGAAAACCATAAGAATGTTCTCTTCACGTAGTACTACTACAGCGCCGATAACAGCTTTTGCTAGAATGTTAAACCCTTTACAGATAACATAGAAACAGCAGTGATATTGGAAGGCCCCTGTGCCACGCTACGACGCAAGTGTCGTCAAGTATAATAGAGTGCTAGGAAGAATTGCATCGTTGATTGATAGTTATGATAGAAGGAATGACTCAAGTCGCCAAATTTGAAGCCTGATATGTGCCGCCGAACGAGTATATTCAGAGCCGTGATGGGGTTGACAGTTTTAAATAATGCATCCATCTAAAAACTCCACATTTTGTATGGTGTGTCCCATGTACCCATTGGAATAAATTGATGGTTGGGCTACTCCGGTTGTCAAGGTTAGTCTCTGAGATATTAAGGTCGTCAGCTGGTGCATATTCATGCATGGGATATCCCATATCAAAATATGTGTCTACTGACCTGCGTGATGCAGTAGATTGCAGCCGGGACACAACCGCCGCCAAGCTCAAAAGGTCGGAAGACATATTCTACAAATTCCATACTGCGCTAACAAATGCTCCTACCTCCTACTGCTTCAAATCCGACAATCCAAACATTAAGTTAGGTACCTAGTGATGCAAACTCCAAGTGCCAACTTCTACAACAGCCTTGCGCGTCACCGGGATGCTTCCTTTCATGGACTACGTGGTGCGCTCCTTTGGAGACCAAACCAATTGGAATCGCGACAACAGCTATTCTTCGTTGACAGCCACAGCTGACGGTAGGTATCCACCAGATTCCCTACTTCTCTCTTTTGAAATTTAGCTGTCTCCGTAAGCTCTTTGCATTCCCTTAGCTGTGCTGCTGACCGCCTGGTTCAGCCCTCCTTGATTTCCAAACTCCTCACCACGCTCGTCTCACCGTCTCGTCCCTATCCTCTCCCCAATTCGCATCCTCTTATACTCTCGGCGCGATTGGCTTGATTGATGGCAGCATCTCATATCTCTTCTCCACTAGCCCATTAACAATACCGGCCTCCAGCTCGAACGTACCATTGCGTTCGCTAATTCCAGGATATCGACAGCTTATCCTTCCACAACCACCAGAGCTTCACCACGATTCCTCATCTCTGCTACCAGGCGTTAATGATCAACAAGAGTCGGAAGCGAGCCAAGAATCTGTGGAACAGCCAACACTATTACATGCAACATTACAATTACCACCCCCGTCTACACTCAATGGGGTTTATATTCGGAGGACGACTCCTCGTACCCTTGTTACGGTGTCCCTTTACTCGAATACAGCATCCTCATCAATCTTCGCATCCCCACCTCCGGCATCATTGCTAGCCCATGTGGCACATGACACAGGAAAATGGTCGCTCGAAGGACTAGGCAGCACAGATAGCGCCTTGTTAGGCGTACGGGGCCTGTGGAATTTCAACAAGCACATCTCCACAACCAGCAATGCTCCACGGAATACATTAGAATCCGCAACCGAAACACCCTTAGAAGGCCTCAGTGACCTTCCCCCAACCGAGCCATCCACCTCCGCTCCACTTCCGCCTTCCCAACCCTCTCCACCAGGCCTTCTCAGCGCAGGCGCAGAAGTCTACTACTCCCCCCTCTCCTCTGTCGTTGGTCTCTCCACCGGTCTCCGCTTCACGACCCTTACCCAACCCCCCAGCCGTGTCTCAACCAAGCCCTCAAAGCCTCTGGCAGGCACATCCGCCACCCTCACCTCCCAACCCTTCACAACAGCGCACAGCAGCTTCCCGTACACCCTAACCCTCACCCTCACTCCGCTCACCGGCACCTTCGCATCCACATACAGCGTGCGGGCCACCCCACGCCTCTCCCTCTCCTCCTACTTCGGCTTCAACGTATACAGCTGGGAGAGCGAGTACGTCGTCGGCGCGGAGCTGTGGCGCTTTCGTGCTCCCCGCAACAATACACAAGAAAACGAAAACGGAGACGGGCTCTCGTGGGCGAGGAAGAAAGCAGCGGAGTGGCTCCAAAAGCCCGTAGCGGCGTCCGAAAGTGAGGCGAGAGTGGGCGAGGGGGACGAGGACTCGGTGATCAAGCTCCGGATCGACGACCGGTGGAATGTGCGCGCGCTGTGGACGGGGCGGTTCAAGGAGTTGCTTGTCAGTGCCGGGGTGAATCTGGGGCCGGCGGGGAGGGGGCAGGCTGTAAGTGTGATGAGGGAGGGTGGGGAGGTCGTGCAGGGGCGGTGGAAGGGGACGGTTGGGCTGGAGGTTGCTTGGTCGAGTTGATGTGGAAGAAGAGAGATTGGAGTAGTAGATTGGGAGGTTGTTGGGACGAAGGACTTGATGGTACAATGTTTGAAGAGGGCAGCAAGATTATTGTGTAGATATTACAGCCGCCCGGCAACTTGAGGGGGACTGAATACCTTGTTCGCACTCCAGCACCTTTAATCAGCCTCAGATATAAGCCCCTCGAGGTTGTCTACTATATCATGAGTCTATTCAGTGTATGCGCATAATTTCTCTTAGCCCAACCATGCACGCTGTAATTGTCACGCCGTCATTTCTAGAGCCTTCATTCTGTATGCGCAAAGCTTCACCTCAGGCCAGCATCATAGTAATTTTCTACCACAGCTTGTTACTCTCCGCCTCCCTCTTAATCTTCGCCCTCTCCTCCTTCACTTTCTCATCCACCGGCGGCTTAAAGAACAAGCTCGGCTTCTCACCCTCCTTCAACGTATGGCTCAAGTACCCCCTCTTCTCCGGGTTCCGGTAGTACTCGATCTCCTTCCGGCTCGTCGGATCCGGCAACCGATACTGAAACCCATTCCCCTTCACCCTGACCCTTGGGTCGGCGCCCATGCCCACCGGCAGCTCCGGCGGCAGCTTATCCGCCTCCCACTTCATCGACACGTAAGGGTCCGTCTTGCCCTGCTTGATGCGCCGGATCGCGTAGGGCGTGTAGAAGCGGGTGGTGACGGTGCCACCGGCGGCCTCGACGGCGGAGATGGCGGCGCGTGAGGCGCGCGAGACGACGATGTTGATGGGGGTGTTGAGGGTGTGGGAGCCGCGGGCGAGGAGCTTGACGCCGTCTTTCACCCCGTGCAGGGCGCGGGTGGAGGAGAGTTCTTTGAGGGTGATGGGGAGGGAGGGGTTGAGGCGGCCTTGGGCGATCCAGGATTGGATGCGGTCGAGGTTTATAGGGGACATCGTTTGAGTGTGGCTGGAAGGGCAGTTAGAATTGGTGATGGGGATCGGGAAGGGGGAGAAGGGCACATGTTCTTGAAGCCATAGTGGCCGTGAGCAACATCTTCGGAAGTTTGACCACCGTTGAAGCCCTTCGGGACTTTGCCTTTTGCTTTTTGGCCCTTGTGTCCTCGTCCGGAGGTCTTGCCTTTGCCCGAGGAGGGACCGCGGCCCAGGCGGATGCGTTTATTGTATGATCCAGGGGTGTCAGAGATATTGGCCAGGATGGAGGCATGTCGGGCTGAGGTATAAAGGAAAGGTAGGAGGAAGGATGGGATTGCTGTTGATTGAGGTTTATGAACTGCTGGTGTGTATCGGAGAGGTATTCTCGGTGGCATTTTGTCCAGAGAACAGCCCCTGTCCACAGTGAAATGGAGGTAGAAGCCGAAGTCGAGCTAAGCTTTGCGCCGTTGGGCAGTGGGGAGTCAAATCATGGTGATAATTGATCATTGACGTATGAATAGCTGTCTAAGCTCTGCAACCTCCCGTCTTGTACACTCCAGGTAGCGGGTACAGGAATTTTCCGGTCGGAAAGGAATAACCAAAACTCCGCATGATTGACGGCATTCAGGGGCGGGCTTTGGGGGCGCCTCCGGAGGCTGTAAGCAGAAGCCTCAGTCCATTTGCTTGTGGGGGCAATGCTAGCCTCTGAATCCGCCTGAGCTTGGGGCTCTTCTCCGCGACTCCCTTCTCGTAAAGGCTTAATCTCACGTTGAAACCCGCAAATTGATCCCCGCCCGGCGCCCCAAAAACGCAGACAAAAGTGCAGAGTCTCCAAGACGAAGCTCCGAACATCGCCGCGTCTAAGACACGGCCGCAGCCAAACGCCAATCACGGGCGGAATGTGTGGGCGCGGGCTAAATGCGGCCAACCCGAGGGTGACAGCGGCCCCGTCCAGGCCTTCACTCTCTCTAACTAGCATGGCCGTACCTTGACAAGGGACGCCGAGAAGCCATTTGGCTCTAACGGCACCTACTGCGCCTTCCCTTCAAGCTGTCTCGCCTTGATACACTATAGAGTGAGCCAATTCTTCTACGTTCTTTTTCATTTTGCATCACGTACACGATATCTTAATTTGCATGTTACATTCTACTTCGACGCCATCCCTACGCGGCATGATAGGCAGATCACCGCCAGCTACGGCCATGCTTTTATTTCGTTGGTGAAAGTCTCCGCAACCACAACCAAATGTCCCCCTTCGATCATGGCAGACGGCGCCTATATCTTTTTGCCGCATTCGCTGGCGCCTTCATCCTTCTTTTCTATACTTCTGTCGTGAACCGGCAGCAGACTTCTCTATCCTCAGACGTTCCCCAGATCACGATTCCAGACCGACCTATCCCCCCGCCTCTGTCGAAAGACCCAATCCCGGCACCTCCCCCACCATGGCTGGACGACAACAACGAAAATGACCTTGACGAGACAAATGAACTAGTTGATCAGCACCCCATCGTTGGTTTGATGGGAAAAGCCGACCAAGCAGTGGCAGACTACGAAGATGGCATATCTACAACCTTCGGGGAGACGGTGACAAAATACCGTGTGAAATATGGTCGCCATCCACCCCCGGGGTTTAAGGAATGGTACAGATTTGCAAGGAGACGCAATGCTCACAACATAGACGATTTCGAACAGATTATGGACGACCTTCGCCCCTTCTGGTCTCTTGAGCCCAAATATATTCGCACTCTCGCAGCGCACATGTCCGAAAAGGGGGGTGATGGAGCTTCTGGCATTCACGTGAGAAGCAAAAAGATCGTCAAGACCACGAATCCTGGCTGGAGAATAGAAACGATGTCGAAAATGATAGAGACGTTCGTTGAACATCTGCCGGACATGGATATTGCCAGCAACAGACTGGACCAGCCTCGAGTAATTGTGCCCTGGGAGGATATGCAAGACCTGCTCGCAAAGGAACATCAAACCCGATCACTCCCTCCCGAGGCGATCGACAGCTTCACCACTAACCAAAAAAGTCTTCTCAATGTTAAAATTGAAGACCCGAAAATGGACAACTCGACTCGTGAAGAAGCAGGCTGGTTCAGTCATGCAGGAAAACAATACATGGATATCGCAAAACTTGCCTGCCCACCTGAATCTCCTGCAAGGAACGAGTCGATGTCGACCGCTGAAGCAGATGCTCTCTACAAGTTGGAGGACGGAGGCCTTGTCTCGAACTTCAACTTGAGTAGCGATCTTTGCACCATTGGTCCAGTCATGGAGCGGAATCATGGATTCTTGTTTACCGCGTCTAGCACCGTCGCCACGCACAAGCTTGTACCGATCTTTGGAGAATGCAAGGTGAACGTCAACTCAGACATCCTCTTCCCAGCCAATATGTATTACACACATGACCCACGCTACGAATACTCTGACAAAGGCGATCTTGATTGGGAAGACAAGAAAGACATTATGATGTGGCGAGGCGTCACTTCTGGTGGAGTTCAGCTGGTAGACAATTGGCAGACCATGCATCGGCAACGTCTTGTCCAGCTGTTGAATGGCACTTATTTGAAGAACGAGGGAAAAGAGGCCACAATTTTGTCGCAAAGGACGGCTCCTTCCGCCGGAGAGGTCTCACCTACCACTTACGAGAATTTCGCTAAGTTTCACCCGTCAGAGTTCGCCAACAAACATACGGATGTTGGCTTTACTGATCGATGGGCCTGCATTCCCAACTGCAGCTTCTACGAGGAAGTCTTTGCCCACAAAGACCAAGTTGATCTGACGGACCAGTTCCGCTACAAATACCTGATTGACGTGGACGGTCACTCGTTCTCCGGGAGATGGCGTGCATTTCTTCATAGCAAGTCGCTTGGTTTCAAGGCAACAATCTTTCGCGAATGGCACGATAGTCGGCTTTTCGCATGGCGACATTTCGTTCCTGTCGACAACAGATACGATGATTTGTATGCGCTCCTGACATACTTCATCGGATATGGCAAACCAAGAGCGCAACGGAAGGGACCAGAGGATGATATCAACGGCGACGCGTATGTCCCAACTCACGAATTCGAAGGGAAGAAGATTGGACGTCAAGGACGTGAATGGGCGCAAAAAGTGCTCAGGAGAGAGGATATGGAAGTGTACATGTTCCGACTGCTCCTTGAGTATGCCAGGATCTGCGATGACAATCGAGACCGCATTGGATATTCTGGGGACGGAAGTGAACTGGATAAGTTTGACGACGAAGAGGCAAAGTCGCCAAGTGCTGGAAGCCGATGGGGCTTGGGAGGCATTGGATCCCTCGTAGGATCATTGAAGGGTCATGGCGATGGGAAATTATGATAATGCTAATAGAGGCGGTTGCTTCGGCAGATTGAACACCATCGGACTGTATGTAGATACCACCTTTTGCAAATTCGAACTCATGTAAAAAATGCACAAAATTAGCTTCACCTTAAGCAGACCAGGCTCGGTTTTAATAAAAGCTTGCTTTAGAACGACATACTATCCTGTGAGTGTCTACTTTCGGGGAATTTTACCCCGAGACCCGAAACGACGTGGGCAAGCGGGTGCTCTACAATTCTCGTTATTTTTCCAATCCCGACCTCCATCTGTATTTTCTCTCCACGGATCTGAGATGCCTAAGGATCTACGCTGCCATACCCCGCCACTACATCTGCAGCTTGTGTTCGAACACTACTAACGTTGGCTTCTGGAACATTCACTATCCCTTCTGGCAGGTGTTTCCCATTCGTGGAACTTTGTAACTCAGTTCTCAGGCTTCACGATGGCTAAGCCTTCATTTGGAGCTGTTGTGTGGCCGTTCAATCGAGGATTTCAGCATCGTCTATCAATATCTAGAGACATTGAAGTATCCGGTCGCCGCCACACAATGATCAGTAGCCGGCCACACCAGGCGGTTGATCAAGTGAGTCCGCCGATCGATTTTGTTTGATCTTTTGATTAGGACGTCAGTAATAGCGACCACCATGACCTTCAAATTGCTTGCCCACCTCTTTACCTTAATATTCTTCTGTTTCTTCCTTTCTCTTCCCCAAGTCTCGGCCCATCCATCATTATTTCGCCGAGCGTCCAAAGTTCCGGCTTTCTTCCTTGCCGGTGACTCTACAACTGCCGTTCAATCTGTTGGCGGAGGAGGTAAGTCTTATTGCTGGGAAATCGTTTGCTATCAAGCGCAGAAAGCTGAAGTGGAGTAGGCTGGGGAAGCGGGTTCCTGAATACAACCCTTGTGAATGGGGCCACAGGGAAGAACTTTGGCCACAATGGTGCAACGACGGTGTCCTTTCGAGCTGGAGGTGACTGGGCAAACGTTCTTGCGGCTGTGAAAGCAAGCCAGCCAACGTATCAGCCGTATGTCACAATTCAATTTGGGCATAACGATCAGAAACCTGCAGCCAATATCAGCATCGACCAGTACACTACGAACTTGGAGAATTTCGCCAATGAGGCGAGATCCGCTGGAGCAATACCGGTGCGCTTACGAATTGAGCCTTAAACATCTCCTTTACAGATCACTTACATTGATCGGCAGATTCTTGTGACTCCTCTTTCCCGCCGAAACTACAACACCGCCGCCTCCCCGCCAAAGATCATTGAGAACCTCGCCAACGAAACGGCACACACCATCACGGCAGCGCAGACCGTGAGCACATACTACATCAATCTAAATCGCGCATCTACAGACTACCTCAATTCCATTGGGCCGACAGACGCGTATACATACAATCTAAACCCGACGGACTATACGCATCTAAATGATCAAGGGAGCATCGTCTTCGGTGGGATCGTGGCGAATTTGATGTTGGGTGCGGTGCCGGCGCTAAAGCCATATCTGAATGTGAATCCAGCATTGACAAAAGCGGTGGCGAATGGTACATATTATTTCCCTGGCTAGCATGAAAGTGGGAATTATGAAGCGTAGAGATGGGACCTCTCTTGATTAACTTTGAATAGGAACGCTACAAAGCTTATCAAGACGTCTCCAAACAGATTCACCTTGTCACAAAATATTCTCTCTGGAGTTGTAGAAATGACGGCGAGTAGCGTGGCGAATTCAAGGAGTCCAGGATTGAACTCTATTGGCAGGCTTTGCCACCTTAAATGTCCAAGGCGACCTGTTTTGCCGCGCTGAGCCCCGGAGATCGACGACTAACAAATGCATAATACCAACCCGCCGGCTCTCCCTATCTGTGCGGCGAAGGAGACTAGATTGTGTGGCCCATAGCAAAAATTACAGCTAGAAGAGCATTGATTATGGGAAGGATCTACGCCGCGAGAGAATTGTACAATCCGAGCGTCTACCGAGAACTAAAGCGGTGGATTTGAGGCGGCACCAAGGATCTACAGGCAACGGCAACGTCGGAACCAGGAGCATTTGAGAAAGCTGGGAGAAGCCGAAGTGTTCGATGCTTCTTTCCCATCTTTTTCACGAGCTTATCTGTGGGTCACCATCTCAAAAACTCTTCCATACTAGGGTATGCAGCCGATTCCTTGCAGACCCGTAAGGGTTCCACCTCACGACAAAGTTGGTGGAAGCTTCTCTCGGTTCGATCGACCGAGCATTGGCATCACAGCATCGGCGCTACAGCCATTTTAACACCTCGGTGTGCCGCCCTGTCCTCCTTCCTAAGGCGGCAGAACGTAACACTCCTCAACCTAAGCATCGAACGTCAACTATCTATCCACCCTCTCGTATAGCTGATCCGTCCTCGTTCACATACTACATCTGATTTACATGAAGATCTTTCAGCGATGAACTTTGGTAAGACCTTGACGGCAAGCGCCCCTGCCCAGTCCACGGCGATCCTCGGATACTACTTACTGTGAAAGATGCCACCATGTACGGCGGATTGACCTAGAGACTAGGCTGGCAGCGTGAGCTCTGACGGTATCGCTCGTACCGGACGGCGAGGCTAGCTAAAGCCGCTGAGGATACTCCCACTCGTAATTTACCGTATTGAACGCTGGTTAGTTCGCTTGAGGAATGACTAACCGAAAAGTAAGACTCGACCCGATATGGTGTGCCGTGTGCATGATAGCGACACGCGATGAAGCAATTTCCACCCTTTGTGGCGTACTTGATATCAGGGTCTGCACTGTATATCCCAAGGCCAAGGACGGTGCCTTGCTGGATTTTCATGCCATGGCGAACGCATCTCTGGGCGCGCGCATGCGGCGTGACGGCGTCTCATTCCTTGCATCGCAACGTATACAAGCTTTCTGGGCAGCCGGGTGTCGACACCTCGTCGATGGAGGCGTCCGTTACTGCAACGGGGTGGAGGACGCGGCGAGAGCGGGTGTCGCTACTGACGATGCTAAAGCGTATACGGATGCACGGCGAGCGCCGAACCTGAGGATGTTTGCAGTTTCATTGGCGGAGTATTCCAAAGGGCGCTGTTGGCGCCGCTGCGCGTAACCACCAATGTGACGGTAGACGGCATGGATTCGCTCTTCGGAAGGATAATCGAGAGCTTCTAGAAGCCCTTCATCCCTGCATTATCATGATCTGGGGGCCTGTCGTTATCTCTAGGCTCCAGACGACGGCCCCGCCCCTGTGGTCTGATGGTCCACCGCTCTAGCAGGCCCACCGTCGTCGCTTGCTGTCGGTCAGACCCTCGACAATTGGCCCTGGAACCCTGAGCAAACAGCGCTCCCCCGGCTTGTCTCACACACTTGGACAATTAAGCGTGTCTGAAAAATGGGGTCCCTTTCACGCTGAGCATTGACTCGCACTCCCTTTCTTGTGGCTAAAAACGGATGTCGCCCACGCCTGAATTTAACGTCTTACTCCCGCGACAATCCAGCTCGTGGATGGCCCAGTCGTAGCCCTCCCCGACCTTCACCTTGATAGTGCCGAGGCTTGTCATTCGCCCGCTTGTTTGGTGTCCCCGAACTAGATCTCGCTACGCTTATACCCCTTCAGGGAGCTCCTCGTTCGTTTTTGATTGACAGTCGGCCGCCCCCCTCATATAAACCACCTGCTCTCACACTCTCTACCTCCAGCCTTCCGTGTCCCCCCTTCAACTGTTCCTTTTTCTTCGTTTTGTGTTTGCGCCCGCTGTGCGACAGTACACCGACATGGCTGCCGCCTTTCCAATTGCTGCCGCTGGCGCCGTCGCCGACCCTCGCATCTCAAAAGAAGTTGAGCGCCTCGGCAACTACCCGACTCGTGTGATCGAGAAACTGCACGATCCAAGCGTTCAGCTCGAGGAGTACATGCACTATGCCAAAATCTCTCGCGCCGACGAGGAGACCATGTACGGCCCAGGTGCCACCGGGACCACACAGAAGAACGCCTTACAGCTCTTTGTCCTGGGTAACCTCGGCCGCGGCAAGAAAGATCAAGAAGAGCCTCGACGCCGCTCCTCCGTCGCCGAAAATGTCTTCACCCTCGATAAGAAGGAGACTGACGAGAAAGGCGCATCGGCAACCCCAACCAGTGAGGAAGGCTCACCTCGCCCCGTGATCTCTGACGAAGAGTGGATGCGTGCCTCTCGAGCTGCGCGGACAGCCACTTGGGGCGCCATCTTCTACCTGATCACCACTGATATTCTCGGTCCTTACACCGCTCCCTGGGCCTTCTCTCAACTTGGCTATGGCCCTGGCGTCGTGCTCTACACCATCTTTGGTATTCTTGCATGGTACAGCGGTTGGCAATTGTACAAGTTGTTCTTGCAGCTGGACAGTGACCGATTTCCGCTCAAGGGCTACGGTGACATTGCCTTCCGCGTCTTTGGTTCCTGGGCTCGCCATGTAGTCAACGTTCTACAATCATTCCAGTTCTTCTTGAACGTTGCGCTCATCATTGTTGGCTCTGGTATGAGCATCAGCCAGATGTCCAAGGAGCGGCTTTGCTTCATCGTCTGTGTGTTGGTTGCTATGCTTGCTGGATGGCTCATTGGCCAGATTCGGACGCTGCAGCGGTTAGGTTGGGTTGCCAACCTCGCGATTTGGCTGAATGTCACTGTCCTTATTATTACGTAAGTACTTCTCTTTTGCTCTATTTCACCTTTAGGAATAAGAATCAGTTGTGTTTTTCGAGGAGTTCGTCATGCCGATTGGTCAATATAAGGTTGCGGCAGAGGATTTAGGGGGGTCGGAAATCTTGCACACGATTACTTGCTTCTTTGTGGCGCCTGCTAATTGATCGCTTTACAGCATGGCAACTGTCGGCAATGGACCCAACTACAAGGCAGTCCTGGCCTCTAGCCCTCAACTGCTTCCTGACCCTGACAATCCGGCTCCAATTGCGAAGACTGGCGGTTCGCCCCCAGGTCTCACCTTCGATGACAACATCAATGGTCTCATGCAAGCTGTCTTCTCTTATGGCGGCGCCACTCTCTTCACTGAGCTCCTCGCGGAGATGAAGCGTCCCATGGACTTCTGGAAGGCTCTCATCTGTGCCGACATCTTCATCTACTGCGTCTATCTTCTCTTTGCCCTTGAGGTTTACTCCCTCCAAGGTCAATACACCTTCCAGACTGCGTCGAACGGCATCAAAGCTTATGGTCCGCAAACTGCCTGCAATGCACTCTCGCTTATATCATCTCTCATCGCTGCCTGTCTCTACGGGGTAAGCTACTATCATCATTTCTAAATCTCTATCTAACTAATTCGAAAATAGAATATTGGCATCAAAGTTCTGTACAACAACGTCGGTCGCGAGTTCTTCAGATGGCCCCAGCTCGAGACCACGAAAGGAAAGTGGATCTGGGCCGCCTTCGTCCCCACCTACTGGGGCCTTGCCTTCGTCATCGCCATGGCCGTGCCCCAAATCACGAACCTCTCCGCTTTCGTGGCCGCACTTTGCATCCTTCAATTCACGTATACCTTCCCTCCATTCATCATGGTCGGCTTCAAATCCCAGCGTGATGCTATCCTTCCAGAGGAGACATTCGACCCCAACACCGGCGTTGTGAACCGCTTTGATAGCGGCGCAAAGCGGTGGGTCCGCGGATTTAAGAAGGAGTTACTCTGGAATACTTGGGACGTCATCTACTTCCTGGGCAGCTTGACCACTGGCGTTTTGGGACTGTACTCGAGTATCAAGGCCATGCATCATGCGTACACGACGAACCCGAACCTGTCCGGGTTCACGTGTAAGTCTCCGACCGGTTAGACGGGTGTTTTCTTGGGCTGGGGCTTGCGATGATGCATTCTGAGGCGTGAGTGTGTATGACGTGTCCCTTGGGAAGTCAAGCCTGCTTGCAGGGAGAGTGGGTGGAAGAGCTAGTGCTGGTTCTAATCTTTATAATTCCATAGTATTGCATGAGAGTATGAATAGATATGCATCTCATCTTTCATTTTAATCATCATTTCTATTCTCATCGTTATTATACGCCTCCCCTTCCCCGGGCCCCACCTCTTTTTTTTTTCGTTCAATAGACCATTTTGAGGATACCTACGCTCAGCATTCGCTCTCGCCGGACAGGAGACGCAGTTCAACTCGCTGCTAATCAAAGTGCTACCCATATACCCTGTTCCAGCCGCTTCAATATGCTTACCTACTTGTGCGTCCTTACTTATGCAGAACGCGGCCTGAATAACGAAGTGGACAGTACTGTAAAGTATGACCTATTCAATCACTGCTAGTCCTATATCACAGATCTCTTTCCTCCTTATCTAACCGCACGCCTGTCCCTCTCTATCACCACATTGAATATCTAAATACCAATTTGGATTCGTTGCGCCTCCGGGTCGAACTTTTGCGACGATTTGCTACTCCGTAAAAAACCCGTCCAATCAATAGAATTCCTCTGTTATGAAGCGTGGCGTCCAATCCTTTCAGCCGATCATATTCATTCTAACTTGTACCTACGTTATGTATGTACGTTCTTATCCACAGTCAACCCTCCCGTTTAGGGGATATGCACGGTCCTAAATCGCGTTTCAAAATATGTCATGCACCGCTATGCAACGCTATGCGGTGTGCGTCTCACATGGTCACACAGACGCCGGGATACACTTCCTTCCCGCATTTCCGGCGGATTGTGCATCGTGCACGGGCAGGTACCTGCATACATGCACGCCAATCCGTGAATGGCCCATACACCAACCACCTCCTAACCACCGTGCTGTAGCTCTACACCAACGCCTCCACCCCCGCCAACACATCCTCCACAACCTCCTCCCCCGTCAGCCCATCGAGATACCGCTGCGTCGCCGCCACGTCCCCGCCGAACAGCGCCACGCTCCGCTCCGCCGCCGCGTCCCGCACGATCTCCACGCGGTGAGGGAACACTTTGCGCGCGGCCAGCTTGAGCAGGCTGGGCGTCGCGTAGTCGAGGCCGTGGAGGCGGGCGAGGCACTGGGTGAGGAGGGTGAGGTGCGCGACGGAGGCAGGGGTGATGGAGGTGCTGAGGACGCCGCGGGCGAGGCGGAGGTGGATGGGGATGGTGCGGGCGTAGGAGGTTAGGGCGGGGGAGAGGTAGGTTTGCGGGGTGAGGGTTGTGAGCGTGGTGATTGTCTGGGGGTGGAGGTTAGCTGAGGTTTGAGGGGGTACGGAGCCATAAGGGGGAGGACATACTGAGGTGTCGATATTGCGGGATGAGCGTGAAGGCTGAAGGCGAGGTTTTGAGGTCTGCTTGGGCATTGGGGTGCGGATGACTGAGGTTGAGGATGATATAGAGGCGGAAGAGGAGGAAGCGGTCGGCGTCAGATATGGGGTGGAAGATTCGAGATAGTCAAAGCCGGAGGTGGAGTCGTGAGTATGAGAGATGAAGAGATGGTCCAGCTGCAGGACATTAGAACAGTACGCGTAGTAAAGGGATCAGGTGCTTACAAGATGCTTATTCAGTCTTCTCCCGGACTTCTCAATAGAGACAATAGGAAGAAAGAGAAACCGCTCTGGTGTTTTATGAACGGTAGTGCGGCTGAAGATGCGTTTTCGACGGATGAGCTGCCCTCTATTAGCGATGCTTCTCGAAGAGAGATGCGTTACCAAACCTCTAGAGCCTGGATCTGAATGAGATCGTTAACGAGGTTAAAGTTCTTGGCGATCACGACATTGACCACTTTGCGATTGTCGAGATCAGCCGAGGGGTTGATACTAGTAGACCCAGCACGGATATTTACGGAGCCAAGGCGAGAGGAATGGCCGAATAGCTGGACAGAAGTCAGAATAGATTGCAACAGGGAATGGCATGTCAGCTAGTAAATTCAACACAAAAATCTAAACAAGACACAGGATATTGTAGAAATAATAAGCTAAGTCGTGATTGTGAAGTACATCTTACTTACAGCAGAAGGAGAATCTCGATCTCCATCATTGACCGAGGAATTCTTCTCATCCAAAATTGCATTGACAAAGCCATCGATTGATTCTTCCTCTGAACATGACACTACGGCGTAAGAGAGTCCGAATACCTCTGAAGCAATCTGAAATTTGGGGCTTAGAACCCGATCTGCCAAAAGATCTTGCGTCTCTTACCAATGACAACTCTTGACTTATATCGTCTAAAAGGGCGTCGTCTACTTTGATCAGGCAATGCTCCTTTGCTACGAGGCATAGAAGGATTGCGAGTTCGAGGTCAGAGAGGTCATGGATACGGGTGAGGAGAGCGTCGTAGCTCATGGCAGGCAACGCTCCTCATCTTCGAAAGTGCATTGAAATGAATCAACAAAATCACCGTTCGAGGCTGGATCGAAGGTGAAAAGGTGCGCTAGAAGTACCTGGTCTGAAAATTCGATTAAGAGTCGAATATTGACTGTCGTGTATCGAGAGGATCCTGACCCGGCTGACTTCAATCTGCGTGGATTTTAGCGCGTCAAAACACGATCGAAGCCTAACAGGCTCCATTCGTCGACGCACCTCTACACCTTTCCTCCCCCATGCACGACTTCTTAGATCTTACTACGATGTGTGAAGCAATTATGCGCGTAAAAAGACGTGACCAAACTCTGACATTATGACAAGAACCAGATGAATTCTTCCAGTCCCCGCGCTGGCTGGGAGAAGGTCAGCGACCAATTCTACCGTAGGATACGTTTCTACGATGCTGTCTTCGACCCAGACATAGAACTCGAAAACTACATCGTGAAAGGGGCTCCGTATGCTGGCGCACTCGGTATTACTGTGCTGACGTGACAATTTAATAGACTAACCTATCTCAGCTTTATATCGAGATGAAAGGAAGGTCCTTAAATACCGTGGTTCAGCTAGCACAAAATCGAGCATCGATATCTATTCATGTTCTGGCAAGTTGATCAACAGTCTCAACTGGGACCAAGGCTCGATAAGGGGCCTTGGATGGTCTGAAGATGAGCGATTGCTGATCATTACCGAGGATGGTACTGTCAGATGCTACAACAGTCTTCATGGAGAGTTCTCGACTTTCTCCCTGGGTAACATTGCTGCGGAGTATGGTGTTGTGTCTTGCCATTTCTGGATGTCTGGATTTGTTGCTCTCTGCTCGAACAGTGCCCTCATTGCAGTATCATCTTATGATGAACCGCGGCCGAGGTTGCTCGCTTCGATTCCGGAGGGGGAGGTCCACTCTTGGAACATCATCCCTCCAGCACACACCTTGTCTCGTTCGGTGGAGGTGCTTCTTGCCCTTAACAGTACGATCATAGTCGTGGATATGTCGGAAGCGGAAGACAGAGGTATCTCAGATGGTCCATTTAGGCATATTCAAGTCTCACCTAATGGACGCTTTGCGGCGCTTTTCACCGAGGACGGAAAGGTGTGGGTTGTCAGCAGCGACTTTCAGAACAAATTCAGCGAGTACGACTCCAAAGCCCGAACACTTCCGAAGCATGTAGAATGGTGCGGAAATGATTCTGTCATTCTGGCTTGGGAAGATGAGATCCATATGGTTGGTCCGAATGGTGTCGCTGCAAAATTCTTCTACGATGGCCAAGTACACGTCATTCCTGACCTTGATGGCGTACGCCTAATCACGAACGATGTTTGCGAGTTCTTGCAAAAGGTACCTGATGTCACGGAAGAGGTCTTTAGACTCGGCTCGACTTCTCCTGCCTCAGTGCTGCTGGATTCAATGGAACTTTTGGAGAAAAAATCACCTAAAGCGGACGAGAACATCCAACGTATCAAGCCAAATCTTCCAGAAGCAGTCGACACATGTGTCCGTGCCGCCGGACACGAAGTCAACACCCATTTCCAGAAAGAATTGCTCAAGGCAGCCTCGTTTGGAAAATCCGTTCTCACATTCTACAGTTCCGACGAGTTCGTAGAACAGTGCGAGCGTATACGCGTGCTCAACGCTGCTCGAGACTTTAAGATTGGCTTCCCCTTGACCCTAGATCAATACCTCCGACTTGGCCCTGAGGGCCTAATCTCACGTCTCATGAACCGAAATGAATACCTCCTTGCCATTAAGTTATCTGATTACCTTCACCTGCCGCCAGATAGGATATACGTCCACTGGGCCTCACAAAAAGTCCGCGTCTCCACTACCGACGACGACACGGTTTGCGATCTCATTGTCGAGCGATTGCGAGACAAGAATGGCATATCGTTCGAGACCATCGCGCGGGCCGCTTATGATGAGGGCCGTTCTCACCTCGCAACGCAGCTATTACATCACGAAGCCCGTGCAGGCAAGCAGGTCCCTCTCCTCCTAAACATGGAAGAAGATGAACTTGCCCTCGACAAGGCCATTGAAAGTGGAGACACGGATCTCGTCCTGTTCGTTCTTCTCCACCTCAAGAAGAAGCTCCCGCTCGCTCAGTTTTTCCGAACCATCAACAATCGGCCAGTCGCGTCGGCGCTAGTACAGTCGACAGCAATGTCGGAAGACACAGAGCTACTGAAAGACATGTACTATCAGGATGACCGGCCCGTCGACGGAGCTGACCTTCTCTTCGAAGAAGCGCTTAAGCAGACCGAGCTGCAGACCAAGACCGACAAGCTCCGCTTAGCCTCACGATTACTGACAGACGCTAAGGATCCCTCAGCAGTGTTCCACACGAAAGCGTTTGCTGAAGCGACACAGCTGCTCAAGATGCAGGAGGTGTATGACAAAGAGACAACAGATAGCGCAGGGAGCTATAAGGGTCTCAGTGTGAATGAGACGATGTATCGCCTGATCAAGAGCGGTTACAGTAAAAGGGCTACGAAGATGATGAGCGAGTTCAAGGTCCCCGAGAAGACTTACTGGTGGGTGAGATTGAGGGCTCTGGTCGCTGCGAGGTTTTGGGGAGAGTTGGAAGAAGTCGGGAAGACTAGGAAGAGCCCGATCGGATGGGAGGTATGTGTCGTCTTATTCTCTATCTTGGAATCCACTCTTTCTCTCAAAGAGACTTCTCTGTGTCCCATTTGGCTTCACGTCATCTAACACCTATCACAGCCATTCTTCAACGAGATCCTGCAAGCCGGGAACACGAAACTCGCGGCCTCATTCATTCCAAAATGTACGTCCCTCTCGGTGGCCGATCGAATCGAAATGTGGGTAAAATGCGGCATGGTCGTCAAGGCGGGCGAGGAAGCTCTCAAGGCAAAGAATATGAAGGCTCTTGAGGAGCTGCGGACTAGGGCGTCAGCGAATGGAGCGGTGGAGATTGAGAGGATGATCAACCAATTGAGACCGAAGCGGTGACCATTTTGATCAAAGGGTGTAGCCAACGCGGCTGTAGGATGATGGAGCTCAGTATTCTGTAGAGGGATGTATATTATTATGTAATAGCATCCATGCCGTTCTCTTCGACCAGAGCCTCTCCATCAGTGTGCTTTGGTTGCTCCAAGATTTGCGCCGTGACTTGCTCGCCATGCAGTACCGTATCCATGTCCTCTACCACCACCCTCTCACCCCTATCCTTATCCACTTCCGCTGATCCCACGGCTTTCTCCTCTCCTCCCACCCCCGACACGAACAGTCCTCCCAGCTGCTCCTGCGTCTCAAAAAACTCCGCCTTCTCGAGATTCTCCTTCATCGTCGGCCTGCCCTTCTTCTCCCCATCTGCCTTTCTTTTCCCCTCTACTCCCTTCACTAGACTCTCTCCTTCACTCCCCCCACCATTCCGCGTCTCCTCCGGCACGCCATTGACATCCTCCCACCCCCTCCTCCGCCCCTTCACAGTCGCTCCCTTCTTCACACTCCCCTCCACCTTCCCCGCCAGCACATCTCGATTCCTCTCCGCCCGCTCCTTTCCCCTTTCCGCCCTTATCCTCTGGCCCCTTTTTATGTTTTTCCTCTTCTTCTTGATGACGCCCGTGGGTTTTTGTTTCGCGGCAATGTGTGCGGGTACGATCGTAGAGGGTTTAGAGGTAGTAGGCGACGACGGGCGGGGGAGATTGAGGAGGGAGGAGTCGAGGTTGGTGGGAGAGAGGGCGCGGCGGGCGGCGCGTGAGTGTAGGCGGGTGAGTGCTAGAAGATGGTTAGTTGAGAAGGGAAGAGGAGGGGCGGCGACATGCCTTGACTGTTTTTCTTGAGCTTGGGTGTTTTGGCCATAGTTTGAGGGGCTTAGAGAGGCGTAGAAAGGTGCGTTGTAGAGAACGTTTAAGTTTACGAAAGAGACATTGTGAGCGTTTTCATTATCACGTTTCGAGGTTATGTAGGGGCCTGAGATTTAATCCAGCCCGAATGTCGAGGCGCGATTCATCTCCAGAAAGATGAGAGCGTCTGCTAAAAATTTGTGGGGATATATTTTGCCCGCAAGTTCCCCGCGACGCTGCCGGGTATTGTAAAGAGAGCTGAGAATTGATCCACTTGGGCACGCAGGAGACAAAATGCGACGAAATCTTTGCAGAAAATTCATTTATACTGCTAAATAGTCTCTTGATTTAGAAGTGATGAATATTTAATGCCCCATCTCATGCAATTGTAATCATGACACGAGCCGTAGGTGCTAGACACTGTACCAAAAACCACAGCGGAAGATACTTGTCTTGGCCCTGGCGGAAAGAGGTTCATTTTCATAAGCCTGCCAACTTGAAAGCAACGACCTTCTCAATATAATACAACTACTCCAGCTCTCCTGGGAATGTCTCCCATCCGATGCCTACAAGCTCGGCTTTCCGCTCTGACTTCCCTGAGCTTCAGTCCCCGTTGGCGCACCTGCTGAACCGGACTGAAGCATCTTAAGTAACCCAGGTCAGCACGATCCTAAGTGACGATCCCATAGCCGCTTTCTTACCTGACTAGCGCCTTCCCTTAGCATCCCCTGCTCCCTCTCCTGCTGCTCAATCTCCTGTTCTTGCGCCACCGCCAGCGAAAACGGAATCGTCAGTAATATAGCGCTCGTAGACACCACCCAGAGGGCCTTGCCGGAAAAGAAGAACGCGGATTTCGTGTAGGATGTGAGCGTGTCTGTAGCATTGGAGATGGATGCGCGAGTTTTGGGAGGTATAATGTCGACTAAGGCGGAGAGGCGCTCGGCAAGGGTTTCGGAGGTGGGGCCGTCGAGGGAATCGGTAGATATTTCTGAGTCTAAAGGAAAAATTAGGTGATACAAACGAAGTAGAGAGAATGACAAGCGAGTGATAGAAAGAAATGAGAAGGGAGAGTGGTGTGTAGGATGTTCTGTCACGGCACCGCTATAAAGGCAGGTTGACGCGGAAGGAGCCAATCCGAGGATCGAGACGTACCTGTATCTGTGTAGTCTCCATCGCTATCATCTTCATCCGCTAATAACGCGCCATCCCTCGTTGTGGCTGGTTTCTCCGTGAAATGCTCGTCCTCAACCTCGGTGAGCTTGACCATTGTGGACGGTGAAGCCCGCAAGGATTGAGAAGAGAGGAGAAAACAGGAGGAGGAGAAGAAGCAGACAACTTCAGAGGATTAAGTCGGTGTGAAAGGTGAATTCAGGGTTGTGATGTCGTGGGGCTGCAGAGACACTTGCGTTTAGAGCTTTTTCTCAATGCCTCGACGACCTCAGGAGCTCCGTCCGCATTTTCGCGGCGGATGCGGAGAGAGCGCCGGAGTTTCCTTTTTCCGAATTATCCAAAGCTGGCCCCCCGGGGCCTGGCGAGCCTGGTTGGAAGTATCACACCAGACCCTTCTTCGTGCCTCTATGCCCTCGGTGTGAGAAGTCTTTCATTCATTGAATACTAATGTTTGTCTTGCAATTAATACGCGGAGCTTGATTTTGAATTTCCCGCCTGAGGAGCACGAAGATGCCATTTTGTGCTGGCTTTTGTAAACTTCAATACACCTCGGCCCCAGAATTCAATGAGGTCAGGAAAGCAATACTGCTGTGAACCAGTGAACGTTCATCGAGTGGGAGATCTAGTGCATTGTTCAACACAGAAATACCTTAGTAAAGATCCCGAAAGACAGGATGAAGATGAACCGGCTTCCCTCCCCTGTACTTTGAGATCCTGGTGTTGCACCATGCTGTACAGGGCTAATGTGGTGAGGATCGGGAGCCACTATGTACCGTTTTCGTTCGCATGATTATTCAACAATTCTATGTGTGAAAGAAAAGCAGAATAAATATCACTACTCTCACCGCAAGCAGACACTACTTCTATATTCTCGGTCTTGAATATGGAGACTTGGGGAAATGGCACTGTCTCACTCCTAATGTCCGCTGCTGTCGCGTTCTCCATGGCCTACACGGTGTCCGTGGTTTCGTACAATGTCTTCTTTCACCCATTATCCAAGTTTCCAGGACCCAAAATAGCAAAATTGACGTACTACTGGAAAGGTTTCGTCGAGTGTATTCTCAACAGGTCCTTCTGTCACGTTCTTATAGATCTTCATGCACAGTACGGTGAGATGCAGCTTCTATCGTCTACAGCAACCACGCGCTGTTTTCAATACACTGACATCAATCTGCATCGAAGGCGATGTCGTGCGGGTCGGACCCAATGAGGTATTGTAGTCCAAGAATTCCTCTATTCTGACCCTGCCGGTTGCAGGCTGCAGGTCACGAAAGCTGACTAGGGAGGGGGGTCTAGCTTCATTTCGCTAATCCCAATGCATACCACGAGATCTATAATAATAAAAATCGATGGGACAAGGAATGGCGACTGTACCATAGCTTCAATGAGGACCGATCAAGCTTCGGATTCATCACATATCAAGAGGCCAAAAATCGCAAAGATGTCTTAAGCCGTTCCTTTTCACCAGCTGCCATCGAGCAGGCCGAGAATCTGATTGTTGAAAAGGTATTTCCGAATTGTCACTAGCAGTCTTCTTGCTGGTAGTGGGTATCATGAGACCGAGCTCGAAGCTGATGGATGGTCAGATTAAGGCTCTCTGCACCGCATTCGAGCGGCAAAGCAAAGCTTCCAAAAGCTCGGACCTGTTCTTCGCATTCCGTTGCATGACAATGGACGTCATAGTGTCTCTTTGCTTCGGCACGTCAATTGACGCAGTCGATGAGCCAGAGTTCAGGGCTCCGATCCTAGAGGCCATGGACGCTTCTCAGCCTGTCTTCACACGTTTCAAGTACTCCGAGGTTTATAAGAATATGATCTTGAAATGCCCGCCTAAATTGTCCAAAATCATCAGTCCCTCAACAGCTGGACTTGTAAATCTACAGCTGGTACGCTACACTTACTCCTTTTCTGACATCTCCCCATTGGATTGGAAGACACTCGTTCGGATATATATGCCACAAAATCGAGGATGGTCCTTGAGCTCATCCACTAATGTTCTCATTCCTCTAGTTGCTTCTCCAGCAGATCAACGATCTCGCCAATGATCCGGAAAAACTCAAACTTTTGCCGCACAAGATGACCATCTATCACCGGTTGATGGACGCGGAGGCCTACCGCAGCAAAACTGTACCATCTGTCGGTAGTCTTTACGAGGAGGCGCAAGCGTTAATGTTCGCCGGTGCGGACACTGTCGGCAGCACACTGATGGTCGGAACGTACCACCTACTCAACCAACCCCAAAAGCTTCAAAAACTGAAGGCGGATTTACTGGTAGCGTGGCCGTCTCTGACGGCGCAGGACCCGAAATGTCGTGATCTGGAGAAATTGAGTTACCTCGACGCGGTTATCAAGGAGTCTCTGCGCCTAACCTCCGGCGTTGTGTCCGGGCTATTACGTGTAGTCCCTTCGACTGGCGCGAGGATATGTGGAGTTGTTGTTCCTCCAGGGGTATCATCTCCTTTCTAACTCAGTCCGAAGAAACCACTGACTTAACCCCTTCAGACAGTCGTTTCGTGCGGAAGCACCTTCGTACACTATAATGCGGATATTTTCCCCCGACCAAACGATTTCGTTCCAGAACGGTGGCTTGAGTCACCGGAGTTGGAAAATTGGCTCATTTCCTTCTCAAAAGGACCGCGAATGTGTCTCGGAATTAAGTAAGTCGTACAACATAGTACCTCGATCTTGGAAAGATGTACCTTCTTTTAAGCTTACGAATACACTTGCTATAGCCTGGCCTGGGCCGAACTTCGTCTCGCCTTTGCCCATGTATTCCGCAAATTTGATCTGAGCCTTACCGATCCCGTGTATGGACAAGAACAGCACCCATTTTGTGCGGAACTGGCAACGGTTACTGATCGATGACTTAGGCCTTCGGGGTTGCCATTCCGTGATACTTTCTTACCATTCTTTTATGGTACGCATCTCAATGTGAAGCTGAAGCCTGTATATATATAAGTGGCTGGCATGCGAGCCGTCCTTAGGTAAGTTCACTCAATGCATGTCGAAAGCAGATTCTCGCAACTAGACCACCGGCCCATCGCGGATCGGGTTCAGACTTACTCTATAGATTCTGACACGATCTGAGACCAAGATCAAGCTACACGCATAGAGCTATACGGGGAGGCTGCTTTGGAGAATATCTTCATTCCTATCGACAAGCGCTCATTATAAACACTCTCCAGTTCGCCGATGAGAAGTTTGCCCTGGCACTTTTTGGACGTTGACGAACTCCAGGCCCACAAGCCTCACTTTTGACGTATCTTGAGAGTCTGATAGTCGCTTGTCTCAGTGAATCCTCTCTCATAGCCACTCGAACTAGCGAACGGTGGTTTATAGAATGACTTTCATCGGACAGAGCGTATTTAGATAAGGTGGTTGCAAAACAAGCTAGGATGATCTAGTTGCTTAAGTCCCTTATTCGAGCCTCATACTAGACACACCTGCAGGAGGGGAGATCACAAGCTAATAGTAGCAGAGATTGTCATTCTCTTCCAGGGTGAGGTCAACTTAAACGGGAGGCTCAGGGCAAATGTACTTGAAGTATGGCTAGCCCTCGCTAGTAGTCTTCACAGGTACGAAAGGCTTCTCCAACACTTCAGGAAGGTGAGCCGATGCAGCCATCTTCGAGGCACTCATACAGTCACTTAAAAGCGTGCCGCTGATTCAATTACCTATGTCAAACAAAATGGAGTGCTCCAGTAAGACGTCAATTTCTACCAAGGCTGCCTCTCCGGCACCTTCGTTTCCGCACAAGGGACGCGTTTATGCTAGACGGACCCTTGTTCACCATCCGGGTCAACGATGTCGTGCTCGCAACCTTACCAAATTCCCCACGCTTTAGTTCAATCACCCAAAGCAGAGTGAAGCAGACCTCCGCCCTTCAAACATTCGTAATCTCGGTCCCTTGCGAATCAGGAAGCTTCGATAAGATGACCGCCGAGTGCCGACCCGCTTGCTCCCAGCCTGGGTATTGCCAGCAACGCCATAGGACCGCCGCGATCCGAGTTCCAGGTTGAGGTCTGCCATGGAAGGCTGGCTTACTGAAATTCAATTGGAGCGCGATGGCACCATTCGCGAAACATGCGTTTCCTGCCACGAGGTTTTTGGAACCTTCCTGTCCGAGGTATCGCGATCCCTCCACACTGTCGATAGATGAGCAGTGACAGACCTTACCTAGTACTATGGAGAGGTCGATGTGCTTTCCTCCCCCATATCATCGTCAATAGCTAGAAAGAGGGGCGATCACATCCCGCGAATCGAGTATGATGCAATCTACGCCCGGTATTGCATTGACATTCTAGAATCACGCCAAGCGAACAGGGTATTGCATGTAATTGCCACGATCTTAGCAATCTGTAGACACTGACGATCACTCGTTTCATTTTTCTTGGGTACAAAAGGAACCTTGTGCGATGACTCGGTTTC
Source organism: Pyrenula massariospora (assembly GCA_021030905.1). Classification (NCBI taxonomy): domain Eukaryota; kingdom Fungi; phylum Ascomycota; class Eurotiomycetes; order Pyrenulales; family Pyrenulaceae; genus Pyrenula; species Pyrenula massariospora. Next base: position 1,045,441 of record JAGFMI010000013.1, read on the forward strand.
ATGCAAGGCCTACAACCACCATGGATCAGGGAATCGTGGGCTCGGCTCCAGGCACTTTTATAACAGAGAAAACAGAATCTGACCGACGGAGATCGTCTACCGCGGACAAAAAACGACCTTCAGTGTCGGTGGTGACTGGTGTGTTTCGGCATGGCTTAGGTCGAGGCCAGGCTAATGTCAACCTTCATGGCGCGGATTCGAGCTCCGTCGACAGCGACCAGTTCCTTGAGCAACTGTCTGCCAAGCAAGCGAGAGGGGAGACGTTTGCCAGTGGAGGAGAAACCCGCTACTACAAGCCTATTGACACTTATGAGGGCCGCCATAGATGGGATCCGGACGCAGAATGGACCGAGGGGGAGGAGAAGCGGATTATCAGAAAGGTAACACTGTACGATAGTCTTCTCTTGGAACTGTCTCTAACGTAACAGTAGCTTGATTACAGGATCTGTTCCTGGGTATGCTTCATGTTCTTCGCCTTGCAGCTCGACCGTGGCAATATCACGCAGGCCTTGACGGACAATATGCTTAGTGAGTCAACTCATTGGTTGTAAGGTCTCATCGTTCTAAAGTAGACCTTCAGAGGACTTACATATGAATACAAACAACTACAACTACGGGATGACGATCTTTTACCTCTGCTTCTTGTGCGCCGAACTGCCTTCGCAGATGATATCCAAGAAACTCGGCCCGGACAATTGGATTCCCATTCAGATGATCTCGTGGTCAATTGTTGCTTCTTGCCAGTCTCGGATTACGGGACAGAGTACATTCTACCTCACGCGCGCTCTTCTAGGTCTAATTGAGGGTGGCTTTATCCCCGATGTCATCCTCTATCTGTCGTACTTCTACAAGAGTAAAGAACTTCCGATCCGGCTTAGCTTCTTCTGGGGCGCCTACATTTGCACGAGTATTGTTGGAGCCTTCTTGGCATATGGCATCTTACATCTTCGTCAAACTACCGGATGGGCAGGTTGGCGGTGGCTGTTTGCCCTTGAAGGAGCTCTCACCGCTTGCATCGGTATCGCATCCTGGTACGTGGCCGTACGCCTTTAGCAATGTATGCGCAGTAGACTGACTTACCCAAGGTTCTATCTTCCCCCTTCACCGACTCAAACCGCATCTCGCTTTCGAGGCAAGGATGGATGGTTCTCAGAACGAGAGGAGATTGTCATGATTAATCGGATCCTCAGAGATGACCCCTCCAAAGGTGACATGCACAATCGACAGGGCCTTTCGCTAACTTATCTGTGGCGGGCTCTCACGGACTACGATCTATGGCCTATCTACCTTCTTGGCTTGACATGGGGCCTCCCCAATACCCCAAACCAGCAGTACCTGACCCTCACCCTCAAAAATGGACTTGGATTTAACACCTTCGAAACAAACCTTCTCTCCATCCCAGCATTTGTGCTATTCCTTGTTCAGCTGATATTCTGGACCTGGTTCAGCGAGAAAATCAATAACCGTTTCCTCTGCATTCTACTATGCCAGATCTGGATGTTGCCGTTACTGGTCGCATTGGAAATCCTACCTGGTGGCCACGCACAACAATGGCACCGCTATGTCCTCAGCATCCTCTTGTACGGCTACCCCTACATCCACGCTATCATCGTCGCGTTGACGTCTCGCAACGCCGGGAGCGTTCGCACGCGCACAGTCGGCTCGGCAATCTACAACATGTCTGTCCAGGCGAGCAACATCATCGCTTCGAACATCTACCGCGATGATGATAAACCTCTCTATCGCCGGGGCAACAAATATCTGCTCGGTATTCTCGCGTGGAATGTGGTTTTCATCATTGCTATCAAGGGCTACTACGTGTGGAGGAATAAGAGCAGAGATAGGAAATGGGATGCTATGACGGATGATGAACGGCAGCATTACCTGAAAACTACGACTGACAAGGGTAACAAACGCTTGGATTTTAGATTCGCTCATTAGGGGAAAGTTAGATGACCAGGCTTGTTACGCAGCTTGTCATCTGCCAATTGGCTGGTATTAAGTAGCAACCTGCGTGGCTAGATGTAGTGAATTAACTCTTAAGAACAAACCCGACTTATTATTGTGATTTCTACTAGTATGTTTACTTGATGTCACACGTCTGAAAAACGGAGGACTTCTCCTTGTGATGTACCTTTTTGTATTGCGCAAGATTTCATGGTACTTGGCGCGATAAAAGTTATTTAAGATCAGAGACTCTCTACAGTCTGTTTTCGAAGCGAGTGAGTAATACCTAGTGTTCGAAAATGTATATAAGACCTTTTCGGTTTGCTAGCGTCCAATCTCGTACATATTGCTGCTCTCTTTACCTTGGATCTTCTTGTTCCCCAGAACTTGTGCTTGGTCCTCCTTGTGTTCTAGCATCAATCATATCGCTATTGAATTGCTCGCTTTCAGATTCTCTGAGCCCCTGAGAACACGTTATGCTCCAACCATAAATGGCCCTTGCGATATACAATCATTACAACCACTAGAGAGTTGTGGCCCAAGTCCTAAATCAAGCCATAAATCGTGCCGCTAAGACGCTGACGCTGTCTAAGCTCATAACCCTCCGCCTCCTGCAACCCGCCATTCAAATGCTCTCGCCACCGGCGCGCTGCCAGCACCCTGAAGTTCTCCTTGCGATCCCTGTCGCAGCAAACTGCACAGATGGAGTCAAGATCCTTGGATTCATTATCGTCGGGTTACGTTCGATACCACTTCCAAACGTACGTCTGCAAAATGGAGCCGTGGCGGTGGTGGTGACGGCATAAAGTGACCCTGGATCCATCTCAGATCATATCTTCGGACTAAACCAGCCGTAGAATTCTATTATCAGTGCTGCACCGGGTTTGCACGGACTGATGCAGAGCGGCTCCTGTGCAGCATCCTGCATACCACGTCTCTCATGGAGAAGTCACCTGCTATTCCGATGTTCTCCTTGCAGATCCCTTTCCTCCGTAACCTAGACATCCTCTAAAGATCAGTTCTTCGTAATACTGTCCTTGCTCTTCCTTGTGCGTCTCGAAATAATCCACTTAAGGATCCCGGATTGTACGGCTACCACTAAAATTGGTACTACGATGGCAGCCCATAGCATGTCACCTCGCTTGACCTTCTTACCACTTGACAGGGACGATGGCACCATTGTTGGTATATAGCCAGCTCGCGCGTCCGTAGCGGAACCAAGAGGATATCTATCGATCATAACAATTCCCGACCAGACAGTCACGAACATATGGGACAGTAGATTCCAGTTGAAGAATATGATGTCGAAAGAGTCAATTGAGATAAATCCAATCGACCTGTCCTTGCGTATCCCTTTGCGTTTCTGATACGAATTCCCTTCGATGAACTCGCGAATAACTAACAGGGAGTGCAAGCAATTCTGATAGATGAGAATGCCGATCATGAAATCTTTGTCTCCTGGGTGAGTGGGTGATGAACCTTGTCGGAAAAGTTCTATCACGTCTGAGCGGAGTACTGCAGCAAGGACGATGATGGCTATCAGAACGATGGCATAGAACCAACCTGCTGATCTTCTCTTCGTGATGGTCTCCCAAGGAAAATGTTGTGCGAATCCGGTATCAAACCGGATAAAGACCCAGGAGATCAACATGGCTACGGTCTTGATGATCAGGGCAATAGTGACGATGCCGGTGATGTATCTACTCCAAACAATGCGGCTGGTCGACATGTCGATCGGCTCGCTGAGGCAATACGATAGGGACAACTGCTGAGTATAGTTATATGTAGCATGCTCGGGGCGATAGGAGTAGCACATGTCATGTGCTTTTAGGTTTGCGTCACCGGGCTCGAAAAATACCGGTTGAACACCTGTGGAACCCACATTCGCGAAGACTTTGGGTTTACAATCTGTACCATCAGTATCGAGACAATCCTGTTCCATATATGTTGCCGAGGTTGGAAAGCTTGCGTTGGGAGTTATTGCGAGGTAGACATCGGGGCAGAGTGATAAAAAGCGATTGTAAAGATCGTAGGGGGGAAATCCAGTCATTGCACCTACCGCGAGGGCACTATTCTCAGGTGGTAGGTTTTCTGTCCAGTTGGTAACCAGCACAACATCACGATACTTCGAAAAAATCCCTCTAGAATATCTTGATTTGCAGTCTGTTCTAGACATGTTGGCCCAGCGAGTAGGCTCTCTTTGTAGCGTCTGAAGATTTTGTTGTAATTGTGACGATCCTGGCCAGTCTCTTGGCCATGATGTATTGTATGGCATTGTTGCTCCGAGCTGATCATGAAATTGTGTCATGTTTGTTTTCAACACATCCACAGGGGTGCCTGTGAAAAAGCGTCTATCCACCAGGACTTCATACGCATCATAAGCTGGTACAGAACTTATGAGCAAAGCGTTGAACAGCATGTGGATTGGCAGTGAAGTCAATGCTAGAACAAGCCAAAGTATTTTTCGAACGAGATGAGCTACTTTCCAGGCTCTAAATGATTGAATGAGGATATTCCCTTCAGGGTTATACACTTCATGTTTGGGCGGCGCAATGAGCTTTTTTCGCACATAATCAGAACTGAAAACAATAAGGCCTGACAGAATATTGAGTGGTAATTTGATCGCGAAAAGGTCGAAATTTTTAAGCTTTTCTGGATCCGAGCCAGTTCTTGCGGTTCTAAGGTCATACTGGCCGGAATTGATCACTATCCACAAGACACCGCCGCTTATAGTGACGCAGCATACGAAGATTCCGAACAGTAGGACGCCTCAATTAAATCCATGTGCAATGTCGGATGAGTTCTCCTCACGAGTGAAGCCTTGTACACCGGCTGTTGTTGTAACACGTTCAGTCATTTGAGGAGAACGTGCCCATGCTGGACTAGACGGCAACAAAGGGGAAGACCCCTGTGCATGATCGCTGTCGGATTGGTAGGTATGCGAAGAATATATTCCAGAGTGTCGATGGTCATGCTGCGTAGGGCTATCTAGATCCCCATTTTGGGAGGACAACAGAGTGGATCGACGCGGGTTGGGGTGCTGCGAAAACCCAATCATCACAATTTGGTGCGGTGCAGTACACCCGGAACATAGCTAGAAGCGCAAAGAATCGCGCACATCCGATATCAAATGCAGACAATTTTGACCTACACATATTAAAGCCCCCGGGGGGGGGGGTTTCGCAAGACAGGATGGGTTTCAAGCACCAAATCGAGGGGTTACTGCTTCATGTAAGCGCTCAGCCTGCCTCACTCAAGCACAAGTAGGCTGCAGCCTAAAACTGTGATACGATCCGGAAGTGTTTGCCAAGAATCCACATTCAGGGACATGCCAGACGAGGCTCGGTGACAGGAATCCTCGCCCCTGGGAGTCTCCACAGTGCGCATTTCTTGTACGGCTCTTTTATGCATTCAACGCCCCATTGACCACGTCACTCGGGTCAAAAGGGGTAGCAAAACGGGGTTGTAGCGCCATCGAATTAAAGCTCTGCACATGTTGATGTCTGGAAGTTTGCTGCAACCAAGCGTCCTATCTAGAGCTAATTAAGCGCTCCACTAGTCTACGGGGAGTAGATTCCACGACTCTAATTTAGATCTAGCCCTTTCTCGGCTTTATCTGCTGAATCTCTACACACCTGGAGTCACGGAGCTGCCTGAAGACTAAGTTGGCAGCTCTCTCTTTATTCCTGGCGGAGACTATATGTCTGTCAAGATGTCCGCCAAAGCTATGGCAAAGACTCTAGCGGCGAGATGCAAGCTTTTGAAGGTACAGTGCCCCGCAACAAGTTTGAAAACACAGAACGCGTCTCCAACGCGTCGTAAAAATTATTTTTTATTTAATAATTATTATATAATGCCATGAACAATTTTCGGAGAAATTAATAATAATATTATATAAAGAAAGAAGCTCTCTCCATTTATAAAAAATTAAATTATAAAATTAAAAATAAAGAGATGTATATTCGCGAAAATTTTAAATATATTTAATATTTTTATATTAACCGTTTAAAATATTTTAAAAAAATATTTTTTTTAAAATAAAAATATAACTCTTCGTCGCTTTAACGCGCTAACATTTTATAATAAATAAAATAAACTTTATATTCTACGTATTGTATATTAAAATTTTAAAATAATTTATATAAATATATAGAGCTGAATAGGTTTTAAGTTATATAATTAAACTCTATATATACTTCTTAAAAATAAAAATATAAAAAACTGAATTTATAAATAAAAATTATTTCTAAATAAAAAAATAGTCGTTAAATATTATTTATAAATTAAAATATATATTTATTAATATTCAGAGAAATTTTTTAATATTATTTTTAATAATAAATATAATATCAAAAAAGATACTAATTAGTAATAACAATAAATTTTTTTAATCCTTCAACAAAAATAGTAAAAAGAAATAGTGCAAATATATACTAAAAAATATAATATATATATTATAATATAAAATACTATTTAATAGAACGGCCATTTAGATTTTATTATTATAAAAAAAAATTAATTTTTAACTGTAATGGTTTGAGAGGTTGACCCCCTGAAAAGCCCGCGAAACCTTTTTAATTGGGAAGAATTCTTAATATATCTTTACTTTATATATCTGTACGCACAGCTTTATAATCTTTTATAATTATATATTTATAATATTAATTTATATTTATAGATTCCTTAAACTCTACAAATATTCTATTATACTATATAGCTATTTATCTATTATGCGATATTAATTTTTACCTTTTTAACTTATATAGTAAACTATTATTATCCATTAATTAATTTAGTAATTTTATTAAATTTTATACCTATAAGCCAATTCAGCAGTTTTATTAAATTTTATATTTAAACTAATCCAGCAGCTCTACTAAACTTTATAGTAATTTATTTATTATAAAATGTCAATTCTCGCTCTTACAGTTTAAATTAATAAAATATTAAATCTCTTCGGTTAACCCAACAATTTTATTAAAATCTTATTACTTCTAGACCAACTTAATAGTCCTATTATTATTTTAACACTCTCTAAAACCTATTTAGAGGCTTTATTAAACTTTAAAATATTAAAAATAATTTATAATTAATTAAACAGCCCCCAAAACGACAATTCTTTATATAATTTTAATAGAAAACTTTTTACTCCGCCAATTATATCTAAATATATAATATAGATATAGATATAAATATAGGCTTTAAAATAAATCTTATTACAATTAATTATAAATTAAAATAAGTAACTATTACAACAGCTATAATAATAACTAAAAAACCTTAAAAAATAGCTACTTAGCAAAAAATAATAGTTTATTATAAAAAACTAAAAGCTTGTCGCCGCAAAAAAAAATATTATATAATTATATATTAAAAGAAATACGTTCTATATATAAAATATTATAAAAAATAAAAAAATTCGGCGCCTACAATAACAGTTTATATAATTAAATATAAAATAAAAATAAGAAGCTGAGAAATTTATTAATTTAAATATTAATTTTATAAAAATTTATTTATTTAGTTATTCTATAAAATATTTAATTATTTTATAGCTATATAGCCACCTTAAACAGGCTAATATTTTATTTTTACAATCTTTTTTTATACAAGTACTAAAAAAAATAAATAAAAGATTTCTAAATATTTTAGAGTTTTATAGAAATATATATAAAGACTTTATAAAATAAAATTAATAAAAAAATTATTTAAAATCGAAGTTTCAAAAAAATACTATATTATTTTTTAACAAACAATTTAAAATTAATTATATATATAATTATCTGCGCGGAACAGCTTATAATATTATTAAAATATATATTTATAATAATAATAATAATTTATACCTCACCGTCGCCGATATAATTAAAAATCTTTATAATATATTTAGCGAGTTTAATAAGCAAGCTAAATATTAAATTCAACTATATAATTTTAATTTTAAAATAAAAAATATAAACAAGATATTTAAAATTTTTTTAATAAAATTCTTTACAATAATCGCGCCTCTACAGCTTAAAAATATTTAAAAAATTTTATATTTTAAATAATTGGTAAATCCGCGGCTGCGAAACTATATTTATAATTAAAAAAAAATATTATATCGCGAGCTTATAATAAAGCTATATTATTTAATATTTTATTTAAAGTAAGCCGACAAGGAGCAGCGCTAATAATTTAAATTAAATAATAATAATATTTACTGTAGCCGAAATATATCAGTTTACAGTTTTTATAATAATAATAGTTTTTATCGTTATTTTTAATTAAGCTTTATATAAATATTTCGCCGATTAGAAATATGCCGTTATTATTATAAAGAGTTTATTATTAATAGCGAGCTCTATAGATATTTATAAGCTAATTATTTCTATACGAGCGAGAAATAAAGTTATATTTTTTTAAAATATATAGTTGATAGAGCTGTTTGACTATATCTTTAAATATTTAAAAAATTTTATAAAATTTAAAGGCTTGATTTCCGCAGTGTTAGTTTTATTTATAAATTTTATATTTTTATACTTTGAAGCTCCCGCTTATTATTTTAATTTATATTTAAAATTTATAGCAGGAAGAATTATAAGTAAATTTAAAAAAATAATTAATAATAAAAATATTATCGTATTTAAAAAAGAAGGGTAATGTAACGATCAAGGTTTAAAATAAATGTATTAAGCTATATAAGCAGTTTCTGGCCTGGATATAGCTATATTAAATTAAAAAATTACTCTATATACGCGCGCGCGAGCAAAAATTTTAAAGATATATACTATATATTATATAATATTAAAATTATTAAAACTATATAAAGCGCGATATTATATTATTTTTTTTAAAAATAAACTTAAAACAATCTAGTTATAATTTAATATTATAGATAAAAAAAAATCTTTAAAAAGTATTCTCTATTAAAATATATAAAAAAAATAATAGTTTAATTTATTTCCTATACTTTTTTAATTTTATTTTAATTTTAATTATTATATTATTTTTTAAGGTGGCAACCATTTCTTTTTTTTATATAAATTTTTAATTATTTTTTTAATTTTTTAAACGGTTCGGCGGTTTCTAAATAATATTTATAAAAAATTTTAACTAAATAAAACGAGCCTATAAAGTTTTTTATTAAATAATAATTTTTATTTAAATTGAATTTTATTTATTAAGTATAATATTATAACATTTTTTTTAATATATAATTATTTAAAAATTTTTTAACTGTTTATTTCGGTTCCTTATTAATTTTTATAAATATTTTTAATTTTTAAATTTATTTAAAAAGTAGGTTGTTAACAGTCTTTTTTAATTTATTTATATAAAATATTAAATATATTTTTATATATTCCGATAATTATACTTTATAAAAATAATTTTTTATTTTAATAATAAAATAAAATTTACGATTTTACTAATTGAGCTTATTATTTAAATATTTTAAACTTTAATTTTTTTATTTAATATAAATTAAATTTTTAATTTTAAAATTAAATTTTTATTAATATTTATTAATTTATTTAGTTTAGCGCTTTTAAGCGATACTTAAATTTTTTTAAATTTATTTAACAATATTATAGGCTCGCTTAATAAATTATTAAATTTTAATATAAATAAACTGCTTTTTAGCGATGAGCGATTTTTTTATTTATTTTTTTTAATTAAAATATTATTTTATAAAATAGCTAAATTTTAATTTAAATAATAAATATTTTATTAGATTATATTTTAAAATTATTTAAACGAAATCGATGACCGGTAAAAATTTTAATTAATTATTTTAAAAATAATTTATAAAGAGTCATAAACACTAGTTAATATATTATATTAAAATTTTAAAATTATTATTAATCTATGAATAATCGATTATATTAAATTTTTATTTAATTTTTATAAATAAATATAGTTTGTTTATAAAGAAGAAAATAAATTAAAATTTTTAATTTAAAATAATAATTTCGGAGATACTATATACGCGCTAAATATATATATAATATAATTAAATAATTTTATTTATAATAACCATTTTTAGATAAAAAAAAAATTTTTTTTATTTAAATAATTTATTATTATTAATATGTTATTAAAGCCTTACTTATTTTTAAAAAAAATTTTTAAAATTTATTAAAATATATTATCAATAACACTCTAAGATCGGTAAAGAGTGTAAAAATTTTAAATTTTTATTTTTAAAAATTTTTTTTGGTTGATAAAATAAACAGTTTTAAATAAATTACTTTATATTTATTATTAAATTATATTAATAATATTAATAATATTACTTTATAATTAATTTTTATATTTTTTTTATTTTAAATACACCACGATAAAATTTATATATATATATTAAATTAATTAAATTTAAAGATTTATTATATTTAATATTTATAATTTATTATATTTTAATAAAAGCCCCTCTATAAAATTTTATTTTTATTTTTTTTTTAACTAATTGGCAGTACAGCTGCGCAGCGAAGTTTTTACAATTAATTTTAAAAATTTAATTAATTAGTTTAAATGAAGATTTTTTATTAACAGATTTTAAATTTATAATTATTATTAATTTAATTAAAATATTAGTCTGTACAGCAATATTTTTAATTTTTTAAATTTTTAATTTTTTTATTTTATGCGAGAGGACATCGATAATAATATTTTTAATTTTAAATTAATAAAAAATAAAAAATTAGTAATTTTCTATAAGTTTCTATTAATATGCTTATTAAAAATGAAATAAATATTTAATTATAAAAACTTTTAGCGTACAGTAATTTATTAAAATAAAAAAAATTTTTTATAAATCGATTAATAATAAATATTATTTTTTTAAATTTAAAATTATAACAAATATTTTTTTATTGTAAATTTTATAATATATTTTTATAAATTATAATATTTTAAAGAAGAAGATTATCGACTTTTAATTTTTATTATTTTATAATTAATATAAAATTTTTATTATTATGTTGTTATTGGCGTCGATTTTTATATATATTTATTAATAAAAAAAAAGTACGTGAGCATTTAATTGAATATTATAAATTTTTTAATATAATTAAAAATTTATTACTTTTTATCTCTAAAATAATATTAATATTTTTTAATTATAAATTTTTATAGAAAATGTGCGACGCGTTCCATCTTAAATAAAAATATATAATAAAAATTAATAAAATTTAAAAAAGACTATATAGCTTTTATTAAATAAAATTTTAATTAATTTTAAATAATAAATATTTTTTTTAAATTTATTTATAGTTCTTCGGTGCTTACAATAAAATTTAAAAATTTAATTTTTTATATATAGAACTCGCTCTTTTAAATATTTATTTATAATTTTATTTTTTTTAATCGTTAAAGTATCTTTTTTATATATATTTTATATTTAAAAGAATCTTTAAAGAAAATTAAAATATTATTTATATAGGCTGTATAGAAATTATTTAAATAATTAAATAATATTTTATTTATAAATTGCTAAAAAGAAGCAGGATTATTATATAAATTAAAAAATAAAATTTAATATTTATATAAATTAAATTATATATAAAATATTGTAAAATTTTTTATTTTAAAAATTATTTAAATTTAATAAAAGGCCTACTATATATTTAGTTTTATAAAAATTTATATTTATTATAACCGAGTTAAAGTTTCGCTAATAAATAATAATAAATATTAATTTTTTTTAATAAAAATATTAAAGCGTCGGTAATCTATATAAAATTTTTATTTTTTTTTTTAATTTTTTTTTAAATAGTATAAATAAAGCGAAGGAGCTGCCGCTAAATATAATAAATTTTTTTTTATATATTTTTTTAGAAGTATGCCTTCGTAAACTTTAAATATTTTAATAATATATTATATAAAAAGTTAAAAGCTAATTTATTATTCTCGGTAAATTCAATTTAATAGTTTACTTTTTTTTTTAATAGAAATAATTTATTTAAAGCTATTTTAAAAAATATATTTTAATAATTTTTAGTAAATGTGAAAAGCTTATTTTTTATTATATATTATAATTTATTATTATTAATTTTTAAACCGTTTTCTACGCGGTAATTCTTAATAAATTTATTAATTTTATAAATATTTATAGCTCCAATTATTATATTTATTTTTATATTAAATAAATAGGCCGATTTATTAATTATATAAATATTTATTTATAGTAAGTCTTTAACCCGATACTTCTTTAATAATTTTTTAAATTTATTAAATTTTAGGTTCTTTAAATTTTAAATTAGTTTTTTTTTTATTTTTTATAAACTCTTTTAAGTATCCTTTATCCATATTTTATTTTTTAATAAATAATTAAAAATTTTAATTTTAAGCTCGGATCGGCATAATATTTTAATTAAATTAATTAGCCTATTTATCTATTTTAATAATTAATTTTTTTAATCGGTATCTTCTTAATAAACTGCTTTTATTAAATAAAGCGTATTTTATTCTTAACGGAATATTATTATATACTATTTAATACTAGAAGACGCCAGCAAAAATATTTTGCCGTTAATTTAAAATATTATTTATTTTTTAATTTACATTTTTTAGATTAATTTTTATAATTTAATTGAATATATCTTTATATATATATTTTATATATATTTTAATTTTATTAAATAGTTTAATTAATATATTTAATTTTAATAAATAAAGCCCGCTAATTATTTATAATAAATAAATTTTTTTAAATTATTTAGTCTTAATAAATAAAGCCCGCTAATTTATTATTAATAAATAAATTTTATAAATTATTTAGTTTTAATAAATAAAGCCCGCTGATTTATTATTAATAAATAAATTTTATTAATATATTTAATCTTAATAAATAGAGCCCGCTAATAATTTATAAATTATTAAATTTTAATAAATAGAATCCGCAAATTATTATTTTTAATAAATAAATAAATTTATTATAATTATTATTAGTAGGTTATTTATATAATTATATAAATTTTATTTTATTATTAATATTATCTTATTGTTAAGTTTATTTTATTATTAATTTTATTTTATTATAATTTTATTTTTATGTTATATAAATTTTATTATTATATTATATAAATTTTATTTTTATGTTATAAATTTTATTATTATATTATATATATTTTATTATTATATCTAAATTTTATTTTATAAATTTATATTTTTATCATTTAAATTTTATTATATTATTTAAAGTTTTTTATATTATTTAAATGTTTTGTTATATAAATTATATAGTTTTTATTTTATTCATTATATATATTTTATTTTATAAAGTTTATTATTTTATTTATTTTATTATAGAAATTTAATTTAATTATTTATAATTTTAATTATTTATAATAACTTTAATTATTTATAATTTTAATCATTTATAATTTTAATTATTTATAATAACTTTAATTATTATTAATAGCTTTAATTATTATCAATAGTTTTAATAATTATTTATAATTCTAATTATTATAAATTTTATTATTATAAAACTAATTATTTCTAAATTAAGTTTTCATAAAACTAATTATTATAAAGCTAATTATTATAAAGCTAATTATTATAAAGCTAATTATTATAAGAAATATAGTTATTATTAATAGCTTTAATTATTATAAATAGTTTTTATTTTTATTAACAGTTTTAATTATTTAAAATTTTAAATATTTAAAATTTTTATTATTTATAATTTTTATTATTTATAATTTTTATTATTTCGATATTAATTATTTATAATCTATATTTTAATTAGAATTTTAATTATTTATAAATTTAATTCATAATTATTTACAACTTTAATTATTTATAAATTTATTTATTATCAGTTTTATTAATATTTATTATAAATCCAATTATTAAAAATCTAATTATTTGTCAGGCCGGATAGGCGCGCACAGCGCCTCTTAGCCGCTCGGCTAAAACAGTAACAGAGACACCTTAATTGGTATTACCCCTCTACCAATTAAGCTATAAGGCTCTATAAGGCTCTCGAGCCTACTTGGGAAGGTGTGGCGAGGTCTTGGCATTCCTCACATTATTATAATTTAAATTATTTATAAAGTTTTATTGTTATAGATTTCATTATGTATATTTAATTATTATAAATTTAATTATTATAAGTTTAATTATTATAAGTTTAATTATTATAAGTTTAATTATTAAATATTTATTATGATTTTAATTATTTATAAATCTTATTATTATAAATCTAATTATTATAAATTTCATTATTATAAATCTAATTATTATAAGGCTAATTATTATAACTTTAATTATTATAAGGCTAATTATTATAACTCTAATTAGTAATTATTATAATTCTAATTATTATAAATTTAATTATTTATAACTTCAATTATTTATAACTTCAATTATTTATAACTTCAATTATTTATAACTTCAATTATTTATAACTTCAATTATTTATAAC